>OZ037992.1:35851084-36026084 GCA_964035705.1 Porites rus
TATTCCAGATGCGCGCTCCCCTGATCTCCTTTTGGTTTTGAATTTTGAAAACAGAAGCTGGAAATGCTCACGTACCGATCGCTTTGAAACTTTACATTTTGGGTCGTTGATGTTGTTGAGTTTTTCAGCTATTTCTTCCCAAATCTTCCTCTCTCAACTGTTCGAGGTTTGTAGTTGGGCTCGCTCAACAAGATCTCCCGGCATAAAATTGCATCGTGTTTCTCGGACCACTCCATAATGTTTGACCTGTATGACAACAAACTTTTATCTCAGCGAGAGGCCAAATGTTTTGAATAAATTACAACTTTTAAGTACAAAGTCGCTTTATTTTCTACACATAAGATTCAGATTTATTTTGAAAGTCCGATAACTGCAAAAAAAGAGAGGTTATTACAATAAAAAAAATTTGGCCATGGCGGGAACTTCGCTCTTCGAGCTTAAGAAAACGTAGTGAATTTCTTCTCACTGGAAGGAAGAACAACCAAACGAAAATTGTCTATGTGATCTGAAGTCAATACTACAGGTAACAGCAAAGATTTGCTTTCGAAACTATGTGTTTTAAAAGGATAAAATTGACAAACAAAGTCACGTTCTCGAGATACCGGCAAAATGCTGGAACTCACCGCCGCGACGTCAGGTGGACGGCAAGATGAGTATGCAAATTATGTTGAGAAAGGCTGTCGTGACTTCCGGTTGACGTTTTCTTGGCCGCCGTCCAGGTTTCCTTATGGTCGCTATTGAAGGATAGGTTAAAAGATGAGTTGACTCGCCTGGAGAAAGCAAGTGTATAATCAAGGAAACAACCGACTGGGTGTCTAGCGTAGTTGTTACAGAGAAACCAAACGGGAAGCTCAGAGTATGCATTGACCCTCAGCATCTCAATAAAGCCCTAAAACGAAGTCACTACCCGCTTCCAGTCATTGAAGACATACTGCCGGAGTTAACCAATGTTAAAGTGTTTTCAAAAGCAGATCTTAAAGATGGCTTCTTGCAGATACAGTTAGATGAAGAATCTAGCAAGTTGACTACGTTCCAAACCCCTTGGTATTTGCGAATGCCTTTTGGAATTTCTCCCGCACCAGAATACTTCCAGAGAAAACTGGATCAGAATTTAGAGGACGTGAATGGAATATACAAGATTGTAGATGACATCCTTATTACAGGCCGTGGTGCGAGCATTGATGATAAAAGATAGCATCTTTACTTAGCCACTGGGCAAATTAAATACGTTTTAATTACTTTTATGACAGCAAACATGTATCAGATATCGTTGCACTTAAGTTGACGGAACGTGAATTTAAAGGTCTGTTGAACATTGTACGAGAGAAAATGAAGCATGTTTACTGAATTAAGTTACTCGGTACAGCTTTAAAAAAATCAGCTCTTGTTAAAACTTCCAAAAACACAATTACGCCGCATGCGTGAATGGAATATACAAGATTGTAAATGACATCCTTATTACAGGCCGTGGTGCGAGCATTGATGAAGCTGTGAACGATCAGGATGCCAATTTACTGAAGCTGTTGGACACGTGTAGAGAGAGAACTTTGAAGCTTAACCGAGAGAAGCTACAACTGAAGTGTTCAGAAACGCCCTTTATTGGTCATGTTCTTACACCTGAAGGAGTGAAACTCGACCCAAGGAAAGTTGATGACATACTGAAAATGGAAAGACCAAACGATGTAGCTGCAGTTAAACGATTGGTAGGCCTAGTGAACTACCTGTCCAAGTTCTATTGATGCAGAATAGGCAACCTGTATCATACTCAAGTAGAGCTCTCACAGCAAGTGAGAACAACTATTCTCAAATAGAGAAAGAACTATTAGCCCAAGTATTTGGAGTGAAGCGTAACCATCACCTTGTCTGTGGTAGAAGTGTTGTTCTGTGGTCTGACCATAAGCCTTTGGAGACTATTTGCAAGAAACCTCTAGCATCAGCACCGAAACGACTCCAGCGCCTACTCCTGAGACTACAACAGCACGATGTCGAGATTCGTTACAAGCCAGGTCCGGAAATGCATCTAGCAGACACTTTGTCCCGTGCTTACCTGCCAACCACAGATCGCTCCACCACTGAAAAGAGGTCGAGCGAATCCATGCTGTTGATTTCTTAGCTATTTCAGAACCACAGCTTGTAGAGATGCAGCAAGGAAAAGTAGCAGATCCTCTCCTACAGTCCCTCACCCAGATGGTACAGTCCCTGGCCGGAGAAGAAAGATGATCTGCCAATAGAACTTCACCCCTACTTTGACGTTCGGAATGAACTGACAGCCCAGGATGGAGTTCTCTTCAAAGGTCTTCCATGCCTGATTCCGTCAAGTCTCAGACCTAAGATCCTTGAACGGTCTACATAGTGCACACACAGGTATTGAAAGCTGTCTTCGCAGTGCTCGAGAAATTGTGTATTGCCCTAGCATGCCTGCTGAATTTAAAGATTACATCTCCAAGTGCAAGGTTTGCGCCATACAAGATCCTAAGCCGTCCCTGGGAAACGATAGGTTCTGACATCTTTCTCTTTGACAATAGAGATTACCTCTGTACTGTGGATTACTATTCAAGCTACTTTGAGATCGACCCCCTCAAAGACAACACTGCCAGCGAAGTTATCCACACCCTAAAGAGACACTTCTCAAGGCATGGAATCCCCAATAAGCTGATGACTGACAACGGTCCACCATTGAACTCCAGTGAGTTCGCAATTTGCAACCAATTATGATACAGAAAATGTTACCAGTTCTCCCTATTACCCACAGAATAACGGGAAAGTAGAAAACGCCATCAAGACCGCCAAGAGTTTATTGAAGAAATCTAAAGCTGCACGATCAGACATCTACCTAGCCTTACTAGAATGGAGAAACACGCCCTCTGAAGGTCTACATAGTTCCACAGAACAAAGGATGTTCGGGCGCCGAACTCGAACACTGATACTAACTACCAGTGAACTATTGAAGCCCAAAATAGTGGAAGATATCCCAGGAAAACTCTTCCAGAGGAAACAGATGCAAGTAAAACACTACAATATCAGTGTTAAAGAACTACCACCCTTAAACAATGGACAAGTTGTGCGTGTGAAGCCAAAGATAAATCCGGCGGATGGTGCAAGGCACGAGTAGAAAAGCAAGTTAATGTGAGGTCTTATGATGTAAGAAATGAGGATGGGTGAGTTTTCAGAAGAAACAGGAGACACCTCAAAAGCAGCAAAGCGCCAGTATGTTCTGGTAGCAACCCCGTGTCTCTGAGTATGCCAGATGGAACGTTCACTGCCCCACTTCCCCCAAACGAGTCAGTGCCAGGAACTTCACAGGAATTTCCTCCTCCTAAAGAGGCCGCTTCTGCAGAGAAACCCAACACAAGTCTAAATCCTCCAGATGTTTCAACGCCGTCCATGCCTGTAAAGCCAGTGGGTTTGCCAGTTACTCGCAGTAGTCGGACCTCAAGACCACCTAGCCATATGAAAGACTTTGTTGTCTCCAAGTGACTTTTTGTGAGGGTTTAACTAAGTCATTGTTTGAAATACACTGTTTTTAGAGCGTTCAGTGACCTAATCTTTTAGTGCTTAGCTAGTTGTTTGTTTCTGTTATGTTATATCTAGTTTGTACACTTTCTTTTTAAACAAGGAAGGGTGTGACGATATTGCATCGTCCAATCAGATTTTAGTATTTAAATGTGCGCGCTCGGGCTCGCTTTTGTCATAGTTTACTGTCACGGCCGCTTGTGAGTTCACTATGTTCTGATTAAACAAGTTGAAGTTTAAGAAAGTGAAACAATTCTTTATAGCCCCTTTTCGTGGTTCGTACGTGAGGGAATTCGAGTTATCACACAGTAATCTAGGAAACAGGATTATAAAAATAACTCATGCACACAATTTGCACGTGGAGATGTTGGACTTTGCCCCTTTTACAATTTTGTACGTAAAAGAACGCATATTGTTTACGAGATTACTTTGCTCAAACGATTGTTACAAATCACCTCCTTTTCAAACATCTGGAATAAAATTATGCATCATTCAATGTTCAGAATGATACCCTACCATCGTTACTTTACTTCCAACAGAATTGTGAACTGGCCGAAATACTGATTTCTATTCATGTTATTCCACTCAATAAAACAATCCGCTAATTATTTTTTCAACTGGCTACTTCCAAGTTTATTCGCTAACGCAAAAGATAGCATCTTTACTTAGCCACTGGGCAAATTAAATACGTTTTAATTACTTTTATGACAGCAAACATGTATCAGATATCGTTGCACTTAAGTTGACGGAACGTGAATTTAAAGGTCTGTTGAACATTGTACGAGAGAAAATGAAGCATGTTTACTGAATTAAGTTACTCGGTACAGCTTTAAAAAAATCAGCTCTTGTTAAAACTTCCAAAAACACAATTACGCCGCATGCTTCCAAGTTAAAGTCAATATCTAAATACCAATTATTAATGTTTCATATTTAGACCTCTGAAAAATATGATTTTTTATACTTCACTTCGAAGCGGGTGAAACATTATTCACGGACGTTGTACCGTTCGCGATAGCCGCGTTAGGTCATAAATGTCTTGAGCCAGCAGCCACACTAAAATATGAACCTTTAAACAGCTGCATCACTGTAAAAATGTTATGCTTCTAAACACCTTAACCGTAATAAAAGACGACAAAATGGCGGTCTCAAAGTGCCGTTGTTTTGACCTTTAGCTCAGCAATGCCATGTCTCATTGGTTCCTAACATACCTTATTATAGGAAATTAACGCTCCATGAAATTAAGGTATTGGAAATTAACACGAATTTAAAGGCAAACGACTTTCGAATAAAGAAAATTAACGCGAAAGAGGAGGTAGAATTTCATAATAAACGAAATTAACGCGATTAAGACACAGTTGGTGGTGACAACTGGCAATCTATTTTGACCGAAATCAAAGGAGAAGATATTGACATCACTTCTGACAGCGACAACGATGAAGATGAACTCGAAATATTGTAAACCTTCTCCTTAGCTTTTGTGAAAGATGAAAAGTAAAGGGTAAATGGAAAGAGAGAAAGCTTGTAGTTAATGTTTTTTAGGTGTCAAGAATGTCTGGACAGGTTCCAAAATTGGGGTTAAAATACTGGAAATTAAGAGCGCGGAAATTAACGCTGCACTTAATTAACGTCCCGGAAATTAACGCGACTTAAATTAACACGACTTTTAACGATTCGCGTTAATTTCATGGAGCGTTAATTTCCTATAATAAGGTAGTACCTCACAGTACCTTCAAGCTTATTGGCCCCTGTAACACACATCCGAACAGAAAAAGCCACAAAGTCACAAAGTCACAAAGGCACAAAGATACATACGCTCACACCACTGACATGAGCTATTTTTTAAAATAGCTCAAAAATATATACAAGATATAGTTGTCTGGAAAAAGGGATAAGTGATAACATCTCAACAGATGGTGGGAATAGATCTGGTAAAACGCAAGCAAAACTTAAAAACTTTACAAATGAATCACACTTTTTAGAATACTGTGAAAACGGTCACCGAAAATGCATCTAGTTTCCAAAAACGCTCTCAAGTGTGACAATTTTTGAAAACGCTAACTTCTCGTTTACGTGTTTACGTGTTTACGAAAACGGAGGTTTTCGAATACGATGATGTATACGTCATGTACTACAAGCATTACGGATGCTCTGTGAGGGATGCTATCGTATTTTGGCCAACCGCCATTAAGTGGTAACTTGCCGGTTCCCCGAGGGTGGTCGCTTAATGAAGGTTCAACTGTATAGACTGTATAGTAAACAAAACCTTGGTCACGGAGTACAAATTGCCGTAAATGTGACTCTAAATCTCTCTATTGTTGTATTGTGCACTCACTTTCACCAAAACAGAGACCAGGGTTCATAAAAATCAACGGTTATCAAGGAATTGTAAGCTATTGCTTCCGCCAATGGTGTATAATCATCAGCATTAAGGTCATTGCCTGACAGATTCAACTGTGTTAGTGTTAAATGGTATCCGATTGCTTCCGCCAGTGCTGTACAGTCACTAGAACCAAGTTCATTCCATGCCAAATTCAACTGTGTTATTGTTGAATTGTGTTCGATTGCTCTCGCCAGTGCAGTACAGTCACCAGTACCAAGTTCATTCCATGACAGATTCAACTGCGTTATTGTTGAATTGTGTTTGATTGCTTCCGCCAGTGCAGTACAGTCACCAGTACCAAGTCCATTTCCTGACAAATCCAACTGAGTTATTGTTGAATTGTGTTTGATTGCTTCAGCCAGTGCGGTACAGTCACCAGTACCAAGTTCATTCCATGACAAATTCAACTGTGTTATTGTTGAATTGTGTTTGATTGCTTCCGCCAGTGCAGTACAGTCACCAGTACCAAGTCCATTCCCTGACAAATCCAACTGTGTTATTGTTGAATTGAGCTTGATTGCTTCAGCCAGTGCAGTACAGTCACCAGTACAGTGTTGATTGTATGACAAATCCAACTGTGTTATTGTTGAATTGTGTTCGATTGCTCTCGCCAGTGCAGTACAGTCACCAGTACCAAGTCCATTGCATGACAGATTCAACCGTGTTATTGTTGAATTGAGCTTGATTGCTTCCGCCAGTGCAGTAAAGTCACCAGTACCAAGGCAATTGTCTGACATATTCAACTGCGTTATTGTTGAATTGTGTTTAACTGCTTCTGCCAGTGCAGTACAGTCACCAGTACCAAGTTGATTGTCTGACAAATCCAACAGTGTTATTGTTGAATTGAGTCTGATTGCCCCCGCCAGTGCATTACAGTCACCAGTAACAAGTTCCTTACATGAAATTTGCAACACTGTTATTGTTGAATTGTGTTTGATTACCTCCGCCAATGCAGAACACTCAATAAGACCAGGGAAGTCGTCTGACAAGTTCAGCTCTGCTATTTTAAGATTTGTGCCGAGGCAACGAGATAACAGCTCACGAAGAGAAGAACTTACGTCGTTTTTGCATTCACCAATGCACTGTAATGCAAAAAATAAAGAATCGCTATTGTTTACCTGATCAGCAATACCCGCGATCAAAGGCTTTACCTTTTCTTGAGATTGTGAAGCTAACAGGCCACATGTGAACAAAAGCACCTGACGGAGGTCACGGAAATATCTGGTGTCGGTAATTATGTTTTCTGGACAAATTTCGTTATTCAGAACCTGGCCACAGAGGTAAAATGCTGCAAAAAGTTCCTGAAATGTCTTGTGCAAAAAGCAATAGTTCAGAGATGGTCGCAGTTTGCTCTGGCCACACTCAACGGACAAAAAGCCAAATTCTGGCAATTCGACTGCACAATTTTCAAACTCGCTTTCATCAAAGGACATGATATTCTGAAGGAGGCCCTTCAAAGCGATGGAGCCAAGCTGCTTGAGTTGAGTCTTGTAAACTTTGGTGAGGTCTTCGCCCTTGGACTTTGGTAGTGGTAAACCTTTCTTTTTTCTGTATCTTCTAAGAACACACTCTACTATTTCTAGATACAGCTGTGTACCACTCTCTGGAAAAATACCATCAAATTCTTCACATAAGAGACAAAGAAGTACAGTGTTTAAAGGAGACTCTGTCAACTGTCTGAGGTTTTCGTCAAGCTCTAGTTTCATTAATAGATTCTCGGCCAAATGCGCGTCGTCTTTGAAGTATTTGAGGATAAATTCTCGGGCGTTGTCTTTGGTAAAACCTTCGATTTCTAGCAAACTATCGCAGCATTCTCGTACCTCCATACCAACCTCTTGTCGTGCTGTGGCTACAATGCGACATTTTCGTATGATTCTTCCTTGAATTACTTCCTTAAACGTTGGTAACATATTGGTAGGCAACTCATCCAATCCGTCAAGTACCAGTAAAATGTCTGGCTGATTAAGGCGAATGAATTTGAAGAATTCCTCCTTATCTTCTTTAGTAACATCTTGAGGCAGAAGTTGATCATCAATGGCGTTCCAAAGAACGGATTTAAAGATTTCTTCCAGTTGTTCTTTCTTGGATCGAGGTAAAAGCTGTCCTTCCCCGCAAAGGTAAGACTCTATTTCTCGGCATTTAAGCAACAAAATTACTTGGAAGTTTGGGAAAAAACTTCCTGAAGGATTTTCTCCCCCTTGTTTCTTCGTTGCCCAGTCGTAAGCAAGTTTATAACAGAATGTGGTCTTTCCTACACCTGGCTTCCCTTCAATCAACACCGTCCTAGGATCTGCGCATTCTTCATGCGGATTGAAGATATCTTTCATAGTAACAGTTCCATCAGTCTTTGTTCCTCTTTCTTTCTTCCTCCTCACTATTTTAAGCCCAGTGAAATTGTTGTCAAGGCTTAACCGAAATTTTTCCAACCATGGAAAGGGTGCAAACCATCTTTCGCAGGTGCTGTATCGTTGGCGAATGCCACCAATAAATTCAGTTGGGTCAAAAGCACCTGAAAATAAAACATATAACTGAACCGTGTTACAGTCTAACCTCAAAAAACAGGCACCAGCTTAAAGCAGACACCTCGTTATTACAGACAGTTTCTTGTCCCAGGGAGAGCCCTTGCATTGTCTCTAAATAATAATAAGTAATCCCCCTTAAACAAACAACTGTAAATGAGGATACTGTTTGTATCCTTCCACCCCTAGTGTCCGTATTTACGGGGTGCGATTGTAGTATCATTGTAGGAACAGTCTCAGAATGTGTCTATTAAATCGAAATGTAAAAGTAGTATTTTTTGAAACAAATGTTATGTCAGTTGTAAGAGAAAAAGTGCAGGAAACAGGAAAAAAAGCTGAGAAAACTGAAACAGGAAGCTGGCAAGTATAGCAAACACACATCCAGACACAAATACAGTACATAAATATTAGAGTTGTTTTAATTTACCCTTGCATCTGTAGAAGTATGCATGTTGGCAAGAGACTGCTCTACGTTTACTCACTGTTTTTCTTGTTGAGGAGAGCTAATTGACGATATGTTCTAATAAATACTCAAGGAGGAAAAAAAATGCAATGGTCCCATTGATGGGTCTAAGATAAAAGTTACTCCGCATGTAAAGTTGTTTGTAAGTTGTGCAAGGAACAGTATGTATATCAAAGCCCCTGTAGAACACAAACAAGGTTGTATTACAAGCTGAAAAACATACCTTTTTCTTGCTTTGCTTCCCCTGCAGGATCTGTCAAACTTGCTATAATTTCCCTTTTACTTTCCATTATTTGATCACCCAGGTGCTTTAGGTTCTCTGTTTGTTATTATAATAAAAAATCTATTGATCAGTCCTGGGGATTCACAGGTAGAAGTCTTCTAATTAAATGCTTATCTATAGCAAGTGTTGACGAGAAAAGCGCAAGGGTACAAGAGTTGCTTACTATGGCTGTGGTCACAAGCTCCTTCAGAGGTAGGCGGAGAGAAGAGCTACAAAATACTGAACACCACCACCACCACTCTTTAGTGTTTTTTCTCTTGGAGGAAGGTCTAGGGTAGCCTAAATTTCAGTTAAGCTAGCTCGAAGCGAGAGCTGAATTTCAGGCTTGGTCTTGGGGTTTTTGTTAATGTCATTACAGCCTACTAAGTAGGGAATGTACTAATTGCAGGTCAACACTCTTCCTTATTCTCTTAACTGAAACGATATGTGCCTTACACCTTGTCAAGTCCCTGTAGGGCATTCTAGCATTTCTGTATGGCTGCATAACAATGTTACAAATTTATTGTTAATCCACAATAGTAATTGACTTTTCAAGTTACCTTCAATCTCATCAAGTCTATCTTTGCTGCTATCATCATCTTTCTTCCATTCCCTTAGTAATTCTTGGTAGTGTTGCTCAATGACAGGATCCATGCTCTCAGTCTTCAGTTTATTGATAGCAGCAGCATCTGCACCCAGTCCTACCAATGCATTACTTATATCCCGCCAATAAGCATTAAATGTTGCATCATCCAGAGACGCCTGGCTGGCATGTCCATAGACATGGTTCCTGTAATACTTAACCCTAGCTATGTTGGCCTCAGCACTCGTATCTGTAGCAGGTGGGAGATTATCCCAACCAGTGGTTGGAGGAATCAAGCAACATATATTCCTTAAGAGCAACATCAGCAGTGTGACATCAAAATCTTTTGAAGATACAGATGAAGGTGTAAAGGGGTACAGCTTGGCCCATTGAGTGGGATTAAGAATTCTCTTCCTTCTAAGTGTCTGCAGCATTGGGTGTGCAGGAGGCTTTGTAAGAACTCCATGTAGGCCTGCTGGTGGGTGAATACTATCAAATTTGTTTCTCAATGCGTGGGATCCTACATCCACAAGAAGACGACACAGACGAGCATAATTTGTTGTCTCTTTGGTAGATGCATATGAGGTTGTGCTGGAGGCCATGTTGATTATTTTGATAGCTGTAAAAAAAAAACAGATAGAAGATATTCATTTGGCAACCACAATGTAGCCCAGCAGGTACTCCTGAGAATTCTTGCTGGGGTGTGCCACCCAGTTAACCAACTTTTGTCCCTATTTCAGACTAAAAAATGTCATTTACCACAACTGTTTCCACATCCGAATTCTAAAATCCATGATAATGACAATCTTTATTGAGGATGCCTACTTCAGCCTAAAGTGCTTTACAGAAGGGTCCTCTACTAAAAAACTTAATGAATAATTGAAAAATACAAACCTATAACTAAACTAAAACTTACTAATAACTACCTATCCATTATAATCAAAATGTTACAATGCAGATGGCCTTTTTAAATTTGTCAAGTGACTTGAGCTCCCTCAATGACTTATCTAGATTATCCCATTCATTTGAAGCATTTAATTTGTTGAAGTCCAAAGACCCCAGTTTCTAATTGAAAAAGCCTTGGTATTGTAATCTTTATGTTCTCTATTTAGGGCAACATTAAAAGAATGTGAACACAAGTTGTTCAGGCAATTAAACAAAAAAATGGCGCGCTGCTCAGCACATCATCTTGAGAGCAATTTCCACCCAAGTTTATCTCGAGCCTTAGTGGCTGATGTATGAGGGGGTAAATATAAAATTACAGTATACGTGCTGCTTTGTTTGGTAGAACTTGTAGCTGTTCCATTAAGGCGATGTTACTCCTATTTCCCCAAATAATCTCTGCGTAGTCGAATATAGGTAAGATGTAACTGTTTAAAATATACTGTAAGCCTATTAGCCATAAGCCTTTTATTATATACCCATTTTCAGACTTGGAGTAGGTCACAAAATGTAACATACATGTTTACAAAGGTAGTAATTACGTAGTCTCCTCTTGACTCTATTTTTTTGCTAACGCCAATTTTTTTCTCCTTTTCCCCCCAATGTGAGCTTGGTCCCAGGCTACTTAGATTAGACAGCCAACAAACAGTTTTTTTCTTTAAATCCATTTCAAATTTGTATATTACTCTTTCTTTCTAATTCCTTTGGAATTGAAACAACAAATATGTTTATCACTCCTGTACATGTAATTCCCTCATAACCATTGTGTCCAGACCAAAATGGGCAAAGTCTATACTTGTTTTCAGACTAAAACACCACAAAAACCAGACCCTTTTGGGAGGCAGATACCTATCTGGTATATATATTTACGGGAGTAGCCCCTGGGGATAGAGTCAAGTGACAAATTGCCTTACCATAATAACTACGCATTAACTAACATTATACTATTTTCTGAGTTAAGCAGGGCTGGGTTGCATGTATCAAAAAACATTGCTGTAACTGCTTTTTTGAAAGTTTACTTCAGTCAACCTGGATTGAAATAATTATTAATGATATCCCAAAAAGCAGCTTATGATAAGGAATAGGGCATCTGTAGCTTCCTTGTTGTTCTCCTTCACACAATCAATTCACTTAAGTTCAACAAGCATGCTACAATCTTTGACACAGTACATGTACTTCACGCACTTGTCTGAAAAGCACACTTTTATCAACAATTTCTTCCATTTATCCTACAATTCTGTCTAAACACCATTATCCCCCACCCCCAAATCGATGTTACTTGTATATTGTATTTGAAGAAAGACTTGAGAGTTGAAAGTACAACAAGGAGTTGGCTCCCGATACAACATTGATTTGGCAGGATGGGGTGGGGTTACACAGGGAGAGGGATATGCCTGTTTTATGCAAAAAAGGGGCTATTCAATGGGGGTATCTCAACACTTTTGTCCCTTATTGTAGATTGAAAACTGAAACACATTTCCAGGGCTGTCAAAAAGTTTTTAAGTAGCAGGCTGATAATGATTAGTAGGCGGCTTTGGACCTCACACCAAAGGCACAAGTTTTTGAGGGCCTAGGCATCCAGGGACATTTTGAAATTTGGAGTCTTTGGAAATGCAGTTCCAGGGGTTTTCAAGAGGTATTTTCCACAACAGAAGCCATGCTGTTTCATCAGAATAAACACAAGACTGGGAACAATTGCCCTCGAAATTTCCCAGGTGTTCGATGACATTGCACTGTTCAAACATTACACAGATCTAAACTTGTTTAAATACACGTTCAATGTCATTCAATACTGGGAAACAGATGCTTTACAACTTTATTCGATGATGCTTATTTTTTGTTAGCAGTTATGGTAGAAGGAGATGAAAGTAGCCAGCTAAGGATGGCTGACTAGCAGGCGGTTTTGGCCCGCTATCGGCCCTTATTGACAGCCCTGCATATCTCTTCAAGCAATCTCCATGTTGTTATTTTGAAATGAGTGACCCAAGCGTTTGGCCGTTTGACAATAATACAACTGTAGTTTGCCCACAATACATAGTGAAAAGATGGGATTCCTTCTTAACATACTTTTTCAAATAATGTGAGTCACTTTGTCTGCAGCTAAACTAGTTTCTGATGTAAATATAGGAAATACAAGGAAACCACACTAACTAATGTTTGACATTTTGCAGCGCTTCAAGTGGCCTCAAGCAAAAAATGTACGGCTCAATATTGGGACACTTGAAGCCCTGATATTGAATGAGCAGAGGTCTAAAGAGCGTTCTGTGCCTGGGTTGCTGATGGGTATGCTCTGGCCTCTCAAAGCCCCTACCCCATTATAGTCTGTTCTGTGGCTAATTATAGACCCCACCTTTTAATTTTTAGGCAAATATAGAATTTTAGGGATTCCAGCTTAGTCACTTTCTATTAATTATTTTATATATCTACATGGTTCATACAGAATTTTTGAGGGAAACATCAAGGACTTTTCAAGGACTTCTTTTCCCTGAAAATTGACATAGAATGACATGAAGAGTAAAGACCTTTCAAATTCGTAGATGGAGGGGAGTTTGCATATTGCAATACCTTTCCCAAGGAAGGCACGGTTCCAAGGGTACTTCAAAGAATGAAAAATGAACCGGTCAGTGTAAAACGCAGACTGTGGACTGCGGACTGCAGACTGCAGACCAGGGGTAAAATGCAGACTGAGTGTAAAATGCAGACTACAGACTGACAGTAAAACGCAGGCTGGGGTAAGATGCAGACCGAGCATAAACTGTAGGCGCAGAAGGGTTTAAGGGCAAATAAAATCCCGCAAAATACATGTAAACAATCACTTACTTGACGACATATATCTGCTTTCACAAATCCATTCATTCTTCTCTGGAACTTCGTCGACGACCCAAAAACATAATCGCAATCTTGAACCTTTTTTTTTCCATCCGAGCATGGATAATTAATAGATAGACTTTACTTTCTATTATCCATTGTCCGAGAGACCTCACGCTCCAGTTTTCGATACACGTGACAAGGGAACTTAAGATAGAGACGTCTTCGGGGCGACGGCAACTTCAACCGGACGTGACATCATCATGGGTTGGATATTGCGCATGCTCCTGCTCACCACCTTGCCGTTGTGGTCCTGTTGGCGACGTGAAACTAGGCTGTTTGGCGTTGTGGCGAAAACGTGAGTATTTAACTTTCATTTCAATCAGGTTTGTTGTGTTTAGCAACCAAAATTTAGCAGATTCTCGTCCTTAAATTGTCCTTGTTTTCTTTGACGCACATTTCAAGCTCGATTTCCAAGCTCTGTTATCTAAACTTACATCTTTGAATGTTTCTGTGTTTTCATGTCACAGGGTCAAGATCCAACTTGGCAAACAGCCAACCGTAAGTGAGCTTGACGTGGCCAAATTGTCCTACGAGCCAAATAAAAGTATCCAGACAAAATATATGAACTCCGACATTTTAATTGTGTGTTTTTTGTTTGCTCTTTTCGTTAGAATATCGTATAAATGAAACGCATTGAAAATTATATAGAGTAGTAGGTAATACCATGTACTAACGTGGGAATACTAAGATAAAGTTGTTGCCGTTGTTGTTGCATGCAAGTATTTCCCGGGAATTATTTCAATACCAAACTAAGAATACGGTTCCTTGGTAGCATTTTAATGTTCCTGGAATTTGCAAGGCTTCGGCAAGCCTGTGGAGATCATTTTTTTTTTCAACACGAAATTCTGCCTTGCACTCAGCTGCATCCCACATGTTTTTTAGCGCGAACGGATCGTAACTGTCCTGAGGAAAATCGGGATTTTTGGACTCATAATTTTCCCACAAAACGAGAAACTCTTCATCCGATACATTTTGTCTACATAGCAAATATTTATTCTCTTAATTCTTTATGTGAAGCCATATTTTACTCTTCGGTATTCTTCTAATTAACAGCGCCGTCCTTCTGAGTTCACTGCAATCTTAATGTTCGATTTTTGACGGGAAGCGACGGCTGCCTCAGTTCCAGGCTTTCTCTGCCAGTCAGGTCGCCGTCGCCCCGAAAACGTCTCCATCTTAAGTTCCCTATTGTGAATTGGTAGAACGCGATGTTTACGCTTAAATAAAAGCTGCTGACCCAAAATACTGTACAGAAATAATTATGGCGATAAAAATGGGGGTAAATCATTCCAACAACAAAGAAAGATGTTCTGCAGGAAATTTGGATGACCTTCTATGAAAGTATTGCAAATCAAGGTAGGCGGACATAAGCTGTTTGGACGTTCATTCAACTTCTGGCGAATGTAGCAAATGTGCAATGTACTTCGACAAGGAAGCGAGCTGTGTAACTGATACCAGGTAGCTAATTCACCTAGCCTACAAAGCAGGCGTATTTTGCTGTGCGATCGATTTGGATTTTTGACTGACCGAGCGTTGGGGCGAGTTAAAAAATGATTCAATACAATAAAACGCCTGCTCTCAGGCTGTAATTCACCTATTTGGAGAAGAAGGAGCACAAGTGTTTAAAAAGTCTGCAGTCGATCTTAATTCTGCATTTTACCCCTAGCCTGCATTTTACTCTCACTCTGCAGTCTGCATTTTACACTCAGTCTGCATTTTACCCTTGGTCAGCAGTCTGCAGTCCGCAGTCTGCGTTTTACACTGACCGAAAAATGAACTATGCTGAGAACATTGAAATCATAAGAAAACATACTTTCATGATCACCAAGAACTTGTGTACTGTTGTGCTTCCAATCTTCCCTTTGCGCGAAACAGTTTTTTAACAAAGGTTAATTCTATTCAAGGAGCTTTCAAAAATATTCAAGGACTTCTGTGGGAAATTCAAGGACTTTTCAAGGACTTCCCACAATTTTTCAATTGGGTTTATATTCCAGAAAAAATCCACACCCCATGATGGAAGGCACGATTTTTTTCACCCCCCAATCCACCTGGATTTCCAAAACTGCTTGAGCCCCACTCCCCTCAGGATTTCCAAGTTCAAAGACCCCCCACCCATCTGGATTTCCATAAAATTGATAGACACCGTGATTTTATTTTACACTCAATGTTGAAGAATCCTTTTAGGCACTTAGATGATCTTTTTATTAAATAAGTCTCAATTTTCTGTGAATGCTGTGTTTGTTGTGAATGTTATTATTCCATTTTCACATCTTGTTAAACAGGCTTACCCTTTTTGCAAATAAGCTCATATTTGAGTGAACTTCTCTTTTTTTCTAAGTCAGGCAAAATATACAGCAATATATACTAAAATGAAGCTCAAAACTAATTATGTTCTGGAAAAAATGGTTCTCTTCTTTGTTGATAAAAAATGACCGAGAAAGAAAGAAAAAGGACACTTAGCACAATATTACATGACCCGCTGTACCACTTGCCACAATGACTTACCTTTCAAAATGGCCGCCAAACAATCACGAACAACCACAATTACAAAATGTACTTGTAAGGCCTGCTTAGTGGTAGATCACCCTGAAAGAGCATTAACCTTAGAAAAATGTATAATTGAAGGTAAAGTCATTGTTCGCTTTCCTTGAACTGAGCGCTTTTTTATGAATTATGCGATTTTTCTTGATATCTTCAAGTTATTGCATGTCACTTCTACAAAAGTAACGAGGGCGAGCCTACGTAAATGTGGTAATAAGAGGTCTGTAGTTTGAAAGAATAATAAAATTTGAAAAGGCAAAGCAATTTTTTTGAAAACTTATCGATTGAACCGATTGAAACATTGATGAAATTGAAAGTTACCCCCGAGGATGTATTTTTAGGTTCAGAGTCCCCCTGCCGTCTGGATTTCCAGAGCCGTTACCCCCCCTCCCGTGAGATTTTCCAGCATGCCTTCCATCGTGGAGGTGTGGATTTTTTCTGGAATAACCCATTTTCAAGGACTATTCAAGGACATGATGCTTTTCCAAGGACTTATCAAGGCCCGTGTAGACCATGATCTACCTAATCAATCCTTTAAATATGTCATCCTCAAATGAATTGACCCCTTTTTTAGGTGAATGAAATCGGAACACGTCACTTTTCACCTACAGTACAAACATTCTGGTACCTGTGCTAACCTAAAAAACTGTCTTACCCCAAAACCTGAAAATGTGCGATCCCATTCTAGTAACTCTATTGAAAATAAGACCCCATTATAGTCAATCCAGTCGATTCATCAGCCTATCAATTTCGACTTCAAAAGCTGTCGTTAATATGTGGAACAACTTATTGCCTAAAGAATTCCTAGTTGTTTAGGGTTTGTAGAATGAAAAAAGACAGGTGTAATGCCATTCAACGCATCTCCCCTCCAAATATAGCTTACTTTTTTACTCGGTCGATGAACCATCACGGTCGCAGCATCAACTCGATAAGCCTACATGTATTTGTGGCCTCCTTTGGTGATCATCCTTAAACGGCGGAAGAAAGGTGATTAAGAGCTCCAGGCGAATATTAGCCACGCGATATGTCTCGATTATCCTGCCTTTCGTCAGGTTACAAAGCGAATGAAGCACTTACAAACGAAAGCAAGACCCGTAATTACTCAGAAAGGCGACCAATCATGAATCGTTTAGTTTGGAAAACGAGAAGACCCTGGGGACGAATTGTTTTTTTAGAATCCAATATGGCGTCCGGTGTTCGGCTTGGAGGTCGCTTATGCTTCAGAGTTTGTATGTCGGCGCACCACCACACAAGATATAGGACTTTGACTTCAAACTTATCTTCGTATTTGTGGAGGTATCGGCTATCTAGCGGCGTTAACACGGTAGGAACAATCCATTAAAAATGGAAACTTTATTTCGGATTTTTTTTACTACATCTGTACCCATGCTGATCCTAACTCTTAATAATAATTTAGCCAGGGCTAAAAGCGAAGCTCTCTTTAATATTCATATTTCCCCATAGAAACTGTAAAGTCGAGTAATACTAAAGATAGATCTATGAAAGGTTTGAACCCAGGAGTCATTTCAAAAGGTTGAGCTTGATCTACTTGGCTATCTTTGAAAGAAGGATGGGAATTGGGAACGGGGATCGGGGAACAGGGAATCTTTAACATAAGGAATCTTTAAAAGCGGGAATCTTTAAGGCGGCTGAACACAGTTTTGTCAGTTTGTGAGTATATATCATTTGCCAAACCATGGCAAGAGAAAAGTTGCAGCTCACAAGCTGAAACTTGGAAAGTGAAAAATATACTGATGAAAGATTTTGATTGACAGGTAAAATGTGATGTTTTCCTAGTTTCCATGGGAACATGAACAATTGAATGCAACCTTAAAATTTCACTTTTGCTCAGTTTACATAAAATTCGCTTGTTAGATTTTCCTACAAAATTGCACACAGCTTACTATAATTAATCATTACCATTTGAAACTTATTTGACCAAATTTTAACAGATGGGTTTTTAGATAATCAATAATGTAATTGTACTGTAATTATTAAATTTGTCACAAAATTTGTCTGTTCAACTTCCATTTTAAAGTTCTCATTATTCAAAATACAGTGAAACCTGTATTAAGCGGACACCCTCAGGGAATGCTGTAATGTCCGCTTAATACAGGGTGTCTGCCTAATACAGGTACGGTTTCAATAGATAATGTCATATGGGGTGTCAAATGCCATTCAAATGAACAGTGGAAACGTTTAAAATACTCCCAGAGACTATGACAATATACGTTTGCATGAATTTCTTTATTAAAGATGATAGTACCAAAAACATAGATTGCAACTCAAATTTGAAGAACTCAGATGAGTGAAACAAGCTCTATAGAAACTAAACGAAATAGAAAACAACACTCTACTGTGAAACTAATCAAATAAGTTCTTCAAGTCACGTTTTTAATGTAAAAATATGAACATTTATGTGTGTGGCAATCTTTCGCATTTCCGGTGTTTGGCATTGTCCGTTTAATACAGTTTGGCAGCAACAGAAATGACCATTTCAGGTTCTTTTTAGGTGTCCGTGTCCACTTAATAGAGGTATTCGCTTAATAAAGGTTTCATTTAAAGTAAATAAGGGAAGTAAATTTGGGGACTTCGGCTACTGTCCGCTTAATAGAGGGTGTCCGCTTAATACGGTGTCCGCTTAATACAGGTTTCACGGTATGATAAAAGTAAAAATTCTGCCAAATATCACAAAACGTTAATGAGTAGATTTTGAGAAATGTGTGCACCATTGCCTTTTTCGCCACCATGTTTGTTTGTCTAATTTAAAACATGTGCTGTCCCGCAAGTTACTGCTGACTGCCTGCAAAACTGTGTTCAGCAGCCTTAAAAGTGGGAATCTTTAAAATGGGGAATCTTTAAAAGCGGGAATCTTTAAATGTTGGAATCTTTAAAACCTTGAATCTTCAAAAGTGGGAATCTTTAAAATGGGAAATCTTTAAAAGCGGGAATCTTTAAAACAGGAAATCTGACAGCATCACCACAGGCTCCTTGCAAATGGCCTTGAATGATACAATGTTGTTGTGCTGTAACTCCTTTAAAATCTTTGCCTCCTTAATGAAGGTTTCTGTAAAGTCTTCAGCTGTACTGAGCAGCTCTTTGACAACAACATTTTCGGGGGAGCTTTTCTTTTGGTTCCTAATTTGTAAGAAAAAAAGTCCAAATGTTCCTTGCCTTATGATTTGCGACCAACTTTCTCTTCCCAGGAAACCGAAGCAAATTGCCAAGCCTATCTTTTTTTTTCGTTTACTCGCAAAAGCCAAGGGAAGCTTAAATTCAGCCATGTTGACCTAACATCAACATGAGTTGGAAAGGGCAGAATGTTGCCTGCCGCTTTAATGTCTTTAATTTTCCATGGTTTTCCTGCCATCTGGGACACCTTTGGGAAAATTTATGGCAACCAAATACAATTTGGTTTTCATACTTTTTTTTATCCACTGGAGATACATTTTCCTAGTTTTTTTTCTTTTTGTGTGTGAGAATGGGTCCTTTTTCTGAATGAGTATCACACAACAACAAGGAAAGAACCATAAAACTAATCCAAGACATCAGAATGCATCTTTGGACTCTATATTCTCATTACTATTGAATGCTACTGAAAATTGCCTCATAAAATTATGCACGGCAATGCACGGGTTCAGTTTCACTCACAGAGGAATTTGTCTGCAGATGACAACCATTTTTTCCATGCATTTCTATCTAAGACTGCCAATTCAATTCAGTTATTATTTTTTTTGGGTAAAATTGACGATTTTGACATCTGAAACACAAACCAGAAATTGCTGTAGATCTGAATCGGATCATATTAAATTGCTAATTTTGTTCTTAAGGCCAATCCATGCAGCTTAAGCAACCACAACAACCAGAACTTCAAGAAGGCAACATGAAATTTTCACTGTTGCTTAGGTTTACTTTTGTCAAAGGGCATAAATTTTAATGGCTTTATGTGCATAAAATGAAAAAGAGGCCAAACAGTATGGAAGGATTGCATCCGCAGAAAAAAAGTTTAATGTTGCTTGCAAGCCATTCCCACATTTGTTCATCCTCATGCCCAGTGACGCCAGTAAAATCAAGCCACAGTTGAAATAAGAATTTCAAACATCATTGCTAGAGGGAGTTTTACCCTTGGGAAAGTTTGGTCACATACATTAACGCAAATTCCCATGGTGATGCAAAGCCGGATTCCTGCTTTTAAAGATTCTCTGTTTTAAAGATTCCTGCATTTAAAGATTCCTTATTATAAAGATTCGAGCTTTTGAAGATTCCCCGTTTTAAAGATTCCCTGTTTTAAATATTCCCCATTTTAAAGATTCCGGCTTTTAAAGATTCCCCTGTTTTAAAGTTTCCCGCTTTTAACTATTCCCTGTTTTGGAGATTCCCACTTTTAAATATTCCCCTTTTTAAAGATTCCCTGTTTTAAAGATTCCCCATTTTAAAGATTCTCTGTTCCCAGTTCCCCGTTCCCCATTCCCATTCCCATTCCCATTCCCGTTCCCCAATTTCCCGTTTCCTAAATAGCTGATCTTTGTACATTTCTATGCCGATCAATTAGCAAAAAAAAAAAACTTTGCATGTGCAGCACACTTTGTTTTGTACATTTTATGCCGATGTTTTGCACCACTAAAATGTGAAACTTCTTTTTAACTTCGTATTAATTTTACACTTTTTACGGAAGAATTATGTTTGTGTTCCTGTTCACTCTGTCTTTTCACTGCTTCTCATAATTTTTCACATTGGTAGCTGCTAGCATTTGTCATTTTCTCACTGCCGCTGTATAATTTTCTCGTTTTTCTTTCAATGAAATTTGTCTCTGTTGTGATATATTTCTTGCTCTATCTCTTTCCCTGTTATCCAAGTTACTGTAGACATGAAAATCATTTAGTGGGAAGAAACACTCGGCTGACTCCTGACTTCCTTCCTTCCCCCTCCCCCATATGCTGACGTTATAGCCAAATTTTCTTGGATGGATAGATTACCAAATTTTCTTAGCTATGGGTCTCTGCTTGTGAGCGCTTTGTGCTAATAATTGGGATTACAAAAAAAAAAAAGAAATTGAGATGATAACTTCTGGAGATCTTATTATCAACGACCACCCTTATAATATTCTTGGAACCTTTCATGGATAATATGCTGATTGAACTGCAAATTTTTTTTATGTGTTACAGGTATCCCAGAAACGTTATTTTGCAAATGACAAAAGGTCAAGTTTTTTGGATGTGCTGCCTTTAGCAAGGATGGACAACTCAGTAAGTTAACAACATGTGCAGGTCATTTAGTGTGGGAGTTACCAAATGCAGGGGCAGTACATTGTTCACTTGTTTACTTATGGAAACTAGTTTACAGTTGATCAATCTTAACCTATGTACCATTGCTCATGATAATTTTTTCAGAAAACTTCAACCATCTTTACATGCAATCCTCCTCAGCAGTGGATCCAGGGGGAGAGTCGGACCTTGCACTAACTTGTTTGAGACTGAATTTCTTACACTTTTAAACTGGCTGACTTGCTAAATGAAATTGGCATTTCACTTTGCCACGAAACTAAATTCCAGGGATACTCAAAAATGTAATTGTTTTTGAGTCCTCCTATGATCTGTTTGCCTCTGCTCCCAAAGCAGTATTTCCTGTGCCAACAGTGCGCGGCATTCACAGATTGAGAAACGTGTTTGTCTCTGCTTTCTCAGCTGGTCGACAATTATGCATCCTTTATGAGTAGAATTCAAGTACACGAGAAGGGACCAAGGAATATAAAATGCAACCACGACTGGTATTAGGAGGTCTGGGGGGGTGTGGGGGAGAAGCAATTTGCCGCAAAATATTGGATGGGATCATTTACATTAGAGTCCAGACCCCCCTTTATAGCCCTGCCTCTAGTTAGGATCAGAAAAAATTGCGCAGAAACAGCGTGGGGACTGTGGAGCAAAGGTTTTGCTTGTCTGGATTGACTTAGAGCCTGGCACAGTCTAATAACTATTTCACTCCTCTTATGATTTTAAATTGTAGCTAGATAGTAATTTAGACAGGCTCCCTCCAATTATTATTAGCACACTCAAAGGGTGAATACTGAAGGTGCCACGACTCTGTTTTAAAGTTCTGTTTTATCTCATCTGCTACAATTATAATTTAAATCTATTATAATCATTTAATAAAAAACATAAGTTTGATAGCATAGTGTTCTGGACTCAAAAAGATAATTTTTAAAAACTAGAATTCAGTGATTGTATATTAAGTTAATTTTGTATGTATTCTTAGTCCAAGGTGACAGAAACTGAAGCTGATGCAACAGCACGTACGGATGCTGCATCGTCAACACCACCAGATGGTCAAGATGATGATGGTATGTAAACCACGTTTGACTCTTAAACGTTTTAAGCCTCGGTCACTTCAAGTACAGGTGTACAGTGAAACCTCTATTAAGCGAACCCCCAATTAAGCAGACACCCTCTATTAAGCGAACACTAACCCGGGTCCCGAAATTAACATTTTGTATTTCCCTTTATAACAAACCCCTATTCAGCGGACACCTCTATTAAGTGGAAATCAAAAGAAATCCCTAGCTGATTGATTCCCTGCCTGCTCGCTGTATTTACCCGGCAACTTGAAGTCTTAGTGACAGCAGAGAAAATAACCAACATTTTTCAATGCCACCACCAGTTTCCTGGCAAAATGTCATCCGAGGAACTTTAAGCGCAGAAATTTCACACTGATGACCTGTCACTTCAGCGATCTGTCAAGTACTTCTTTCTGATTGGTTGAAGACCCCAGTTGTTCAAAAGGTGGATACCACTATCCACTAACAAATCCCTATCCACTGGATGGTGCAAATATATGGATTCTCTATTAGTTATCCACTGGATTGTGATTTATGAAGGGGATAGTGCAGTCCAAAGTTTGAACAAGTGGGGCCAGAAGTATAACCCAGATTTGGGTAGTAGGAATTTCTGTGCTCAGTCGCCTCTTTATCTTGTGGGGACACCAGTGGTTGCATTGCAAAATTTTGCTGTTTTGTTTTAGACTAAGCAATTAGTACAATTTATGTTGTTAGCGCGTGCATCTGTTCTCATAAAATGAACCACATCTTTTGGTTATTTAACATGTTCAATTGATCAATGATCATCTTCAGTTACTTTCATTAAACTACATGTACAACACAAAAATGTATAATTTGACCTGGTATTAAGCTTAGCTTTTTGCTAGGGTTCCAGCCATGGTAACTTCACTGGTTTAACCTTAGAATGGATTTTACCTATAACATTATGCATCATATGCCATGAAGCTTTTGTTTACTTTTACTGGGCTCTTAGATCCATTAATGCAGCAAATGGCAGCTAAATATGAGAGATATCGGCAGTGGCTTGCAAAAATAATGGGGAAGGATCCAGAGACATTCAGTGATAAGGAAATCAAGGTATGTATGCTAAAGTTGAAGTACCTGACATTGAGCAAGTGGTTATTCTGTTTTTATTATAATCACCAATGAAATACATGTACCAATTAACCTTTTGCACTGAAGCATGATATAATGTTTACAGCATAGAAATGTTTGCCAAAGCTCCCGTTAATTTTCCACAAATTTGCGTCAAATGATTCTTACATGCCTGTCATTTAATTCTCTTGCAAGGCGAGTGAAGCACATTGCAGCTACACTCTTCCTGCCAGCCGCTAGTCTTGTTCTTGCTAGTTTCTTAATTTATTAAAGCCAAGTCCATCAGGAACTTGAGTAATTTTAATTTTCAGTGAACAAGAAATCTTGTACCAGAGTAATTTAAATAATATTGTATTCTTTTTTACATTTTTCAAGGGCTAAAGATGTAATAAATCATCTGTAGTAACACCAAAGAAAATTTCTCATGTAAGTCTGAGAAAATAAATGTCAAATTTCATAAGAATTGTGATTATACAGGTAAAATTCTAATAATTTCATGTGTAAGATGTAATTTTGTGAAATTTGACATTCATTTTCTCAGGCTTCCATGAGAAATTTGTTTTGATGTACTGGCCCCAGCCCCCTCTCTCTCTATGTCACACAATGCCAGGTATACTACTGATGATTTATTACATCTTTAGCCCTTGAAAAATGTAAGAAAGAGTGCAATATGCTTTAAATTATTCTGGTACAAGATTTTTGTCCACTGAAAATCAAAATTACTCGATGTCCCAGTTGATTCCATCTTAATTTGTAGTACAAGTTATTCAACTCCCCCTCCCCAAAAAACACAACATACGCAATAATACTGGCATTCAAAGTACGTTAATTTTGTTCACTGTACATTATCTAACCAAACCTTGCTCTGTTCTGTATACATATCTATGTTAATTTTAGGAAGCTGTCGATTACTTGATGCCATCTGGGCTCTATGCTAAAGATGCTCGGCCCCAGTTTAAGGTTAGTAAGTCATTGCAATGTGGAGTGCAGAGGGTAAAAAAAATTAAAGTAGGTGACAATAGATTAGACAAAGGGATCTGAAAGACTTTCATGTGGCTTAGCAGCATTTAAGTGCACTGAAAAGAACATTTCAGTGCATTTTGTGCAACCAGTTGAAGAATTTTAGCCGCGAATGTGATACTTTTGTGACCTACATTTGTTTTATTTTTTATGATTCATAATGCATTTGTTTTTATCAAACAAAAGTGTTGAGAAACAAATATCACAGATTTATCATTTGATGCAAATGTTTCTTCCTTTTCATTGGTCGAGCGAGCCCACCACATGACCTGCAAATAACTGCCTACAAAATTTGTATGAGCATGAGTACACCATTATTTAATAATGGTGTACTCATAATGCCCAATGTCGTTCAACTGTTTTTGGCTACAAATACTATTCTGCTCATGCATAAATGAAACCATGCTTTTCTCTTTCTTGCAATCGCTCTTGCGTGAAAATGGCAGATTGCTTTGCTTCCCGAAGATATTCCTTGAAAAACAAACTCAGTGATCGAATGATAAAACGATTATTGAACTCAGTTATCGCAAAATATTGTGATTTGTCAGTGTCTCGCAGATCGATTATTTGCCTGAGCCTTCGGCTTTGGCAAATAATTGATCTGCTCGCCACTGACAAATCACAATATTTTGCTCAACTTGATCCAATAATTGCCAATTGTTCTCCTCTTAAAAAGTTATTAATTTTTGTTTGAATAGGCTGTGCTTCCAGCTATATGGGATTTTTGTTGGCATGCTTGCTGTAGCTTCTGGAGATAAATTCTGAACATGATTTTTGTTTTCCCGTTGCATATGATATTTAGCACTGAATATGTGCCTGTTGGAAAGGGCTTGTAACAAACTATGTCCAATTTTAAATAGCACATTGTCTTTTTCCTTAAACTGTCCTGATAATCAACAACCAGTAAGACATCATAAAACATGCCCCAAGGACAACAGGATCAATATGTATTTCTGGGAAACTGCTTACCTACCCCTCCCCTAAGCAACTATTAACACTTACTTGTCACTTAGGGCAAAATGTTTGCTTTTAGGGGAGGTTGAGGTGGACAGATTCCCAGAAATGTATGATGATCGCAACATTGTAGGCATATATTTTTTTTGCTTGGTTATAATATTACACCTGTAGGTAAATGGAATCATTTTATTTTTACTCACAACTCTTGCAGGACCCAGAAGAGTTTTACCAAAGGAGAGGTAAGAATTTTTTTCAAAAGGAGTATTGTACAATCACTGTGGTGGGTCAAATAGCATGAAGGTGTCGGTCCAGTTTGGAACGGAGGCCTTAAATGTAAACACGATAATTATCCTATTTCCAAAGGGGTTTGAAACTATATGAAGAATGTTTTTAAGGCCAATTATATTTTAACACGTCAGGAAATGCATTTCAGTGAAATAAAATTTATTGTTTTAACATGAACTTCTGTACAAAACAGAGTAGCAGATTGTACCAAGGTTTCCATTCCTAAGTTAGGGTGTTACTACAGCAAAATCCTGTTTCTTCTCCCTGCTTCTCAACAAAGACACATAAAATACAATAGTTGCGTACTATGTAACATAAAATATGTTAAGTTGCTATTTGACACAATGTACCGGGTCAATATGCAGAATTGTCCAAACAAGATTCCCATAATTTTTGTCACTTCTCCTGAAAGATAATGCCTCATAGAAGATGTCTAGTGTCATCTAGTGAGTGAATAGAGTATTTTCTGCTTTACAGCTCAGATTGTGGACAAACAAGGCAGGCCATTACATGCAGCTTTCTTCACTGGGCAGATTGGTTTTCATGATTTATTATTTGTAAGTGAACTATTTTATGGTACGATGACCATGAAAGCTGTACTGTAACAGGAAAACCTCCTCTACCATGTGACACCAAAGAGACAGGGCCTAGTGTCTATATTACTGAGGAATGAAATAGTGTTATAGGAAGTTTAGTATTTGTGGGAAGAAATTTGTCCATTTAGAGAGGTACATGTAAAAAAGGCTCATTGTTCACACAACCTACGGGAAAGATGTATTAAGTAATGTTCTGTCTCTTACACCATGAGGATCAGGTTGTACACTACTAATTTGTCAAATAGGTCAAATAGTGTAAGATTCTTGCAGTGTGAGAGTCAGTGAAGTGTTACAGAAATGGTGTAGTGGCAGTATAAAGATCGTTGCGTTTTAAACTCTGAATAGAACTTAGGGTGATGATGTAATAATATTATTTGGAGTAGTACTTTGCATTTTATGCTTGCATGACTGCATTATATATCGTGTCTATTGTGTCCTCTGTTTCTGTCATGCATGCCATTCTAATTCTAATTCTAATCGTATAATCTTCAAAGGGTCTATTGGCCATTTTGGAACTCACAGTTGTTGGACATTGCTATGAGCTTGGAGTGCTTGTACTTTAGAGGCCAGCGGCCACTTAAAGCCCAGCATTTTGTTAGGGCTTAAACGTGCTAAGTGTCAGTGTTCGCGTTTCAACAAAGATTTCGAACTCTTGAGTTCTTTTTTCTTGTGAGGCAGGGTGGACGGGAGAGATATGAAGCTGATCGTAAGGTTTTCATAAACTACTACAAAAAGTGGGGCTGCTTTAGGAGCTAACAAGCTTATCATTTTAATGATTTGCTTCGAAAATAATTTTATAGGCAGTTTACTTGAATAGGATAATTCCAGAGAAATAAAATACACAATGGGTGAAATTTTTATCGTCATTCAGCAAAGCATGTTTGATTAAGATTATTAACATTTTTTTCAGGAAATTTATGAGCAAAACGCCAAGTTAAATGCTGGCGAGGAAACAAAATTAAATGCTGTAGGAGGACTTGAGGCAAGTGATGGTGAACTATCAGAGACAAGTGATGATGGGTATAGTTCAGATACCAGTTCAGATTCTAGTGATGAGGACAAGTTGGATGGCAGCAGTGCCGAAAAGGAAGCTGAAAGGTAAAGTCTAGTGGTGATACTAACGCCCTTTAAAGCCTGATTTTGATATAACCGTCTGGACAATCTCGATTTCCTTGAATGCCGTCAAAGTTAGTAGGAGGGCACGGGCAGCACACGAGCGACGAGCGCGGGCAAAGCCGCGAGGAGCGAGATGCGGGAAGCGAGAGCAGCAATGGGATAAAATTGACTTACTTGATTCTTGCGGCTTTGCCTGCGCTCGTCGCTCGTGTGCTGCCCGTGCCATCCTACAAACTTTGACAGCATTCTTTTTCCGAGCAAGCGGAAAAACTCTCTTTACTTCATAACAAAAGTTTAATAATGGTAAAAGTAAGTCTCTTCATACCGAAGTTTATGTCGATTATAATTTTCGTGGAATCCTTCTTCTCTTCCAAAATCTTTGGAAGAGAAGTGTGGTGTTATCATCAACTGAGTTATTTAAGTCAACTGAGTCATCAACTGAGTTATTTAAGTCAAATTACCACTGCAAACAGATATTAGGTTGTGGAAGGAAGGAAGGAATTAGGTTGTGGAACGCGTGATACACCACAATTGTTAAAGAAAAATAAGAAATTGCTTGCAATCTAGCTCGCATCTGCTAAAACATGGTTAGTGTCTCTTCTATTGCAAACGTAAATTTAAAGATGTTACCAATTTTGAAGTCATGTTTGCCATTGACTCAAATAAAATGATCACTCATGTACCTTTGCTCAGTGTTCACTGTATTATATGCTCAGTATGACGAATAGTCCTTTTTAAATCTATATGTTGTTGATGTTTCAATAAAACGTTTTATTATTTGATATAATATTATATCTATGCGTCTTTGTGTAGCTCAAAGCCCAGTCGTCAGCCGAGGATGAGATGGATTGGAAAACCAGAGCTTGAAAGAAAAATTAACGAAAAATTGACAGATAAAGAGGTATGGGAAATTGACCAACTTCTGCCAAATATTATCAGTTACTGAGCGTATGAGAACCTCCTTCTTTAGCAAACTGGCCCCCTTATGTAGCGTCTTTTCGCCAGCATTGAGTGAACTTGTTACAAATCTTAACCTCGGTGGTGTTTGTTGTTAGTAAGGAGCTGAAGCAAAAACGTTTTTGAGCGACGCTCTTTAACCGGAAACAGTGGACTTTTTTTTATCCTTGGGTAGTTGTTATGCCCAACTTTTCAGGCAAGTCGTCTCTATAAGAATAAATAAACATTAGTAAAATCCAACTAGTGGTCTATTTTCATTGCTGCATTTTGATTGGTTGAGCTACTACTAGGCTATATGTTATATCCCACTAGTAGCGAAAAGCGCCGGCTTTTTGGCAGCAAAAAAAGGATTTAAGTCTAGCTTTAACTAGCTAAAGTTGTTTTGTCTCGATACTTTTGATCAACTAGTTGGATTTTACTAAAACAGTATTCCTCTCACCATCATGGCCTCTGAGTCCATTCGGGCTCGAGGAGTAATTGTTAAGTAGACATTTAGTAGCGTCAACGTATATTAAAAGGGAAAATGCCTAACTTTCAGTTGATGTGCGTCGCTGAAAAGCTCGCCAATGATTAGTGACATGATACACTAGTGAAGTAACAGACTTCTATGTTTTATGAATCAGATAAAAATCTCCTCAAAATATTTGTCGGTTTGGAGAATAGTAGTCTTGAATCTCTTGATGCTTACTACTGAACAAAAAAGCAAATAAATAAATTAAAATGGAATAAAAACTTGTGCTGGAAGTTTCGCTTTGCTTTTGAAATATGGTTGACAACTTGGTGAAGATTGGCAGGACTTTTCCACAACTCTACACTGGTGAAGTTGGCGGTTTATCAAACCAGATGACAAAGATAAATTTTTAACGGTGGCAAATCTGTCTTTTGTCGTTCTTTGCTTGTTATTGCAGTATGATGTCATTCTCCATCGGTTGAAGAAGTTGGCCAGTCATTCTAATGCAGAACTAGCGACTCCTTTTTTGCTTAGATTCTTAGAAGTTATTCCAATCCAAGGAATGAAAGCTGTAGAGAAAACTGTAAGTACTGATTAACTTGTGATCACTTGAAATAAGGAATAAGGCCTTCTAGTTTAAGGTCGTTACCGGATCTCTTGTCGACGAAGCCGGAGGCAAGAGATCTAAGTACAAGATTACAGTTTGTCCAGTTAAGACTCCAATGGACAAAGTGGAACTTGAAGGAAATTTTTCCTCACTATTTTCTAACGGTCCTGTGTGCAAAGTAGGCCAACGTACGACTCGATCTCGTAAAGTTTTCAAAGTTTTTTCATTTTAAATTTTCATTTATTGAAAATCATATTTCTGCTCTTAAGGTGACTCGACCCAGTTTTTTTTGGGGGGTACCATCTTACTTTGAAGCTCTCTGGTATCCCCACCTTTACTTTTATGGTAAGTCTAACACATAGAATGGATAACATATAGATCAATCTACAATATAACATAAAATTTTTGGCGATCGGAGTAAATGTCACGTGGTTATAATGCCACGCCCCTTTGAGGTCTGAGTCGAAAATCTGCTGTTGCAGGTATTTTTTCGAGAAAATCTCACGGTTACACATAGCGCGCGTTAGTGCCTTGCGCTGAACAGAGTTTCACCAAAATCGCAAAGACCCAATTCGAGAAATTCAGCGGTTTCCAAATTTAGGTCATAATTTATGCGAAAATGATAAGCAAACTTTACACGGATTATATCTAATAAACTATGAGATTCATCTCTTTATTTTGGGCATCGTTATAACAGATGGGTCCTTGCAAGTCAGCAAAACGCTTTAGGGCCTTGTAAATGCGCGCGATTTCGAGCAAAGCAATTATATAGAAATTATAGTTTTCGCTACTTGTTGACGTTTGTCAGCGTTTAAGAGTCTTTCTCACGAAAAAAGCATTTTCTTAAAAATTCATAGTTTTTTTTCCTTCAATTTTTTTCAGGGCCACAATTGATTAACTAACTACCCGGACTCTGAATTTCATGGTCATTGAAAAACTGTGACATTATCTTCTATAAGCCCAAACTAGAGTAAACATTGAAGGTTTTTAGCGTTTTGGCTGAGTTTGTGCTTTGGGAGTTGTCTATTGTTTCTAGTCTGTCATTATACAGCATTCTTGTTCAGCACGCGTGCAATGACCGCGCTTGGGGTCGAGTCACCTTAAACTTTGTGCAACTAAAATAGCTTTCGGAGTTTTATGAAACGCGTGCCTTGTGAATTAGATGAGAAAACGACCGCTTAGCAGGCTGGGATTGTCGGCCATTTTGAATTCACTTATAGAGTCACGGCGGCCATATTTGTGTTCTAAAGCAACGAAACGGCTAGCCTCCCACGCAGGCGATTTTAGGGGAGTTCGTATTTCTCCCTCCCCACAAACGCCTGCTCAACAGAGGACAACATTCCTTTCCCATTGTTACATTCGCGTGGTAAGTGACCAATCAACGGTTTTTAAATAAAGTGTTGACAGGCTAAACACGACTCATAAGCTCGTGATAGTGTAAAAACGTGACCTAGAACGTGACCCTAGAGTTACCATTTTCTTTTTTTTCTTTCCTTCGCTAAGGTTATGCAGTGCACGGAGAATTTTAAAATCTGATTAAATCTTACTTTTGCCGGTCTGAGTCTAACATGAATTAGAGGTCATGAAGGTTTCTCAAAGTTTCATGCAGATCGCGTAATTATCGGGTTACCCTGCGGTCAAGGTCAACTTGAGAAGAGAGACGAAATACGAACTCCCCTAAAATCGCCTGCGTGGGAGGCTACGAAACGGCCAGCCATGTTGGTGTTCCAAACCAATTATGTGGGATGTTGAACGCTTTTCTTATGTAAACAATTTCTTTTGTTCCCACAAATTTGCATAGACGTGAGTGAAAACGCTCACAATATAGCTCATAAACGAACAGAATTAACGCGCACAATGCAGGAAATCATTCCTTCGACGGTTTGTAGACTCTATTTATCAAGAAAAAGATCCTGCAAGAGCATTTTAAATCAATTTTAGTGAATTGATAACATATAATTCTTGAGATTTTCTGACTGAAAGTTTAACTGTTCCGTGTTATCGTTTATTGAATCAATTTCTTTTTTCCTAACAATTTCATGTTCACATTGAATATATTTCGACGTGTACGTGTCTTATAATTTACAAGCATTTTATTATTACACGAAAGATTCTCTACAATGAAATAAACTTCCGCTAAAAGTCATACAAAGGATTTGATTTCTTCTAACACTAAAATGAATTATAGTGCAGTGATTAAGACAGGCCAAATTTCAAAATTTCTTTATTTTTGACAAGATGTTGTAAATTTGTCGCTGTTGTTGTTGTTGTTGTTGTTGTTGTTGTTTTCATGGCAAGCCGGGCATTTCGTCCATTTCCCGGGGCTCCTCTGATAGCTCAGGGCCGTCAGTCTCGTCTGGTCCGTCGGTTGCCTCTAGTCCATCTGGTCCGTCAGGTCCGTCCGTTTCCTCTGGTTCTTCACCTAGGCAAAGGAAACATACCTGAGTAGTAATCATCGGACTTTATTAACCCTTTCACTGCCAAATGTAGACAAAGGCAAATTTCGACCAAGTTTGCAAATTTCATTTTGTAACATTTTGAAAAACAAATAGCAGAATGTGACAGTACAGGCAGAGAGCTTTCATTTGAATGGTCACATCATATGTCCTTTATAAAAATTAAGAGCGTATTTAAGAACCTTCTTTACTTTGCCTGAATTACACTTAACTATCCCAAAATAAGAGAAGCTTTTTTGCCAGCCCTCAAAAAATGTAGGTTCTTTTTAGCGGGTGTTTACCGTATCGTAGCACGAAAATTATATCAGGTCTAGATAGATCCAGCGACGTTAAAACTCGTGGCTACCTCCGCTTGACTTTCGTTCTGTCTTGTACACGTGAATAACCTTCGTCGGTTTTCACACTGACAAAAACAATGTCCCGTCGCTCGTCAGCATTTAGAAGGATGGTTACATCTAGTTAAATTGCCTTATCTCCACGAGTCTTCTGAATCTCAGTGATAGTAGTAGTAACTCTAGTAACTAGAATGTCATAGGTTTGACTTCTTTTGAGAGAAATCTGATTTCTTTTTCCTAAGTGCCTGTGTAACTGGCTGAAAAAACGTCATTCCCGTAAAACAATTTATCTGACTAAATTCTCATTATGCTTATCTCTGGGGTAACTTAACGTATCACTGTAGTAATATTGGACTTGTCATTTGTATTAAGAAAAGTGAAAGAAGGAAATTTCTAACATTCTTTTGATGCCATTTGTGCTTTTTCCTTACTTTTGTTTTGCCTAATAAAGATTCACGAAGCAACACAAATTATCAAAACTTATCTTCAACAATAAAATCCGTTTGTACAAGGCAGGAACCTACTCAAATTAGCAGAAAACGATATCCTTTTCAAAACGTTCTTAGGACAGTGCATACATCCATACCAGGGTGAATACAGTCGAAACCGCATCGCCATCAATAACAAAGTGACTATCGTGAGGCAAACGATAAAAGGACGTTATCACTGATGGCTAATATCTTTCATCATATATATTGCACATATTTGACACCAGTACTTTTCTGTTTGAATTGATCCGAGTCCCTGGCTGATCAAGTATTTGGGTGGATTTATTTGCAGCATACGCGGGATCAATTGAAGTGTCTGTGACTGACTACCTACCCCTCCCTTAAGTCACAGTTTTGCCCTTAATGAGTAGGAAGTTGTAATTTTGACTTAGGGGAGGGGTGGGTGGTCAGTTACCCAGAGACCTCCCACGCATTGCGTCCTGAAGGTTCATATTTCCTTGAAAAGTTTCAGCGGGAAAATGAGATGGCAGGCAGCTTTAGCGAATACGACGGCGATGACAGCAAAAACCTCACTATTTAAAATACCTTAAAATAATTTACGAATTCTTTGGGACCGAAGCTAAGTTTAAAAGGAGAAAGAAAGTTTAGAAGGAGAAAGAAAAATTCGTCGTCGTGTGGTTACGTCCTCCAAAATACGTGGCAGTTGGGAATTTCACGTCGTAGTCGTACAGAAAGAAACGTGCAAAACGTGTGCTGCACGTGCAGAATTATTCTTTTGCCTATTCCTACTCCTTTTTAGACGTCGCCATCGTTAACGCATGACGGAATTTCAGTGAAAATTCGTCACATGACTCTTATACAAAAAAGTTCTTTTTTAAAAGAAAATGAAATCTCCAAGAGCGGCGAAGCTGAACAGTCATATTTTCTTCATTAAGTATAATTAATCATTGCCATGTCAGAGTCACTTCAGTGTTTGCTGATTGAAGTATGCGCCTGTTTCATAAACACATCAGTGGACAAGAATCGCTATAAATTGAAGTACTAAATTAAGTATTAATTTAACATGTTAAGGACTTACCTGGTATTTGCGGTAATGGAGCACAGACTACCTGTTCCAGTATAGCAACAAAGCACAAAAGGAAAAAGAGTTTGGAAAACATCGTCTTGGCGATGATACCTCGGTGAGACGCTTTCTTGCGTTCGTTTTGATTTATAAACGCTATCCTGTCATCCCGAAGACGTTATAAAGCGTCTTTTGCGGTCAATATAAAGTTGTCAAATATCAGCAGTAGAAATTGGCCTCACTTAAGAGTTTACCAGTCAATGTGGCTCCTAGTTAATTATGAGTTATTATCATAACGTCCTAATTGAGAGTACAGTACAGTACAGTACAGTACAGGTAGCTAGTATCTGTTTATCGATATTATCATGTTGACTAGAGATGCACGCATACGATTTAACTTAAAAAGAACCGTTTTCTTTTTTTCTTCTGTACGGTCATTATCACGGGATAATTACCATGGATACGGAGATATCATTATACTGTGAGCTTTAAAACTCTGTTTGTTGATTGACTATTTATGTGGAAACAGCACGCGCGTTTACTGAAAAGCCTTGCTTTTTTTCACCATATTACTTACCAAAGGAGTGAACCCTTGTCATTACTTTAAGATGTATTTTGGTTTTGTAAAGTTTTTTTCGATCAGTACTGCGTCTGTGTGCTTTTTTTCATGAAGGTTATCTGTTTTCAACTCTCTGATTGTTTTAACTAGCAAATATTATAAAGGTTACATTGTAGTTATTTTTAACCGACGAAAAAGGCTATAATCGAAATAATCGTCGAATTATTTTAGTTTACTTTTGTAGAAATATATTTCAAAATTGAGAAATGAGCACTTTTAATTGCTTTAGGTGGTAGATGAGCTTAAGTGTGGCTTGGCTTTGGGCGCGCAAACGGCATGTTATTTCAGTTTTCAGAGAGGAGAGTTGTTCAATACCTGACTGATTTAGCTCGTAGCCGTGTGGTACGCGATTTGCAAGAGCTGGAGCGTGTGCAGCGTCACCGCAGATATTCAGCCCTACTGTATATTTTCGTATTCTGTTAGCAGGGGTTACTTTTTCGCTAACTGCTTTCAAAAGATAACCTCTGCCTGCGACGAATAATATTGGCTCTATCTGATTCTCGACCTGCTTGAAACTCTCTTCAGAAGAACACATGTTGACGCTATTGTAAAACCTGATTATTTTGCACAATCCTAGATTCTATTGGATAATCTTCTATTCTCCGTCGTTAGACTTGCTTTAATACTGATTTCTAGCCTCTGTCAACTCCCTCCTTTTTCGAAAAGAAAATAAAGACAAACGCCACATCGTTGGATGATAGTCAAAATGCTGGCTGTGATTAAGCGTTATTGACCATTTCCTTTTTTTGCTTTTTCGGGACCGAGAAATCGCGGTCACTAGAGAGAACGAGGCCAACCTTCAGCCATCGTGAACAAGCTTGTTCACTGAACTCGGAGATTTATTACATGTCCGAAAAAAAGAACATTTTGTTTCGGGACCATCGACGGAAATTGTTGTTGTTGTTGTTGTTTTTTTTTATTTCACCTGCTCGCTAATTCAGCCATATACCGTCAACTCTTGCCTTGCGGACACCCCGCTATAACGGACACCCCGATAATACGGACATCCCGCTATAACGGACACCCCGTTAATACGGACAGCAGCTGAATCCCAGGAAAAAATAAATTACAGAGATTTGACAGAAATAAATTCCCGCTATTACGGACTCTCGCTAATGTGGACACTGACGTGAGGACCCTACAATTTCCGCTATGATGCTGAGAGTTGGCTGTAGTAAGGCTTCTTATCAAAGATTTTTCTCAGCTTTCCTTCCATTGAGGTTACTCATGAGTAGTCAGGTGGTGTCACCCGTCACTTTTCAGACTTTCCCCATCACTGGATTCAGAATCCTTACCAGGTTGTGCACATTGTTGTGGCCAATACTTTCAAACCCTCCTCTCTGCAGTTGTTATTACTTAAACTTAAGCCTTCGCTTTCTCTGTACACGTGCGGTTCACGTGACAGTCTACTAGTAGAGTAACCAGGTTGAAAGTTCGTCTCTTTGTTTTGAAAGGAGATGCGCAACAAATAATTTTTAAGCTCTAAGTATGTGACTTTTAGGTTGTGATTAATTTCAGTTTCTTAGCAGTTAAGTATTTTGTAAATCCTACGGTCTAGCGAATATATATTCGGGGCGCCGGTGGGGTGGGGAGTATGCTGGTACCTCCCGCGGGATCCTTTCAGGGGAAATATCGCTATAAATGAAGATTTTATCCCCATTGCTTTGTTATTTATCAACAGCTTAACGAGAAAGGAGAGGCTGTGGGTATAGGTAAGTTCAGCCTTTTGCTAGGCACATATGTAGCATTTTTTATGACAAACAAGTCAAGTTCCCAGAAGACTTAAAGTATTGTTATTTCTAGGCTGTTACACCCTCTTACCCCGGGGGAGACTCCCATATAAAGGTGACAGGGATGCTTGTCGGAAGATTAAAATTAAAACCCTGAGGGAGACCAATTTGGGTGTGGCTCAAGTTTAAACTGACCTCTAAAGGAGATCTCTGTGTGGGCAGTGTCACGCACAGCCCTAAGTGATACCTGAATGGGCAAATATAGTGACTTTCCGTAACAAAGACCCTAATTGAGACCAAAATCTGCAATTTAAAGCCCTAAGCGAGACGACGAACATCCCCGTCACTTTTATATGGGAGTCCCCCACGGAGGTTCTTAAGTCATTATCCGAGAAGAGGAGGAAAGAGGAGAAGGAGAAGAGGAGGTACCATCCTCGCTATCCCCAGTCCTCGCTCATTTTCTGTTCCTGGGACAATTTAAAAGTAAAGCGAGCCAGAAACTACCTTACGGCCTGTAAACCTTTAGGGCCTGTTATTAAAACGGAGTTTAGTCAGTGTTGAACAAAACTGCGTTCTATCCATTTTCAGTTTGCCCAACGCTTTTATCTTAACACCATTTATCGTGAAAAGTTTTATGAAATTATAAGGCGCAGACTAGAAAGGCACTTATTTTCTTAAAATTACCCTCTAAGGAAAATATTCGGAGGTCCAAAGATTTGCTAAACTGCGGCCTAACTTAGACTTCGTTAATTTTTTTTTCGAGCTGCTTGTGTCACTTGCTGAATGGCGCAAAGTCTATCCTCTCCCTCGAATGGCGAACCTCTTAATGGAGCCATGCATCAATTTAGGGTTTTTGGAAACTGCCCACCTACCCCTCCCCTAAGCTAACATTAACACTTAATTCTTGCGTTGGGCAAAATGATGGTTAGGGGAGGGGTAGGTGACTATTTTCCCAGATACCCAAATTGATCCGGCGCCATTTTAGAATCTTTACGGTAGCTAATTTTGCTGGGAAAGAGAGTATTTTCATCGTTATTCTTGCGGCTTCCAATTTATTCTTCTAACTGCGATTTGCACATTTTCAGTGCAATTTGTCTTGGAGCAGGCTAGACTGCTACCGCCATTCTTGTTCCTAACCATTTGTTTCTGCCGTCATGAAGTTAACCCATACATTACGTACAAAGTTGATCTTTTCAGCACATCACTCAATATCGCTGTATTCCTTGTTTTTTTCCAGGGCATCGTAAACGTGCAATTGCAGAAGTCATGATTACGAAAGGCTCGGGTAACGTCACTATCAACAATGTCCCGTTGACTCAGTATTTCGTCAAAGTGGAAGACAGGTAAGGTCTCAACTGAACCACTTTTTAAATGGCCTCTTCTGCTAACTGGGAATATTAGCTCTCAAAATGAACGCCAGGTGTTTTAATGATAGCTACAGAATGATGTTTAATGTAATAGCTGCAACAAAGAGATTATGATCTCTTGCTGCGACATAACTTTTACTTATATTGGCATTCTCTTCAAAACTTTCATATTCAGAAAATATAAGAAGAAAAACAGTTCGTTAGTAGTACTAAAACGTTCAAAAAAAGTGACGACTAAGATGGGAACAAAACTTTAGATAGCCCTTAACTCTTATCTCCGTTAGAATGCTGCTTTATCCTCTTATAATTCTTTAGAAGAATCTGAATAAATTAATAAAAGTCGTGCGTTAGGTTGAATCAGATATAGGCTGATAGTGGTATGGTATAGGCAGCGTGATATCATCATTGACTACTAAGTACAGTGCTCTTAGCCGATGAATTTTCCCTGTGTTTCAGTGGTGGTAGGGACAGTGATTGCAACATTCGTGATAAAAAACAGAATTTTAATTCTCTGAAAATAAATTGGAAAGTGCTCTGCATTACGAACTTTGATCCTTTTGTGACAAAGTGGACAATGTTTTCGTCCACCATTGAGCAGTATAATTTTTCATCTTATTCCCTCGCTGTATTTTGTACAGGAAGCAAGTCATGTACCCATTCCTTACTGTTGATGCAGTGGGTGAATATGATGTTGAGTGTGGCGTGATAGGTGGAGGAACGACTGGTAAGCGATGATTTGAAGGAATTCTGACTCCTACGAATTTCCCTGAATGCGATTTAACAGGACTATCGACAAGGAAGGATAGCTCTTTAGCCTATCTTGTTATTCAACATCCCCAGTCTGACATCGCTTCTTCAGTATGCCGGTAACGAGATGTTATACCAAGCTTTTTGCGAGGATAACTTTTTTTGTCGCTAAGTGGGTTTGTAGAATTAAAAGTGGTAACAGGGAATTGTCAGCGTTTCAGTATATACTCTTGATGTTGTTGTGGATTTTGTAGCTGAGATACCCTAACTATTGTGAAGCAAATCTCGTTCAGTGTAAGAGTACTAACAGAAATTCTGATCATTCTGTAGGTCAAGCTGGGGCAATCAGACTAGCCATCAGCCGAGCACTGTTAAACTTTGAGGATAGTTATTTGGAACCTCTTCAACAAGGTCTGATAATTACAGCATTTTTTAAAGTAATACAGAGCGTTTAGCAATTATTTTATTTTCAATGTATTGTTACTCCTTGCGAAAGAAAACTGGCGCCACTTTTCTGGTTAATCGGAAGTCCAGCCGAAACCAAAGTGGTTTGGTTGCACGAGTTTTCCCGTACTTTTTGTCGGCTACATATATGTGCTTGAATCTTTATTGGTTCATTTGATTGTCTCGCGTGTTGTGATAAGCTGTAAGTAAAATTCTGACTTCTGTTCTTCTTCACTCGATTGAAACCCGTCCTACATTGCATTCCTTTGTTGCAGTTCTCGCCATTTACGCTTAAAGGCGAGTTGGACTTAAAACTAGGCTTGGGTAATAAGTGTCCCTGTTCGTTTCAGCTGCCATAAACAAAAATTTGGGCGAGAGCATAACATTTAGGAGGGGTGGGGAATCCTTCGTAATTTTACTCTCCATTCTGTCTTGCTATTGTTATCATATTTCTTGCTTTCTTTGTAAGAGTATTGTCTCTCTTACCCAGGTACATAAGTTATTAATGAATACATTATTAATGAATGTCGGTGCCATAACACAGGCACTTACGGTGTGATGGCCCAGAAACTAATTCCGCGGGATGGGTAGCAATACTCGTAGTTGATTCACTACCAAGACGCGAAAGTCACCCGACCAGTTGTTTTTCGCGTACATCGTTATTGTCAATATCGTTAAGTGACTAGTATTTCAGCTTTATTCGTACCCCGAGTTATGCGTTTTCTCATGTGTGTGTTTTTCTTGTTTACTTTTAAGCTGGTCTGTTGATAAGAGATCCGCGAATTAAGGAGAGAAAGAAACCTGGACAGAAGAGAGCCAGGAAGAAGTTTGCTTGGTAAATATATCATGATTATTCCTTTTCGTTTTGAAGTCCATTGAGTCGGTAGGGCCTAGAAAGTTTGTTTTACCGCGTAACTGAAACCACCCTAGCGTTTTCTAAGTTAACACGCTTGGATTTTGCTTGATCTGCAGCATTTTTATTCTAGGCGTGATTATTCCTTTATCGAACACTCAACGATAACACACTGAGTTTTCCCTCAATGAGGGTGTACCTGTTGTTCCATATTACTGTGCTAGATCTTGTAGAGTTGGGCCCAGGCCAAAAGTCGAACCTTTCATGTGATGAACCAAACTTTGTGAATTAAGTTCATGAAAAGTTCGACATCTCGTTCCGTTAAGTTCGTCTGAATGTGTTTGGATCGTCCAACACGTTCTATCCGTCTGAAGATCGTCTCCGCGACAAACGTCGATCTTTACATGCGACGAACTAATCTAATAAATTAAAAAAATTGTATGATAATGTATATTTATCCTCGTTTGGACGAAAATAAATTAAAATTGCTTTTTGATCTGATTCAGTTGATTGGTTTGACGCGTCGTAAGTTCGACGTCTGACCCAACAGACGATCTTAACTTGATTAAGGTCGACCCAAATTAGAGTTTGGTTTGTCCCATAAAAAGTTCAACGTTTGGCCTAGGCCTTATTTAGATTAAGGAAATGTTGAGATGTAAATCTTTTTTGGGGGCCAACCTGAAGACTACGTCCTCATAGGTGAGTTTTTTTTTTTTACTGCACTGCTAAGGTCATTTTGCTCTGTTTGCTTTTCAGGGTGAGACGATAAAAGTTCTGCATTGTTGCGCAGGACATAGGAATGGAGGATGGTAGCCTGAGACGAGCCCTAATGTATTTCCTTTGTGCAATTGCGTAGCAGAGGGAAGGGCAAGAACAAGAGGCTACTGAAAATCCTGAAGCCAAGAGGAAGTCTAGAGGAAACTTGCGGAATGTTTAACTTCAATTTCCACCAATATTACGTGTTAGTTGATCGGAAAGACAAAACTACCACGCTTTTTAGTACAAGGACGATCGGATAAAAAGCACAAATTTTATTAGTCTTCGTTAATGAGAAATTGCTACTTAAAAAAAAAACTAGGATTTTCTTTCTACCACAAACATTAAAATTCAAGCCTTTGGGGGGCTGTTTTTAGATAGTTTTAAGTCCTCTGTGCTGGCAAAGTTGAGTTGCTTCTTTCTGATTGATTCATTTCAGTCTCTTTGACTGTTATTATTTGTTACACTTGTTACTTTGGTTTTAAGTCTTAACTCGACACTCTCATAAAAGTTGACCTTTGTTTCCTAGAGCAAATTTGGGAACCACACGACCACCCTGGAGTACCACTATATTGTCTTCTACAAATGTGAACATTCTTGTTCTCTTATACATCAGACCTCGCCTACTGCTTAGGCTCGATCTTCTGCCGCTGGGGCCTGTTTCTCCAAAGTTCCGATAGCTTTTCGGGCCCGGAAAGTTGTTTTATGTTTGCCATATTTGCATTCACGATCAAAGGTTCAATAATTCTGAAAATGATACAAAGAAACTATCGGTTAACGAAAAAAATAAAAAGGTTTGTGAGCTAGAAACTGCCCTACTTTACAAATGGTTTTGAGTTTTAAATTTGCCCTCGGTCTCGAAATGTTTGCTCTTCCCCGATAACATAGAGAGAGAGAGGGGACGGGCGGAGAGGGGGGTAGGGGAACCGCTTGCTTATTTCCCGAACAGCGGCTGCTTTATCGAAACATTTTATCAACAGTTCGAGATTGCACCTTAGTACCTGTGTTTGTTTGTCGTCCTACTTCAAACCAGGCATCAGGAAAAAGTGTAAGCCATAGCGTGCTTCAAAAATAACGCCACTGCATGTCCTGTGGGTTGCAAACTATTTGGCTCAGTCATAAAGAACTTGAACTTTCCATAATAAAGCACATGACATTCCTCGTCGGGTTCGATTAAATAAATATGGCGAGAAATATTTTGAAAAAGGACGACTCCTTGATTTATAATTACGCTGTGCATGACCTTCAGCACGTGTCAAGCTTTAATACACTCTCCCGTCTTCAAACATTTACCTAGGTTCCTTGGTAGTTTCAGGATATCAAGAGATGTTTATTCTAGCAGATATTTCGCATGTAGCAGCTGTCATTCGTGGACTGGTGCAGTGGTATTTTTGTCCAATCGCCTCTTCAGAAACGAGAAGGGAACTGGAGCCGAAATACGTCCCTCAATTGTTTCTGGGATTGTTACTGGGGACGCGTCGGTCAGCTATTGGCCAACTATTTTTCTTCCTCTGGCCCTAGTAACAGTCCCAGAAATCTTTGCGAAAGCTAACTCGGCGCAGTTTTCTTCTCGTTTCTAAAGTGGCAAATTCTCAAATTTTGAGGCGGTAGTTCGCTATTTCGTTTTCGCCACGACAGGTTGATGGGTAGCCCGCGAATACCGCCGTTTCTTCTTGCTTCTCGTTTCTAGGGACGTTTCGTTTCCTTCTGGCAAACCGTCCCTAGCGGCGAGGAGCAAGGTGAAACGGCTGTATTCGCAGGCTGGTTAATGGGACGATTATCCACCCTTGGTGTTCACCAGCATCGGTGTTCACGTGATCTTCTGCCATTTTCTTTAGCTCTGCTGTCCCAGACAGCTCAGTCACCGCACCCCTTCTTTGATTGACGTCTGTGAGACCCTTTTCAGTCGATAACGCCACTATTGACGTTAATCGTACATCATCGCGGCAAACATTTACTAGAATGGTGGATGCTACAGTAGCTGGTTATGAAGAATTAGCGTGGGGAAATAAGACAATCTTCTTCAGGCCCCCAAGTCCGGGTCCCCCTAAAACTTCTGCAAACATCTTAGAACAAGAACAACGAATGTTCTTCTGCTTTTTCAAAAAATTAAAAATGCGCCCATTCTAAATGTTCATTCACACTGCAGTCAGCAGTGCCAAAACCAGGCCAGATCACTTCGCTGACGGCACTGCAACACGAAATACAGCAAAAGTAAGCATTTTATATATTGTACGTCTTCATAACAGGCTAAGATAAGGCGATCTTTTTTTGCGAATTAAATGGTGAACCCTATAAATTGCTTCGTTATGCAATGTTTCCAGTTGTACTTATTTTAAACCAGCGCTCACATAGTGAGTTTGAGATGCCTGAGGAGGAAGGCTGGGAGAATGAGATCAGAAGTGCGAAGGACGAAGTGTCTTCCCCATCCCCGCCCCTTCGCTGCCTTCTGTGACCTGTGCGAACTGAACGCCTGAACCTTGTTTCGTTTTTGACAACCCGTCTCAACTTTTACAGCAGAGAATGCGGATGTAATCTGAAGTGAGATGAGGTTATCTCTCAGTGGTTACCCCTGAGGAAACAACATTGTCACGTGACCCTGGCTTTAATTGTTATTTCCAGGCCTAATAGATCACGTGCTCAAATTAGAGTGTCGTCGGCCATATTGACTTTCCGCATCTGACGAGAGAGCCATTCTGACCCCTTGTTTACCTTAATTTCCCCCTCCGTATCTAGAGTTTTGGCCTCTCATTGATAAAAATGTCTGTAGCCGACAAGTTAGACGCCGCTAGGCACTCTATAACGGGTTCTTATGTGGCTAAAGTTGTCTGTAAGTCTTCGAGCCGTGAGGTTATGGGTCCGAAAAGGAAGCACTTGGATTGTAAGCTTAAGTTTGGTTTGCATAGATTTGAGAAAATATTATGGATATTTTGTTTCCTGAGGTTAATGGCAGTTTGTGTGTTGCATTTTACTCTATAGATCTGACCGCGTGCACACATAATGACAACGTTTCCATCCCAAATTTAGCGGAGTTACTATTCGAGCGATGCACAAACTCGAGTTGGGTTGTAGTTTTCAAAGCCGAGTGCACCTTCCACCATTTGATGTCGTACGGAAATGAGGTGAGAATGAAAAAATTAATTGTTGTTAGCCCGAGCAAGCTTTCTTCGAGGTGTGAATATAATTTACCACCCGTCAGCAGATGTTTTGGAGGAAAAATAGTTACCTGACTCGAAATTATTTTATTTTTCTTTTCGTTTGTCACTAAAACTGGCGTATCTCTTGTTTGGATCGAATGTCATGCAAGACGACAACAAAATCCGCTAGACAGTGAAGATGTCAGTTGTTGTCATGACTTCCTTTAGTGTTGGAACGCTTTAGCGATACGCGAGCCACTGTTACCCAGTTGTTATGATTTTATGACAGTACAGAACTTAAATTGTCAATGAGCCGAGAACGACTGCACTTACGCACACGTTGAGTTTGAACTTCGCATAATATTAACTCACGTTCAGTCTCTAAATTACATTTTATAACTACATTATCTATTTGATATGCTGTCTAATCATCCATTCTATGAGAAACTTTAATAGAAAAACTTGAGTTATTTTTGGCGTTGTACTATCGTTTTCCAAGTTTTCCTAATGTTAATATGAATATCGTGCTGTTGGTGTTGAAATAATTTGCCGTAGATAAAGGTCACAGAGTAGTATTTTTAAATAGGCTTTGTTGCTGCCAATTTTTTCCGTTCCTTGTAAATTTACCATAAACTTTGATGAGAGGTGTTAAGAGATTTCAGTTTTATAATAATGATAATATCTGTTCTCCTCAACTTTAGATGACTAGCACTTTATAGTAATTCATCTCCACTTTTAATTTCAAGGTTAAGAGGTTCAGTTTTTGTGGAGGGACTTGCAGTGATTTTAGAGCTTAAAATTGCAGCCTTATTTTTTGCTTAAAGTTCTTTTTCTTGTTAATGTGTCCCTTTCATAAAAACAAGTGATTTAAAATGTGCGTTGTAGTAGTTGTCTGAATAGAACTGAGGCTTATCCAGATGATTGTGGTTATGATAAAAAATACAAAAAAAATTGCAAAAACAAAATTGTATGGAAACCACTCTTAGATTCTTGGGGCAATCAGTATCTTAGCATTTATCATTAATTTTCCTCAGAATTAAATGCACTAAAGTAAAATAATAATGGTGACCCCGGCGTTTTTGTATGCTTAGATGATTGAGCTGATTGTACCAAAATCATTTATAAGTTTTAAGGAAAAAATTTTGCATGGGGGAATCTAGAGCAAACTAGGATATTTTCCCTCCAAAACTTTGGCAAAACACAGAGTCATTTCGTTTCAGCCTTCAGGATCATGCACTATCCACTTGCGAGGGAGTGAATATTGCTGAATAGCCTCATATAAAGAACCGATCAGATTGTTTAAAACACCAAGGCCACTGAATGATTGTTATCTGTTTGAATTGTATCCCATTTCAGTTTAATATCATTACTTATTTTTTGGCTTTAGAGGTTTATTCAATATTTGGCATCAAGAACCTCCAACTTCAGTCTTGGTAACTTTCTGGACAAAAGTGGTGTACAAGGTACAGTGTATGTGCATGTAGTATTGACTGTCACGCACGGCTTGCATGTTACATAAAATAATCTAAATAAAGGAATACAGTATGTGAAAAAATCATCATGTTCCTTTGAAGTGTATTTAAAAATTCTTACAGTTTTATCCCCCTAAATCATGTCAGGTTGTTGTTTTCTTTTGAAAAGGATATGATATGTCTACTTTTGTGAGAAGATATGGAAAATATTTGAATGAGAAGGCTTCCTCTTACACAGAAATGGGATATGACTTCTGTCGACTAAAAAGAGGGTAAGAAACTTCTGCTTAATTCGTGCCTCATTGTCGGATGTCCTTTACATGACTGTATGCACAGTGTTCTCCCAATTTTAAAACAACCTTAGGGACCGGTCATTATTTATATGGGGGGGATTTTTTTTGTTTTAGCATGAAAGAATAAATGTGACCCACCCCTTTAAGCCCATTAGTTAGTTCTTGACCCGCCCCCATATAACTTTATATGAGAGGTGACCCACCCCCAACCCCCTTCAATCTATACCTCTATAAGGAGTTCCTGTTCACTGAACAAAATCAGCATATCTTGTGGACCAGTGTCCTACTCTGCGGCCACTGCGACAGTTATATTAAGAAAAGGAAGTATGCAAGCCTTCTCAATAGGGTTTATGTTTATTTATTGATATTTAGTGTTCACATGTTTGATTCTCCATACTTAGGTTGGATTGCTACATGTGACATCCAGTTGTATTATATTTTATGTCCAGCATTGCATTAGAATTTGTTTAAATCTTCCACATGAATTGTAGTGAGTGTGATTCTTTACAAAACACACAATAACCCACCCCCAATCATTGTGAAATTCTCTTTTGGCCCACCCATTTTCTCTAAAAAAATAGGCCTGGCCCACCCCATGATTTCCCCCCCCCCCCCCCCCCACATAAATAATGACCGGTCCCCTAGGGAGAAGAAGTTAATTGTTTGTTTTAATTAAAGGACAATTTGTTCAAATTATAATATAATTTAGGTGCTCTGGAAAGGGAACTCTGTTTGGTTCAAATTATCTCCTACAGGTTTGAAAGACATTGTTTATCTGTATCAGGACTCTATTTTTCATGTACCTTACATGTATTTGCAAAGAAATAACTAACGTTTTACATTTTTCTTTTTAGTAAGGAAGAAGGTGTTATAAGAACCATGGAAGCTCCAAAAGTAAGTTATCCAATCTTTGATAAGGTTTAATTGTTACCATTTGTTACCTTTACATTGAAAAATTAAAAGTCTATGATTATGATGATGATGATTATTATTATTATCATTTTTGTAACATGTATGTTGTAGTTAATTTTTTAATTCAGGTGATTTTTGTTTGTCTTTTGTGTTTGGGTATGGTAATATATGCTGATGAAGTTGAAACAAAAGAAAAATAAAAATTACCTGAGATAAAAAAATTAACTACAACATGTACATCCTAGGAATTTTTAGTTTGTGTGCAGATACAATGTAAATGTACATGTGAGTGAAGAGAACTGCATGATTGTACACTTTTACAGAGCACTTGCACCACTCATGAGTTTGAAATAAAGAAAGGTCATGCAACTGATATGTTTTATAAATCAAATGAAGCTGACTGTAAAGGCTGTGAAATTGGGAGAACTGTCTTGTTACATGTAGTTCCTAGAACAGTCAACTCTTTTTCACTGCACACTGCTCCATAGTACAAGATTGACACCTCCCTAAAGCAGGTACATGTAGTTAGACCCTGCTGCTCTTGAATGATTTTATTTGAGATGGATACATCTTCAAGATAGGTGTTTAGGCAGTTTCTTTTGTGTCTGTCTTAATTGAGTTGATATCTGTTCCTACTGTTTCCGAAATACATGTACAGTCTGTATAGGGCTTCTGATATTTCGCGCGGTCGCAGAGCCGCGAAACTCGGGTTAAATCTGCAAAATCCTGCGAAATTTACAAAAACACACAAAATACCGTGAAATTTGGTATAAATCTTATCGAATACATGTCGGTACAGCATTTTTGAAACTTATCTCAGCTATTGCGGCTGTTTACTTGCCGTAAACTTGCAAATTTATCTTGAAACTTCGTCACTGAAATGTGCAAACAACGTCCGAAACTACCAGGCATAGATTATGTTGCGAAAACTGGGTACTAGCCATGATGGTAAAGGCTTTGCCATTGGTTCATTTCTGGAACATATTGTTTTTGAAAGAGCAAATGATGACCTCTGTTAGAAAAACATTAAAAGCGCTGGTCTGATCAGTGCAAAACCGATGGATTGCTAGAGAAATTTGCCCCGAAAATAACCACAAAATCTGCCGTTTCTTTACCGATTGCTCTTCGGTGAAGTTTGCCTCGGAAAATTCCAGCGAAATCGACCGATTTTTCCACAGATTTGTCCCCAAGAATGCCACGAAATTTGACTTTTTTTCTGCGACCTATCAGAAGCCCTGTCTGTAACCCTAATGACAGCAGACTGTTTAAACTCTCCCTCCTTCATACATTGTCTTTCTGCTTGATGTTAACTCAATCTTCTTCTTGCTTGTAATTTGAACTGGTGCCAAAACATTTCACATAGAAAATTAGTATCCATTTATTTTTGCTCCAAATAATGCATGCACCAAGGGCTACCCCTGTCTTTTTAGATACAAAATTAAGCTAATACCAATATGTCATGGTTTCTCCCATATTGACCATGTAGATGATGTTGTTTTGTTCTCTTTATAGCTTCTCAAAGCTCTACCTGTCCTGCAACAACAGATTGATGCCTTACTTGAAGTAGATGTAAGTATCATTTATGGTTGTGTTTGCTCTTTTATTGCTAATTGGTGTTTATTTTTGTTACCTTTTTGATGTTTTGGTCTTGTAATATAAAATACAGCAGTACAAGGCTCGAAATAATTTCCGGTGAGTCTCTGGAGGCGATGACTGGCCAAATTCATTCTAGTGCGATCACATATTGTTTCTGGCCGGTCAAATTTATGAGATAAATAACTCTTAAAACAAGGGTCCATGAACCAAAACTGGCTTTATATATTTCCAAAAAACAGAGCCTCTGATATTTCTCGGGGTTGTGGAGTGGCGAAATTCAGGTAAATCCATGAAATCCAGCGAAATTTGCTAGAAATCTTATCAAATACATGTCAAATACAACATATTTGAAAGTTATCTTGGCTATATTCAGTATATTGAGGCTGTTTAATTGCCATAAACTTCATCACCACAAGGTGCAAACAACTTTCCAAAACTACCAGGCGTAAATTATGTTACGAAAAACTGAGCACTAGTTATGATGTTAACAGCTTTGCAGTTGGCTCATTTCTCGAGTGCTTTATTGTTAAAATAGCAAATGATCATCTCTGTTAAAAAACATTAAACACGCTCGTCAGATCAGTGCAAAATTGATTTATTTCTAGCGAAATTTGCCGAGAAAATCCCCATGAAATCGGCCATTTTTTATTCAATTGTTTTTTTTGGCGAAGTTAGCCCTGAAAATTTCAGTGAAATTAGCCAATTTTTTCGCAAATCTGTCTCTGAAAATGCCACGAAACTTGACTTTTTTTTCCATGACCTTTCAAAAGCCCTAAAAAAAAATGTTGTTTAACAAGTAAAAGTGAAAATATTTTTAATTTTGTGACCAGAAGTGCGTGAACACCAATGTCTATTTCCATGCCCAAAAATAATGGTCTAGTTGCATTTCACTCAGGATTACAGATCAAAGTTCCGCAATACACAGCGACTTGCTACATACTGATAACAACTGAAACAACTAAACATCATGGAAATTTTGATTTATTTTATTTTCAATACGATCAAATGTGACCGGACAACATGACTGGCAAGATGAAAGGTTGACCGGTCAACTCCCCAATCAGTCCGGACATTGTCCGTTGACCGAGCCCTACAAACACAAAGCAGACCTGTGCTGAACCACTTTACCATGCCTTCTCCAGGGGACTCTTATTACCTTGTACTCTGCACAACAGTTCAACAAAAACATAGCCACACAATGAAATATTGTACATGCACATGTGCCTTTTAACATTCTTTTGTGAATTAAAACTGTGTGGTTTGAATGCAAGCTATCTTGTATTTCTGATGTGTACAGTGCATGAATGTGATCTGCTGTCCACAATTTAAAAAGTTTATATCCTTTTACCCTAATTATTTTACTTTCTCTATAGATAAAGTCAAGTGAACTAACAAATGGTGTGATAAACGGTGTATTTGTACTCCTGTTTAAGGTATTGGAGAGGAGTTCCTTTTTACGTTGTTGTTTCTTATTAACAGAATATTTTGCCTGTTGGTTTTTGTTAGTAAATCTGTAACCAATCATTTTGGTGGGCTGGCAGAATTCAGCCATCTTGTACACTGACAGAAGAGAAAGTTTGTGTGTGCTTGCTGTTTAAGAAAATCAATGAAACACCACACCTCTCTTTCTCTTTAAAAAGTACGTAAATGTCGGGACTGTGTGAGAATCCTGGAAAATACATTATTGTATCTTCATTAAGGCACCTTTTGCAACTGTTTTTTTTACTCTATACAAATACAGTGGTCGAATTTAGGAAATGGCTTTTCTTTCCTTCTTGCTAAATATATGCTGTGAATATGTTCTATGCAAAGACCATTAACGTAAGTAAGAAGCTAATAGGCACAAGTACAGCTGTTACAAAGTAATAAGCTGGCTTTTAAGGTAAGCAAAGGTGGGAAACAGTTCTCACATGTACGTGTCTTGCTTGTGTTGCTCACTTTGCCAACTTGTATAATGTCTTTTCACCAATATCTGAAACAATGTATTATAATTTGCTGTGAATTCAGCCATTTCAAATAATTTTTAGATTTCAGTTATGGCACTTCTTCTGTTCTGTTATTAATAGTTATGTAGGATAATAATTGTTGTAGATTTGACATTGTTTTTGCAATATACTTTCAGGATTTGATCAAACTATTTGCTTGCTACAATGATGGTATAATAAATTTGCTTGGTGAGTAGTGCATGCTTGTGTCCAGTATGTAACTTTGTGCATGCTGTGTACATTAATAGTATAATGTGATAGGATAATAGTGAGTTTAAGCAGCAAAGGTGGCTATGGTAATGAGAACAGCAAAAAAGCAATAGGTTTTATGAGCATACATGTGCATGTAAGAACATTTTTGCACACACATCATGCTTTTTGTACATTTCTCTGCTGTTCCTGAATGCGAACACGGAGAAAAATTTTCTTTTTCTTTTTCTAAACTTAGATACAGACCTTTAGGACTCAGTTCTAGAAATATTTGCTAACAATTTACAAATTGGTTTAGAAGAAACAAGGTTGATGAAGTTTGTAACAGTGTGAACATTATTTTTTATTATTTTTTAATAATAGAAAAGTACTTTGACATGAACAAGAAAAACTGTAAGGATGGCCTGGACATATATAAAAAATTTATTACAAGAATGGATAGAGTATCTGACTTTTTAAAAGTTGCCGAGGATGTGGGTTTTGACAAAGATGATATTCCTGATCTTAGCAAGGTAGGCAGAATTAAGCAGCAGCTTGTTTGTAGGCAACAGAGAAACTATTCAAAAAATCACACAAAATAGCCCAAAACATGCCTATGTCTTCAGTGTACATACAGACATTAACAAAATCAAACCAGAACCAGCAAAACTCCCAAAAGTGATTTCATTACAAATAGTTATGGTGAGTACTAGGACTCATTTTATTTGTGAAAAATCATGAGTCCCAGTCCAGAACCATTGAAACCGAGCTAAAAAACAATAGTTCTAAATTGACAATGCTTGGGCCTTTTTGTAGCCAGACTGTTTTAACACCAAAATTCTGTCAGTCCTTCTATTACTAGTGAAAAAAAGACTAAAAGGAATATGCATCGTCAAAATCATACGAACAGGATATTCAACAAAACTGTCTTCAGATTGATCCATTGATACTTGCATCCTAAGGGACACACGCATGAATTATTTTGCATTTTTGGAGACAGGGATGCAGGGCACAGAGTAAAAAAATCGCTGCACCAAAACCCTTGGGACGGGAACAGTCAAAGTTCCCATAAGTGACCACCCAAAATGTGAAGAGTTACAGACTGTAGTGGTTGCATACCAGAGGTGGTTACCTATAGGAATTAGTCCCCAGGGGATCCCTTCCAAGAGGAGATCCCAATACATCTTGGTTCTTCACTTACTCTGAGTATCGTAGTACACACAGTAGATCAGAGATCAGACCATGAGTCAAGAGGTCGTTTATAAGGGAGTAATAACAATTGAAAATTATAGAAGCATCAGCCCAAAAGGTGGTTGCTTACAAGAGGTTCTAACTATTAGGGTTTGACTGGAAAGTTTTGGTGTTTTGGTAGGTGGTCACCTAGGAGAAGTGGTCGCACATGGAGGTTCAACTACATTAGATTCTGATAAACTGCTCACCCACTTCAACAATATATAATAACAATACAATAATAACCCAACTACCCGACCCAACATTTTGCCCTACAGTGTACATGTAAGTGCCTAAGTGAGAAGTTATTGTTAATGCATGTCAGGACTGTTTCTCCAGACATGTAAACTCACGCTCGCGAGAAAGAACAGAACTGTTTTACAACTCTCGCCATGTGCTTTTTTCTGCTGATCGATCACTTCTTGAAATGACATCCTATGATATCAATAATCCTAGCTCCCAGGCCCCGATGACCTTAGGGAGCACCTGAATAGTTTGCAAAGTAAAAAAAAATGCAAACGAAACATTCTTAACATCCCAGTATCAACCTACAAATTCTCAAAATGCGGTAGGTGGGCAGTTTTGCAGAATCTTATACTTATCTTGGTTGGTCTAAATAAATATTGTTATATCAGACTTGTTGAGATGTGAAAGTCAACTACTGGTCCACGTGTTCTTTTGTGGCAGGCACCTAACAGTCTTCTGGATGCCCTTGAAAATCATCTACAATCTCTGGAAAAAGGCAAGACAAGCAATCCACCCACATCAAAGTAAGTGCCTTTCATTGTTAATAATAAGCCTTTCAAACATTCCTTTAAACAAGGTCACCAACCCAAGGTTTGGGATGATTTGTAAGAAAATGCCACCTGAAGCTACCTCCTCATTTCTTTGTGGTTGCTCGCTCGAGTGGAATGCAGGAGAGGTTAGGGTTAGGGTAGAAATCTGATCTCATAGGTCACTACATTGCAAACTAATGTTTTGAAGGAAGGAGACAAGTTGGACAAAGACTTTGAATTTACTATGTTGTGAACGTATCATATTTCTATTTAAGGAGCCAGTTCGAACATTTCTGTCAACATTTTAATGGCCGGGTAAAATCCTCCCTCTGACATTCTCTGCAATTACTGACAGCTACATACACATGTGCTTGCAGCTGTAACTGGAAACTTCTGAAAACGTTATTGCAATCTTATCACCACATATGTACACACTGTATTAACAACTGACATACATGAGGTCCGTTTCCTCCCACAAATAGCAGGTGCTAGTCTAGGTGGGCAGAGATACCTGGGTACAGCAGTCAGTGATAAATAGAATGGTTAATTAAAAATTAATAAAGGAATAAAACTCAAATGTGAATAAATAACATTTACAAAATCAACCACTTGTAACAGTTGCAGGTACATGTATATATAACTGCAAAACTGAATTAAACTATTCATACTGTGTAGTTTGTTATTTTCTGAAGCAGAATGGGCACTTCAACATAATTGTCCTTAGCATCTAATATTAAAAGCAACATGTTATTGATATGTTTTTTACAGGGCTTCTGATAGGTTGCGGAAGAAAAAGTCAAATTTTGCAGGATTTTTAGGGACAAATTTGCGGAAAAATCAGCCAATTTCGCGGGAATTTCATGGGAGTTTTCGGGGCAAACTTTGCTAAAAAACAATTGGTAAAAAACGGACGATTTTGTGGTTATTTTCAAGGCAAATTTCTCTAGAACTCGCTCGGTTTTGCGCTGATCAGTCCAGCATTTTTCATGTTTTTCTAACAGAGGTCATCATTTGCTCTTTCAACAACAATACGCTCCAGAAATGAACCAATGGCAAAGCCTTTAACATCATGGCTAGTGCCCAGTTTTTTGCAACATAATCTACGCCTGGAAGGTTCGGGATGTTGTTTGCACGTTTCAGTGACGAAGTTCCAAGATAAATTTGCAAGTTTACAGCAAGTAAATAGCCCCTATAGCTGAAATAAGTTTCAAATATGTTGTACAGACATGTATTTGATAAGATTTCTACCTAATTTTGCGGTATTTTTTGTGTTTTTGCGAATTTCGCGGGATTTCGCAGATTTACCTGAATTTCGCGGCTCCGCGACCGCGTACAATATCAGAAGCCCTGTTTTAAGCTTAGCTCCGAACCTAGCAAAAGAACCTTGGGTTTGATTCAGTCTCGATGTGTTAATGTAAAAATTGCCAGAGGAATTAAGAGAACCTGGTCTCAGTGTTCATGCTATTCATTAGCTTTAGTGAAAAGATTACTAATGTTAGCGGGAACAGTTGAACATGAGACATCGCACATTATTGATGAAACTGTTTCAATATATAACATATTTAAAGGAAGGATTTTTGAGGAGGTAAATAAAGGCACCATGTGCGCTCTGGGTTCAGAAATACGTTCACCGAAGGACACTTTTTTGCAGCACAAGGAGTTTCCATAATCTTGTTTGCTCATGATTGGATTAGAGTTCATGCACAGTTTGAAAATACAGATTTGGGTATTAAGAAATAACAATATATTTTATTCTTTTTCATTTTTCTCAGACCTCTAACAATCCCCAGCATCACTCTTCCTCCATCTGCTACAGATGCTTTCAGTGCTGGCAAGTTCACAATGAAGTTTGAAGGAGATGATTCTGTGGACACTGCTCCAAAAAGTGACCTTCTTGAAGAGGAAGAAAGATATCTTGAAGCTTTCAAGGTAAGCAGAGATTGAATGAGCGTTCAGTTTCTTGCAATTTCTCTAACACATTGCCTTAGCTTCATAAGGAATTACCGTATTTATTCGACTATAAGCCGAGCGAATTTTACACAAATCAAAACTGAAGTGAATTAAAATTTGGGCTCTAGAGGGGGTCTTGGCTTATAGCCGAAAGTTTTTGAAAAAAAATTTTTTCTGGCGCATGGAAACTCTACGAAATCAAGATGTATTTACATATAAGCCGTGCTAAAGTAAAGAAACACAATATGCAATCGTTGGTTATTAACTTTTAAGAGTGTGGTGGCTCCTAAAGGAGCTGTTTGTTAAATTTAATGTGTTTTCACAGAAAAGATAAAGATTCTTGATAGGGAATAACTGTGACGCTGACGGAATGTGATTACAAATCGATGGAACTTGACTGTTTGCTGCTCCAAATCTTCTGGGAGACGCTGAGCGAGTGTTGTTTTGGTGCGAGGAATGACGGAATGGCGGCGCTTCCATTTCTGGTACTAGCCGAGGGACGCTTTAAACTCAGGATCCTCGCTGAATTCCTTTGCCTGTAGACGTAGCATCAATCCGCTAACAGCTATTCCTATGCAAAACGAGAGAGAGAGTCACACATTCAACTCATATTCACTCTGCAATCAGCTGATTGATTTATTTCGTGATCTTGTTTCTGTTGTTTTAAAATACAAAATCAATGGTCGACAAACAACTTACCTTGGCTTCTCTGCTCTGTAAACCATTCCAGTATTCTTTGATCAAGCTCCGGATACTTGGGCGTGAAGCATCCCATCGTCCTCCGTTTCGCTGACAATTTAATCTCGCCGTTAAAAAGGTTCGCTTGATCTTTCCTCCAGCGACGGACCATGGACTCACTGATGCCATATTCTCTGGCAATTTCAGAGTTATTTTCAACAGCTTCTGCCTTGGCGACTATTTTAAGTTTAAGCAAGAGGTTGTATGCGACGAGCCTTGGGCATGATGACAACTTGACTTCAAATAAATGATTGCGAACACGAGATTGTTTGATAGACGCTACGGATGTCTAGGTACTGGTGATGCCACTTAACAACACAGTTTGAAATTCATTTTTTGGATCACATTAATTCATCTGAGTTATGATTCATTGCTTTTCAATTGAATAGTCAGTTACGGGTAATTTTTATTAATTTGTGTGTGTTTTCTAAGAGGGAAGCTTTTTGCATAATAAATCACCATTGCATCTCTTGTATATGCGCGTGTGTGTAATTGTCTAAGCCTCATTTATGACAATCAATGTGATTTTTTTGCGAAAATGTTAGGTTTTCCCATAGTTAACAATTCAGTCTTGTAATAATGAATAGGTCTCGGCTTATAGCCGGGTGTTTTCGATTTATTTTTGGTTCTCATTATGCCGAGTCTACACGTTCAAAGTTTGGGGTCTCGGCTTATAGCCGAGATCGGCTTATAGTCTTATAAATACGGTAACATTTTTATTCATCTCAATGCAATGGCCTCCTTACTTGAATGTATAACTAAAGATTGAAATTATAGTAAATAATATTAATGACAAGTAATGGTAACCGGACTGAGTGGAATCCAATTCAGTCTGTAATCAGACGAGTGATTAACAAAATCAGACGATTGCAAAGCGGGAGTCCAATTTGTTTAATCTCAAAGTTTTGTTGCCAATTAATCATAACTTTAACAAAATTTGTGACATACAAGGGTCTTTTTTTAAATCAAAACACAAGAAATTCGAAAAAATTTTTTGCCAGCAGTGAAAAAAAGCTATTTATGTGCGTGCCTGATGGCACATACTGTCATATTAAGGCTGAAATCAGGGCAGTTGATAGCCAGTCAGATTTGAGAATTTTGTTATAGTTATGATTATAATAATAATGACGAAAATGACAATGATAATAATGGTGATGATACTGTAGTGAATGTAATAAAAAACACTTTTGTGTACTGTCGGGTCAAACCCTGTTAATGTGGACATTGAGGGGGATGTAGAAAGTGCCTGTATTACTGTGTGTCTGTAGGGCTTTTTTCCCCCAGGGACAAACCAAACTGTCCATAATAATGAGGTGTCCATATTAACTGTGTTTCTGTAGGGCTTTTTTCCCCCAGGGACAAACCAAACTGTCCTTAATAATGAGGTGTCTGTAAAGCGAGGTTTGTCTGTTAAAATTTTTCAATCTCATTTAAATCTTTTAATTTCTCCTTTTCCTTACAATCTCGTACATGCCTCAATCAATCAAATAAAGGAATTTTGTGTCAAATGCTAATCTATGCATACTTACATGTATGAAGGTCAAGGCATTTGACGTTAATTTTCGCTTAACCCTTCAAGCCCTAAGAGTGATCAGCATCAAATTTCTCCTTGTAATATCAATGCTTTGTAAAACAGAGTGGTCATGAGAATTACAGACATGATCACACAAAATGAATTTGCTTGATATAATAACTTCTCCCCACTACTTCTGTAGGAAATGAAGTGGGGCAGCAAATGAGAATTCAAATAGTCCAGTTTCGAGTTCGCTATGACCGCTGAATTAAAGAATTGAAGACACATTTTTTACAGGCTTAGCCTCCATCTGAAGTAAATATATTCACAAATTCCAACGAGAAAAAGACCTGTTTATTGCTCTGTCTATTGTATATATTCAAATTTGAAACACTTACTTGTCGGAATTTCTGAATATGTTACTTTAAGGCGAGGCTAACCTTGTATGAATGTGTCCTTAATGTTTGTATTCAGCGGTAATTTTTAATTTGAAACTGGTCTATTTTGGTCTCAGGGTTTAAGGGTTTAATTCATGTACAGCACATAAGAAGGCTTTACATGTAGATTACTGATTACTGATCATTTCTCTTCTAATCAGAAGGCCAAAGAATCTGGGACTCAGGTGCAAGTACCTGCTGCCCAGCCAGCTCAAGCTAAAAATTGGGAGCCGTTGGGTGAACCAACAGCACCTGTACCTGCCCCAACATCATCTCCTAGTGATGACCTGTTGCAACTTAATGCTGCATTTTCAGTACAGCAATCAAGCTCTACAGCTTTTTCGCAGAGTCCTGCCTTCCCACCTAGCCAGTCCTTCCCTGTGGCTCAAGGATTTGGACAAAGTCCGGCAGTGTCCAATGGCTTTGGTGGGGCACCCCAGGCAGGTCCTTGGGGAGGTTCTGTGGCAACTCCTGGTAAGATTCAATGTTTCGGCTTTAAACATTTACTTGAAAACTGGATTGATGGGTTTTGCAAACGCATATGCATTAAAACTTTTCCCACACTTTGCCTTCTTAGGTTTTCCCAGTAGTACCTCTGCAAACCCTTTTGACAGCCAAACTAATGATGATTTTGCTGCCGTGTTTGGTCAGCCAGCTGCCATGGACAGTACTCCAGCCATGGGTGACATTCTAGTTCCTACTGTGTCTAGCACAGGGAAACCAGCACCGGCAATTCCTGTAGAAAATAACGTGAACACGGATCAGTCAGGGGGCAACTTACATGCTAGCTTAGATAGAGTTGCCAAGTCATTAGGTGAGATGCCACAGACGAGTCTACATGTACATATATGTTGTTACATTTGCAGGCATGCACTGTAACAGGGGTTTTGATAAAAATTGAAGTAGCCAGCAGATTTGAATAGAGTAACCGACTGAATCAACCGGGGGCCGTTGGTCCCCTTTTTCTAGTGGTGGGGGGGGGGGGGGGTGGGGGGAGGGGTCTGGGTACTTTCTAACCCAGAAAATCTTGAAATTTCAAAGCCCTAAAATGCGAAGAGTGTAGCTTTCAATCTATCAGTCACACAAATCAATTGCTACAAGCAATGAACTCTAATTGATGAAAACTAAATTATGTACTTTTGCACGTAAACAAATTCTGCGTAAACCTATAAAGAAACTTGTGAAAAAATGACTGAAAAATCGAACCCTTATTAGTCAATTTCTAGTAGTGCCAGAAATTGTTTGAGTGTGATGTGTTGATTATTTTTGTAAGTACAGAAAACAATAAAAATTGTATGCCTGCCTTGAAGCTGTGGAATGAAGGAATGAGGTTTTAGAGTCTAAATTCCTCTGAATTAGTGGAGGAGTGAAACACAACAAATTACATTTCCTGAGTTGAGCAAATACATAGCCTTGTATCTTCTGCAACAATTTCTCCAGGGTTCGTACAGGCCATGGAAAGTCATGGAATTTAATTGCCGTTCCTTGAAAGTCATGGAAAATTAAGGTTTTGTGTGGTAGATTAGTTACTGCAGATGACAATGCATTTAGGTGGATACCAGAGTTTATTTCTCTTTAACTGTTTGAGGGAAAAAAATATGCTAAAACGAGTAAAGTTTTGGGAATTTTAGAAAATGACAGCTAAACCCTAAGGTCATGGAAAACTAGAAAAGGACATGGAAAAAGTCATGGAAAGTCAAGGAATTTGAAGAACTCAAAGGAGTACAAACCCTGTTCATGTTTCTTGTTTCCTCTTCTTACATTTTTTTCAAACACTGTTTTTACTACGTGATTATCTAAAGCAGAAAACAGTACACGTTTATTGTTGTTAGGCTACAGTTAGACCATGAGTAGTCCCTTATTTTCCTCAGAATCCACTTGAAAATTGCCACCCTTGGGGAAGGTATTCCTTTCTTTACTTCTATCTTCAATTTTCAATTTTCAGATGTGCTTGAGTATTTCCTTTGCTCAACTATCCCTAATGAAACAAAGGGACTACTAGTAGTCTTGGCTACAGTGGATATATGGTTTTATAAAATAACTAAGATAGTACGCATGTTCTGATTGGTTAAAAACCTATGGTTTATTGTGCTGGTAAACTCATGGAAAACTTAAAGTTATTTTATAAAAGCATTAGACCACACTTTCTATGGGTTTACTGGCGTGATAACCCACTTGGGATGTTGGGAGAACACTCGGAGAGCTTGTAAATCACTCGCCTTCGGCTAGTGATTTACATGCTTTTCTCATGTTCTCCCAACGTTCCACGTGGGTTATCATGCCGGTAAACCCATGGAAAGTGTTGTCTATTGCTTAAATATTTTTGTAATATGTTTGTTCACATGTGTTAGATTCATTTTCATTCAATGGTAACCTGAAGGGTCCATCTGGTAAAGCACAACACCAGTGGACTGCACCAACACCTCAAAGCAAAACAGGTGGGCCAAACTGGCAGCCACCACCCACCTCAAGAATGTCACTTCTCCAACCAGGAGTGCAGGGAGGTTTTATGGGTGCTACTCAGCCTTCCGTGCAGCAACCAACTGGTTTTAGACCGCCTTTTGCAGCTCAGCCAATGGGACAACCTTTCATGGTGAGTATTAATAATAATGATAATGATAATAATAAATAAATGAATAGTAATAATAATAATGAGTTTTTTTATGGTACATTGATTCTCAGTGTGCTAGCTTGCAAATACAGCCATTTCTCCTTACTCCTTGCCGCTAGGGACATTTTGCCAGGAGGAACAACTGCGCTGCAGCAACAAAAATTCCATACTGGTTGACATAGTAGTTATATTGTTTTACCTACATTTGTATTGTTTATGAATGACTGATTAAAGGCAAAAGTCCACAAAGGTCAAATGTAAACAGGGTCCTAAATGTGATGAATTTAATAAAAAACAGTCAATATTCCTGGAATGTATTCTTCTTTAGAAAAAAGCATGTGATATTTGCTGGAGCTCATTTCCAGTAGAACACAAAATTTATCCTAATCGAACAGGAGAAACATAAAATCAAACAAATTTTTTAACATTTTTTAACACATTTTTTAACTCCATGACTATGGGATTTATTATGTAAACATTGATTAATGTCATCAGTACGGAATTTCTGTCACTATGGCGCAGACATTCGTCCTGGCAAAACGTCCCTAGGGGTGAGGAGCAAGGGGAAACGGCTGTATTCGCAGGCTATCAATGTGCTTACTAAGGTAAATTGAATTAAATCTAAGTGAACTACTGTATGTACAGTAACAAAGTTATGTTGATACTCTTGACTCTTGTTAGATCCCCATCTACACAAGCATAATTATTTTTGTTTGACAATCTTTTGTGATAAACAAGAGAGGGAACATTGCCCAAATATGTGGCTAATGTGCCTGAAATAGTCGTGCTTCGCAATTTATGTCCAGGGTTTGAAGAGATGGACAGTCAACAGTCAATGTATGGTCAAAAGAAGACTCTGTCTCATTGATGAAATCCTTGGATGACAGGACACCTTCTTTGGTCGTTTCTAATAGAAAATTTAGCTCTGACGTTCTTATTTAAAGATATGTGCTCTGGTAAAGAAGTATAGTTTGTAGAACACATCACTTGAAAGTTGCTACATATCCAGAATTGTAAATGGTTTTCAAGCTCCCTCTTCTTATGACTTTGTAACCAAGCCTTGTTATCCAGCATCTGTGTGACGTCATGTCTTGTGTGCAAGAAAAATAACAAATTTTCTTTATAAAAATTGCCATGTAATAGCACATAAACTTTCCCCTGTTGACTTGGTTTACACTCTGGAGGGAAGAGGTTGTATACTTTATTTACAGCTATTTTGAGAAAGGTTGTTGGAAAAAAATGTGCACGCAACAATCCTGAAAGGTAATGTGTGATATGATCAATACACTGTCCCTGACATTTTAGCTGTCGAACCTATTTTTGTGGCTTTCCTTTAGCACTTGCAAACATACGTCCGTGGCCTCTTTCGTGCAATTTTTTCAAATTTCTTAGAAGAACAGTGAACTCAAAATCACCCACAATACCTTTCATGACTCGATCATGCAATTTTTGTGACAACCTTTCTCGATATGGCTGTAATCTTGTATTTATGTATCTCTTATTGTTTTTTTCTCTTTAGCCTGGCCAACCAGGAGTGTTCCCTCAACAAGGTTCATTTCCATCTCAACCATTTCAGCCTCAGAGACCCACACAGCCCGCAGCAGACCCATTTGGACCAATACCTGGTAGTCAGGTAATTTCTGTGTACTTACACTTTGTTCAGGCCTTCTGTGAGAGTGCCAAAATATGAGGAAATTATGCTGAATTTTTGTAAGGTCACTTAATGCTGCAAAAAGGTTTATTTTGCAATTTCTCTGGACTAGATTGGACAGAGAGCATTTATGGTCACAAGATTCTTGACAAATTAATTAGAACATTATATTCAGAGGTTCTACTTCATGGTTCCATAGTCCTAAATTAGCATTTCGGTTTGTTATTGATCAATCTTAACCAGTCTAACATTTTTCACATTTTTTGTTACAGGTTAGATTCTGAATGTGAAACATTCTGTGGTATGACAGATGATAACTTAGCTGATTGATCTGTAATAAGTCTTTTTACATCGTACCTTAAACCGAATCTTAAGGTAGCAACATTTGTAATAGCCAAGCTATTTTCAAATAACGAGGTTTTGTAATTCACGATTAGGCTCCATAACTCGTTCCCAGACTTTCTTTCATGAACCCACACTGGGTGGCATTCCCCACTTAAGTACGAGAAGGGAACTGGGGCTGATATTCGGGCTGCAATTGTTTCTGGGATGGTTTTATTGGGAGGAGCCAGTCTGCTATTGGCCAATTTTTTTCCCTTCCCTACGAACAATCCCAGAAGTCTTTGCAGAAGTTAACTCGATCCAGTTTTCTTGTCGTTGCTAAAGTGGGAGATAGGGAGAAAATTTTGAACATGAAGTTATCCGTGAGCATACAGCCCTTACTCTGACAGGTAAAATTGATTCAGCTACTCCTGTATCCAGATATTCTTTGAAATGGTTTGAAAACATTTTAATTGCTGTTATATTATTCAATCCGTGGTTCAAGTCAGACGATCAACCCCCTTTTCTTTCTCAAGAGTTCTAATGTCCAAAATTAAGTGTCAATCCTAGTTGTTGTAATGTAAAATACTAAATAGAAATAGCACAAAGTGAAGGTAGTCCTGAAGTGGTTTCATTTTAATGGTCACAGCATAGGATTTTAACCACAGATTTACAAGAGGAAAAATTGTTAATAGGACCTCGTGAAATAACTGCTAAAGAGGTTTCACTTGGATGGTCACACCGTAAGATTTCATCCACATACTTTACAACCTAGTTAGTATAAGTAATAGTATGATTTGTAGTGATGTTTGGCATAAATACCACGAGTGATATTTCGAGTGAAATTTGAGACAATTTCGAAATATCACGAGTAGTATTTATGCCAAATATCACATACAGATCATGCTATTATTTGTTTATACTACTACCCGCAAAAGGTTTGTAATGTTCACATGTAGGTATTTCAAATTAAGCAGAAATACCACTGCTCTAAGCCAATCAAATTGCAGAAATTTCTCATGCAGTAGTATAATACAGCTTCATAAATAGTTGTATGTTAAAGGACTGCTAAAGGGATTTCATTTGTGGCTACACCTTTGGATTTCATCCACAGACTCAAAGGTTAGAATTACACACTGCAGCTGTAGATAAATAGTATCATGTGGAAGTACTGCTGAAGAGGTTTCATTTGTACGGTAACACCATAGGATTTCATCCACAGATTCAACAGTTAGAAGCACATACTAAATAAATATTACCATGTGAAAGTACCGACCGCTGTAGAGGTTTCATTTGTATAGTGACACCATAGGATTTAATTCAAAAACTCAAAATGTAAAAATACAATTATGTCTTCACTTTTGACTTTCGTAGGAACAAGTCTAACGCAAGTCGACCATTAGGTTTCATAATAGTGGGATAAATGCATAGAACTTAAAAATACATGCGCCACTTTAGAAACGAGAGGAAAACTGGGGCTCGTTAACTTTCGCAAATACTTCAAATAATCTCTGAGAGGAACCATGCATGTTTTAGTACAGGTTGTAATAGAAATTACAAGTTGTATTGCTCCCGATTGCCGCCAAACAAGACTTGCACGTTGAGTTTTGACTGCAGCCCTTTTTTACGGTGACACGGGGCGATTGATATTCGAAGGCATCAAGCTTTTATATTGTTTGCAATTTTCATTGTTTTGACCTCAGTTTAATTGGGGTGAGTTGTTGATATTGGATTGCATTATCAATTACCGCGTCAGGTAGTGAAAGCACATGGGCTGTGCCTTGTGTCTGTGTAAAGCTGGACTTTAATCTTGATTTGTTATGTTGTACTTGAAAGTGCAATCCGACAAACCATCAATGAATTGTAGTTGTAGCATTTATTTTTCGGTAAACGTTCATGTTTATGTTGAAACTGCTATGTAAAATTAAATTATACTGAGACATCTGTTAGCATATTCGCTTTTCTTTCTCTCCCAGTTACATGTATAACAGAGCTAGGGTCAGATGTCAAACGAAATGGAACTTAAAGTGCATTTACCTGGATCATTGCGCAAGTGTCCAAAATCGAGATTCATCATTTGCAAAACAAAATAAGTAGAATTATGTGACAGTCTGGTGGAGAAGTTTTTCGGTGGCCACACTGAAAGATTTTGTCTGACAGTTTGACCTGGCTAGTACATTACGTCTGATTGGGTTCTGATAATGAAATATTATTTTATGACCTAGTACGAAACTAAAACTATTTAATCATTAGCACTGCATAGTTATCAAGTTGGGATTCTAATGCTCTTTTATACTAAGACGTCTGTTTCACAGGGTACCCAACGCGATCCAGCGAGTTGCTTTATATTGTCTCAGGTTGCTGAAGTAATTTGGTACATAGGAAGGTATAGCTTTTTATGCAGGTACGGTTTAAGCTATCGGGACACCTTGGCGCTTAAATTAGGTATGGACCTTAAGATCCGAAGGCGGGAAACCCTGATTAAAAAGTCAATTCGCGTTGTTTCAGCCTTCATCGCGATTATTCCAACTCACCACGTTGTCAAATGTAGGCGAACTCTCTTTGAGCTGAATTCCTAAGAACCACATCCAAGTTCAGAAAAAGAAAGAAAATTTCGTCGTGGCTTGTTCACTTCCTCCATGGTAACGTGAAATTAGGAATTTTCACGTCGTAGTCATTGAGTGCCAGCAATGAAAAGTAACAAAAAATTGCTACACGTGCGAAATTGTCGTTTTGTTAAGTACAGTCGACTCTCTCTTAACGGACACCTCCGTAAAACGGACACCTAGAGTTGGTCCCTGCCTTTGCTTATTCCCTTTATTTGACTCTTTATAAGACGGACATCTCTCTAAGATGGACACTTAGCGCCGGTCCCAAAGGTGTCCGTCTTGGAGAGAGTTGACTGTAAACCTGTTTTCGTCGTCGGATCTTAAGGTCCTTATTGTTACAGTTGAGAGCTTAAGCAACGACGACGACGGCGACGGCAACGAGAACGGTAAAAAAGCATTAGGTTTAGATTAGAAAAACAACGACTTTGCACGGGCATCACGCTACGCTTACTTGTTTATTTCCTAACCGTTGGTGCACGACTACGACGTAAAACTTCCTAGTTTTACATTTTATGGAGGACGTGAACGCAGGACAACAATTCTTTTTCCTCTTTTTCTGAACTTAGATAAAGTCCTTTGGAATCAACTCTAGAAAAATTCGACACTTGAAAAATTGAATGAAATAGAATAACAGAGCTGAAATTTGGAGGCGCGGATTCTATCTTCAAGTGACGTTTTCGTTGCCGTTGCCGTCGTGGTTGCTTAAAGCTCCCTATTGACTTGAGTACCGAGGGGTGGTGATCATTGTATAATGTATCAGCCAGTAGTGTAAGTATAAATAATACCCAATGATAATGAAGTGTTGTAACTGAGTGGTGTAAGATAATGAAGATACGCGAATCAGTAATAATAAAATAAATGCCATTCCTATCTCTGTCTTTTCTGTAGTGTGGTAAGAGTCTTCTCCTGCGAACACGCAACCTAGCGGTTTTCGTTGCGCAAGGTCTTTCATTGTCAGGTTTTCTATTTTGGACGCCGTACTTGTTATTAAAATCCGTTGACTCAGCTGGAGAGAGCTTCTTTCATGACAGTAATGTGTGAGAATGAGGTAACGAGGTCGCCAAGTAAGAAGGCCACGCCTCCTTGACTCAGATCTCCCTTGCTTTCAATGACAGCCCTCTTCTCCTGTCGGCTTTTACTCTCCACCGGTGAAATGTGGAAACCCTCCTGACCAATCTCTGTACATTTCGATTCTTAAAACTTCAAGTCATTCCACACTTTTAGCCGGATCATTTTTGGGGCGGGGAGTGCCCAGATATAAGAAAAAATAAATTTGTTTCATTTTAATACTGCACCGTAATTTGTTGTTTGACAAGCTAAATGTAGAATCGAATGAGAGGAAGTCCCAATGTCGGCCTGACATAGGGACCTTTACTTTGAAATAGTTATCTATTTAACAACATTATTATTCATATTCAGTTGTATTAAGGTATGGCACAAATGATTAATCAGCGGACTAAGCCAAGCTGCGACAGCTTTGTAATAAGACCCTTCGCTGGGTGGGAGGATAGGCCGTTCACCTCAGCGTTGCTCCGGTGAGAAATGAGGTAGAATGAGTGATTTCCGCGCCAAATCGTTATTTTTTTCAAAGCAAGCCGAGTCCAACCCTTGCCGCTTGTACGGCTTGGAATGTGTTAAGATATTAACGGGAACTCGGTGCCTAAACTCTTGATTACTTAACTGGGAAAATCCCTGGCAATTCTCTTGTAAGGATACTACAATCTGGTGCCTTAGTCTCAGTTAATTATAAGATTTCCTGAAAATTTGGGAAACTCACGAAATTTAACACTCGCGAAGATTAAAATAGCTGTCGCTATAAACCCCCCCCCCCCCGACCCTTCCGGGATCCCTACTACTTTCCAGGGTACTTTGCGAGATCCTAACGAGACAATTTACAAGTTAGAATACTTTTGTAAGCCCTTCGTAGCTCTTTCCTCATGAAGCCATATATAATGGGATTGACCACACTGCTGCAGGTAAAAGTTATTATCTGCCAATAATACACCTGTCGCGGAAGAGAATATTGCTCATGAATTGTTTCGTAAAGGTCGAGGCAGATGGAAGGCGTCCAAAATCCAAGGGCTGCAACCACGGTTATGAACAACATTTTCGATATTTTGACTTCGTTGACGAACGATCTTGAGGCATCTGTCACCAAGCCAGACTTTGCAATATCCGCAAAATGTTCCCGAACTTTTTTGTAGACTCGAAAGTAGCAGAAAGTCATTGTTGGAAACGTAACAGCGCTGACTGAAAGATAAGCACACAGTGTATAACGATGAACGCCTTTGCTGTGAGCCATGTCTGGGAAGCAAAGATATTTTCCGGGATGAAAGCGAAAGGGTTTATTGGTAAACGAGAACAGGGCGACCACTACTGCTATTGAGGCAATCCATGCAAGAATTATGGAGAGCAAAATGTTTCTTTTGCTGTATAGCCTCTGATAGATGCTAATTGGCTTGCAAATTTTGAAATATCGGTTTACAGCGATCAGCGTCATGGTGAAAAGGGAAACATCAACGAAGATGAAAATAAGGCTTCCCTGAACCTGGCACCATGCATCACCGAAAATCCACTTTCCTTTTATCAGAGCCCCAAGGGAGAAAGACATGCACACGAAGGCAAAAAGCATGTCTGCGACTGCCAGACAAGTTATGTAGTAGTTCTGTGGCGCTCTAAATCCTCTAATTTTGTACAGAGACAAACACAAGACAGCATTACCCGTGAAAGCTGACATCACGAGGAAGGCACAGATCGTTGATTCAAACGCGACAGTCCCATCTGTTCTGTTTTCCAACGCTGTTGCTAACTCTCTTTCATTCTTTGATGAACCTGCCATAGGGTCGGCCAGGTTTTGCGACAGAGGGTGGAAAAGTAGGAGGATTTAGCAAGGTGCAATAACCAACAGTCGTCGGAGAAACCAAAAGAACGGAACTCGCATAAAAAGATCCTTCACAGGCACTTCAAATAAGACTCAAAAGGAAAGGAAATTAGATACCTTTAGGACGGACAGGAAGTTGCAAAAGCGAAACTTAACTTTGAATGAAGAACAGGAAGTTTAAGTAGAGTGGAGGCCCCACCACACCCTACGTAAAGTGACTTTTATTACAAAAGTTATTTCACTGATAAATCAATGGTTAAGTGGCTGATGTAAGCCTTTAAAGAGACTAACGTTGCACTCAAAATAATGGCTCTAAAATGTACATGATGTACTATCATGGCTATCTTTTCAGTCGTTGCCGACAGCAAAAGTTGAGTTGATTTTAATTTTTTTGCCGTCAGAAATTCCGGATCTCGGGGATTTAAGGCGACCATTTCCCGGATCCCGCTTTGTAATAACGCTAAATCGCGCTCCCAATATTCTTTAGAATCCCGAATCCCGAAAAACCAATTGGGGGCCCTGCAACTAACGAAGACTGCAGACTTGCAGACTCAGCTGCAGACTGGCAGGTAAACGAGGTAAATGTTGTAAAATACTTTAAAACATTCCCTATCCCTAAGTTAAGCGGGCTTTTGCTGCATCCGGGTCTTTGATAAAATTGTGTCTCCATAGACAATAAGAACTAGGATAAAACATTTTTGCGGCATTTTTGCGAATGGCGCCCGAAAAAACACGCGGATTTAAATCCTGGCAAGACTGTTTGCATATTAATCATAACTATAACAAAATTCTCAAATCTGATTGGTTCTCAACTGCCCTGATTTCAGCCTTAATAGGACAGTTTAATAGGACAGTACGCGTCATGCCTAAGTAATTGGACAGTACGCGCCATCACGCGCGCGCTTAAATGGCTTTTTTTTCATTGCTAGCGAAAAAATCTTGGAATTTCTTGTGTTTTGATTTTAAAAAAGAGCCCTATATATCACAAATTTTGTTAAAGTTATGGTTAATTGGTAACAGAACTTCGTGTCGTCCAATTCGATCTGTAATCATACTCGTGATGAAACAAATCGGACTCCCGCTACGCGGTCGTCCGATTTTGTTAATCACTCGTATGATTACAGACCGAATTGGACTCCACTCAGTCCTGTTACCATTACTAATCATAACTATAACAAAATTGTCAAATCTGATTGGCTCTCAACTGCCCTGATTTCAGCCTTAATTGGACAGTTTAATAGGACAGTACGCGTCATGCCTAAGTAATTGGACAGTACGCGCCATCACGCGCGCGCTTAAATGGCTTTTTTTTCTCTGCTAGCAAAACAAACTTTCGAATTTCTTGTGTTTTGGTTTAAAAAATAGCCTAAAGTATCACAAATTTTGTTAAAGTTATGATTAATTGGTAACAGAACTTCGTGTCGTCCAATTCAGTCTGTAATCATACTCGTGATTAAACAAATCGGACTCCCGCTACGCGGTCGTCCAATTTTGTTAATCACTCGTATGATTATAGACCGAATTGGACTCCACTCAGTCCTGTTACCATTACTAATCTCAGCTCTCAGATCCCTTACGATATTTTTTTCAACGTTTTTGATTTTTAAATAGGCTGATTTGGCAACAGAACGAGAACGTCAGTTGACGACGGCGCGCGCAAACTAACAACTGGCTTGATCAATGGTAGAGCTGGAAATTGGACACCGGAAGTCGTGTTTAGTCCTTTCCTCGCGCTTTCCCGTCGTCATCAGCCTATTTGATGGTGTGACAGTGACATCGCGGCAAGACCATCTACTCGGGGAAAACAAATACATCACCTTGAGGTCAACTGCGAACAAAGTTCTTTGTCGGCCAGTTGTCAACGTTTGACTAAATTCTAGGCAGTTTCAGAAGTAATACTTGCAAGATCTATGGATAGGCTGGCACTTTTGGAATTCACGGTTTTCGTTTTTATCGCCATCTTTTTCTCCCACGTCTTAAATCTCTTGTAAGTCAGAAATCTTGGTTCATCGGTTAATGACTCAAAGCTCTTCTCGCGTCCGTAAACGAGTGTATCATCTTATCCATATTTTTCTAGGATTAAACTTGGTTTTTTTACGCAGACGATAAACCACTCCCCTGGAACTTGTGGAGTGATACAAGGTAAGTTTGCAGAACTCAAAATACTTGTAGCAATCGCCTTATTTCTTGGGAGTGAAACAGCGTCTTCTCAGTCATTTCCTGTGCTTTTGGTCACAGCTTATTTGTATTTTGAGAACAGTTTAAAAGGGGCAGTTGCGATCATTTCATTTACTAATTTGGATAATTTTTTTTTCAATATCTTTTTTTCTTCCTTCTTTTAATAGTCATTCTGTTCAGTTTTCTGTCTAATTCCGGTAAAGTCAGTCCGGGATCAGTCAAAACCCCCGAACAACTAATGTTGAGTTTACAAAGCAACTAGGCTATGCAAGCGTAACATGACTAACATGTGTCTGGAACGTGAGGGATTGAAAAGTAAGAATAAAACTATCTTCAATATGAAGTCCATTCGTTTGTTTAGCTGTACAACGCCATATTGTTTGCTGTTAGCTGTTATTAAGTGCATGTAGACATGCAGCACGCGCGTTTTGGACATTTGTGGCTCGAAATTGTTGTGAGTTTGGCATCATTAACAAATCATGATTACTTTCAAATATACTGCAAAGCCTCTTTGTCGAGGAGGTTGATTATTCACTGAAATTTAAGCCGTGTTTATTAAAACGAGTGTGATTGATTGATTTTTTTTTTTCTAGCGAACGGTTCTGAAGATTTCGCCCTTCTCCCTGATGGACTGGTCTTTGTTTCTTCCGTAAGTGCTTGTTGTTTATTGTTGGGACTGTATTTATGCATGCCTTAAGTCTTTGGAGGAGGGTCCGAAAGGCATTTCCTCAGAAAACAGCTGGGAAAGCAAACTGTACTATTCTCAGTTGTGCCTTATTTTTCCTGGACAGTAACTTTAAATTAAGCTCTCCTGCAAAAAGATTGCAAAATGAGGATGGGTAGGATACGCCCCAAACGTGAGGAAGGCCGATAAGGTTGTGGTTAGGACTAGGGTTAGGGTTAGGAAACGAAATTTTAAAACAAATCCATCACGTTCAGACCACAGTTTTTCAAGAAAATTAGTGACCGTACCCTTTGCATATTTTGTTTAAAAATGCAGAGTTGTTTTAAGTACTCTGTGTAACATTTCTCTGTGTTTAGGCTATTCCTTGGCTACATGCCCTCTGGGTTCTGTTTACAAAGGTGGTTTGCAATAAATAACTTTAAGATCAGGTGAAGGAATCAGGGCCAACATAACAATTCAACTAGTCTTTGATAAAACAGAGTTCTGAGAAACTGCCTTTGAAGAAATAGCTGGTCTGTTTATAGGCGACCTTCTTTTGCCTGTAGAAATCATGCATTGCCCGCGCAACCTACAGATTAGCAGATAACTGATAGCAATTATCTGCGCTGATTTCCGAAATAAATGTAGTCTCAGCCAATGAGAAGACACATTGTGAAGTAATGTGTCAGGTTTAACTGGCACCAAAGATGTGCACACTATTAGTAATGCAAAAAATATGGAAAGCCCGCGTTGCAGTAATAGAGATGGCGAGTTTTAAGCTTAGAGATATCAATCGTGTCAATCGTGTTACCATTAATAACAAGAATCACTTCGTGAATTTTACCGGGGCCACTTTTGTCTTGGCAACCCACGTGGAAGGGTCTTTTTCATCAACAAGTTTGTCCAGCGACATGAAAATCTTTTTTATTGCAAATATTCTTTAGAGATGAAAACAAGATGTAATGAATAATGTGAAAAGAGAAAATGTTAGGGAATTTCCCATTTTGAACAGTTGAGAGTCTTCGCATGTCGCTAACGTAAATATTGCGTGACAAAGGTTATGTGAAACAGTCTTTTGTTAAAGCAGTCAGTAGACTTTCTTGTAATGAGTCTTTATTATTTGTCGGCCAATATTTGACGAAGTTTCCTGTAGCGATTGCGAATTGTAAGGTACTGAAACGCACAAACAAAGTTTCGCGCATGCAAGTTTAATAAGTTAAGATTTTGGTTTTGTCGTAGTGTAAGCTTTGTCATCGTTAGGATGAATATTGTAACAATATTTTTCAATACACAGGGATCTCATTTCTTGATAAGTAGGGCAAATATAGTCGCATTAACCATTCCGTTCCAAAACTAATCGAATTTTCTTTGGTTCTAAGCCTATTTAATGAATAACTAATTTTCTCCGAATTTTTTCAATATACTCAGTCTAGATCACAAAGGTAAACAATTATGTCCAGTAAAGGTGAGGGCATTAAAACGCCCTAGCAATGGTTTGATGCAAATAAGGAAAGAGGAAAGGCAAGGGGAGGAGGAGGGAAAAAGTAATTTGTTCGCATGGCGAGTGTGTTAGAACGAATTTCATAAAGCAAGTTTAATAAGTTAAGATTTTTGCTTTGTCGCAGTGTACACAGTTCTACGTCGACCAAGCTTTGTCATCGCTAGGATGAATACTGTAACAATATTTTGCAATAGACAGGGATCTCATTTATTGATAAGTGGTAAATATAGTCGCATTAAACCATTCCGTGTGCAAACTAATCGAATTAATATTTACATGGTTACAGTTGTTGCTCCCTACTTCAAATATCTGAACCTGCGATATATCTCAGCGAACACTCCCAAAAGTAACGAGCCAGCGATATATCTCAGTCAGCAATATATCCCTAACAATGTAACTTTGAAAACACAGAAACGCGTTGCATTTTATGACCGGTGCCAGCCTTCGGCTAGGCCCCGGTAATAACACTGGTGATGATTAGATATGAATGATGATTATGATGACGTTGTTGATGATAGCGATGTATGATGACGATGATGATCATAAATTTTAAATGTCCTAACAAGTTTTGCTTCTTTTTTCTTCTTTAATTTACCAACAGGGACTCCGCTATAAACTGGCACTCTATTACGACCCCGAGATTGACAAACGAGACTCTAAGCTGTTAACATTTGATCTCAACAAACCTAACCAGGATCCAGTTGAATTAACACTGAAGAACTTCAACGTCACGGGATTTAACCCTCACGGGATTAGCGCGTATCAAGACCCATCCTCGGGTCAGGTATCCTTGTTTGTCGTGAATCACCGACCAGATGCGCAAGCCATTGAAATATTTGACTTTGAGCGGGAAACACGTTCATTAATACATCGCCGTTCTGTGGTGGATGATTTGATCTGGAGTCCAAATGATGTATATGCAGTAGGTAGGTGTCTAGTTAATTATATAAGGTGGCTCGATCCTGTTTTTCAGTGATATCACCTAATCTCCTTGAACACGAAAAGCAAAGAAGTCTCAAAAAAAGTAGAAAATCGAATTGTGCTCGTTACATTTGTAGGGCGATCATTTCAAGTGGCGATTATAACTCCTGGCCTTGGGGGAATGTAAAAAATTGAAAAGAGTTGAATGCCCATTTCACATTCCAGCACTTTGGATTAAGATATAAGGGATTTTTACTTTTATTGGACAAAATGTTGCCTGGAAATACAGCCTCCTCTCATCGCTCCTCGCCGCTCTGCTTGGACGTTTCGTTTCTTTTCAAGCCTGTTTCGCTGAAAAGCCTGGTGGCGAAGAGCGATGAGAAGTGCCTTTTTCGCAGATTAGGAACTGAGAGGTATTGGAGATCTTTTTAAGAACTCAACAATGGTAAAAAAAGGTCCGGCCAGCAGTTACCTTTAGAATTAGCTCGAGACAAGGTGCAAAAAAAGAGGAAACAAAACAAAACAACAACGACAACAACATCATAGCGATTTCAGACAAATAAAGCGCTATGCAACTCCAAAATACAAATATATATATATTTGTGTTTTGGAGTTGCCTATATATATATATATACGGCCGGTGTTCTTTTAAAGCCTTGTTGCACGTTGAAGCGTCCAACTGAAACTGTAATGGCGTCGCGAAAGAAGTATCTTAGCGTTGAACACGTGCAAAATAACAGGCAAAATCAGTCGATAACATGGGAGCTCTTCACAGACGCGGATACACAACGGTTTCCAGCGTGCCTATGTATCACGTTTACGTTAGGCTGTTGCAGTTAGCAATATGCGACATCTAACGCTGAGCCGGTGCAGTCATGTGGCCAATACACTGAAAAAAGTAGTCCGTATAACCGGCTATCTATCAGATGTTTACTTAACGATATCTTGGAAAAACTAAAAAAAACGCATGAGACGATTAACTTTCTTGTTTCCTTATATATCCTTTGCAGGTCCTGATAGCTTTTACGTCACCAACGATAACTTCTTTCATTTTGACCGCACTGTGATGAGAAACTTGTGGCTTTTTTTCCTCAATTACTGGCTGCATTGTAACATTGTGTTTTTTGATGGATTCAAGGCTATTGAAGCGTTTGTAGGAGTTCATCCTAATGGTATTGCTATGGATAAAGACAAAAGGTTAGTTGGTGTGTCTATAAGGTTCGTTGCTTAGGAAACAAAAGGCGTTGCATGCGCCCGCATTTTATGAAATTGATCCCTAACGTAACGGTCACCTTTTTTCTCAAAAAAAAAACAAAAAAAAAAACAAGGTTTTCCCGCTATCTAAACTTATACGAATTGAGCTCATATATAATTCTAGCCTCCACCACACAGGCTCTTGAGTTAGGTTTCGCGCTGGATTCGTTTTGTGTTACTCACGCGAGATGATACGACCAGGCGGGAGTGAATAGTGAGCTTAAGATCCGACGACGGCGAGATTCTACGACGGCAGACTTGGTCGAGGGGGCTTGGGGTGAGGTCGCCGTCGCAATGGCCTGAAAAATAGCATTAAGAAAGCTCGCGCGACGGCGGGTTGTTGTAGCGCCTTTTCCTGTTGAAGTTTAGAAATAAATTCAAGAGTGATAACTACTTTTAGAAAGGTTCGTGAATTTTTACTGACAAGTTTCGATGATGGCGACATTTCAGAAGATGAATTTTTACTGTTGTATGATGTCAACAGATCTAAAAATCCGGATTTTCCCTACCAGAATTACGAACATTTTGACCTCGAGAGGCTTGACAAAAAGATGAGTGACATAATCCATTGGACCTCAATTTAATGCCAAAAAAAGTCTACCATATCATAATAATTGTTAATAAACACATCAATAAACACAACAAAAAACTTGTAAAACTTACTGGGTTGCTTTCTTTGTCGAGTTGACCGAGTCCATGGTGATTAACGAGTCAAACTGTTTAGAGAGGGCAAACAAATTTAATTTAAATACCGTGTTCAAATTGTTTAAGTCGCTTAGAAATTCGACAAAAATGGTCTACTGAGAATAAACTGTTAACAGTGCTAAAGAATTTCGCTCAAAATGTGTTTAAATGGCATTATTTTGATCAAGTTTACTCACGTTTTACACGCGACGGCAAAATGGCCTTCTTCACGTCACAGACAAGGCCGCTACGGCGGGAAACTTCACAACGACGGCAGCCGGAAGTCTTTCTAGCAGTAATTTCACTTCCGCTCGCCGTCACAGACGTCTACCGTCGTCGGATCTTAAGCAGGCTAATACCCAGCGCCGGTGCGCTTCGCTGCTCGCGTGTCTCACTGACTCCCTTACTACTCTCGCCCCCAACAACGAGACCCAGCAAGTATGTTTAATTCAAACAGAAAACGTAAACCCAGTCCAGCGATTTGAAAGTACGATTGTGCTGATCGTAGCTGTTATACGCAGACAACCATAAAAAATAACTGTATCTATCTTCAGGGATCTTTTTTTCTCATAGATTGCTGTGACATCTAGCTGCAAACATTGTTATGTTGTTTCCACTCAATCCATGCGATCGTTAAACTTGTTTCAGCAGCGATCTAAGCTGGTCTAAGCTTACGCTGTCATGCGCAAACCACTGCTTGAAAGCAGTCCAACTCAGAGATCAGCTGAATCCGGCAATTAAGCTGTTCCCAGCCATGTTTTTTTTCCCTTGTAGGTTTGCGTTTACTCCCGACTACATTTCTCTCAGCGTTGCAATTTACAGACGTAGTCAAGACAACACATTAGAAAAGTGTCAGGTTAGTTTGCATGTGTTAGAGTAATTCCGTGATATCGCCCTTACGAGAGCGAAGTGGGGTGGGAAGGGAGATTTTTAGACTCCCTTTATGACTCCCTGGTATCCTTGCTCATTCTAGAGGGGGTGGGACAGGGAGATCCAAATCTCCCGTCCCTTGTACCTAGCATTTCCTGCTCCCGCCCCTTTTGTCTTGTCCTCTGCACTTAAGCCCTTTTTCGATTGCGAAATATTAAGCATCCCCCACCCCTTACCCCTCAAATTTCTCCCTCTTCCCTTCCTTTTAGAACTCCCACTATCCCGCCCTTTCGTCACCTCCCGCACCCCTTTTTCTCCCGAACTACCCCTCCCCTGTCCTCCTCCAACATCGTACCTTACGTCACTGCGTATTACTTAAATACCTGTTGTTTTGTTCAACCATAGTTTATTCACCTCTTCAAAAATCCTTCACTTAAATATGTTATACGTTGAAACAGTTTCTTCAATAACGTTCGACTTCGTTTTATGGTCTGCTGTTTCGACTAACATTGGTAATCATTTTATTAAAGCTAATGAAAAGCCTGAACACGTGACCAGGTTCTCTTCCTCCGGCAGTTTTTATATTAACACATCGAGATTGAATCAAAACTAAGGTTCTTTTGCTAGGTTCGGGGCTAAGCTTTGGAACTACGTTCGCGATGAACTCCGTCAACTCCCCAACAGAGCTCTTTAAAAAACGTAATAACAACTTGTTGTTATGATGAAGCGTCTATTCTACTTCAGAAAATTGCGATGAATCGTTTATTTTGGTTGTTTTTGTAGTTATATATGCCAGTAACTGTTAAAAGTGGTTGATTTGGTAAATGTCTTTTTATTCACGTTTGAGCTTTATTATTTATTTATTTATTTTCATTTATCACTGACTGGCCTCCACTAGCACCTGCTATTTGAGGGCGGAAATGAACTCTATGTATGTTACTTGTTAATAAAGTGTGTAAAGTGTGATAGAGTGCAATAGTTGCGAGCCCGTCAGCGTTCTCGGCTTTGTTATTTGTTTTTGTTAGCTTCTGAGCTTAATGTGCATAACGTTTAATAGCATTCCTATGTTTTTGAACTTACTGATCAACAGAAACGTCACATTAATTTATTCCGCCACAAACGATCGATTGAGCGCGGTCAAAGAACTTTCCTCATAAACTACACTTAGCACTGTTTTTTTACCTTTATGTTTGCCGACTTTCATAACTAGTCCGGCTTTTACCAACTTTACTTCAACAGACGATTCCAGTGGGAACATTTATAGATAACATCAACCTTGACCCTGTGACTGGAAATCTGTGGCTTGCGGGATTGCCTCGGGTTACTGACTTCGCGGAACACTCTAAGAACCTTAGTCTTCCCAGTCCTTCTCAAGTATTAACTTTGCAGCTTGGAAAGCCATCTTCATCCGGGGAAGCTTTTCCTGATTACGAGCTTCGCGAAGTGTACATGAATGACGGGAAGGAAGTGTCGGGCTCCTCGTCAGCAATTTTTTATAAAGATCGTTTGCTGATTGGCTCTGTATTTAGCAATATGGTGTTCTGTGAAGTAAAGTTTTATTAACTGCCTGCAAAGTCACCTTACAACCAAGAAAAATGTAGTCTGACTTGAGACCTTTCCGATTTCATTTATTAAACAGACTAAACTTGCTAATGTTTTATAAAATTATGAGCATGTCTTAGATAACTCGCGACAAAAGTCGTTTTGATGGTTGCTAGGGTTGAGAACAAAAAGAACCTACTCACGATCAAAGACTAGCTGAGTTTGATAGTTAATTAGATCATTGCATCAAACAGATCATGTCCAAGGACTGTTTTATTTCCTACCACCCTCTCTTTCGCAAAAGTGGGTCGGAAGGTCAGGCAAACAAAGATCATAATTTGTCGCGAGACCACGCCATTTTTACGGACCGGTTTATTTTCAGATACATTTTAGAGCACTTCCGAATGCTCACCGAGATATTCCCGTCACGAGTTGGTTTAATTATTGGCTTGCATTAAACCTATGAAAAAATGATATTTTTTTAATAGTAAGTAGATTTAGTGTGTAGCACTTCTTGATTTTTTTGCAAAGGCACAAGAAGCGCGAGAATTGATTAAAAACTGTGACTTAAACCTCTATGTATCACGCGATGGCCTGATTCAATGTACCAAAACTATTATATCTCGGTGAGCATTCGGAAGTCAGCCAAGCGCGGTCATTGCACGCGTGCTTAACAAGAATGCTGTATAATGACAGACTAGAAACAATAGACAACTCCCAAAGCACAAACTCAGCCAAAACGCTAAAAATCTTCAATGTTTACTCAAGTTTGGGCTTAAAGAAGATAATGTCACAGTTTTTCAATGACCATGAAATTCAGAGTCCGGGTAGTTAGTTAATCAATTGTGGCCCTAAAAAAATTTGAAGGAAAAAAAACTACGAATTTTTAAGAAAATGCTTTTTTCGTGAGAAGGACTCTTAAACGCTGATAAACGTCAACAAATAGCGAAAACTATAATTTCTATATGTTTGCTTTGCTCGAAATCGCGCGCTTTTACAAGGCCCTAAAGCGTTTTGCTGACTTGCACAGGACCCATCTGTTATAACGATGCCCGAAATAAAGAGATGAATCTCATAGTTTATTAGATATAATCCGTGTAAAGTTTGCTTATCATTTTCGCATAAATTATGACCTAAATTTGGAAACCGCTGAATTTCTCGAATTGGGTCTTTGCGATTTTGGTGAAACTCTGTTCAGCGCAAGGCACTAATGCGCACTATGTGTAGCCGAGAGATTTTCACGAAAAAATGCCGGCAACAGCAGATTTTCGACTCGGACCTCAAAGGGGCGTGGCATTATAACCACGTGACATTTACTCCGATCGCCAAAATTTTTATGTTATATTGTAGATTGATCTATATGTTATCCATTCTATGTGTTAGACTTACGATAAACGTAAAGGTGGGGATACCAGAGAGCTTCAAAGTAGGATGGTACCCCCCCCAAAAAAACTGGGTCGAGTCACCTTAAAGTTGAAGTGTAAGATATCAGAAAGGAACACTAAACGTCTTTTATTATGTACATCTGTAAACCTGAAGAAGGCTGGTATGGCCAGCCGAAATATTGTTATAAAAAACAATACACGTTGTTTTAAATCAGCTTTGCAGTAGTCTTTGGACTTCTCGTTCTTGGTTTTATTATATAGATACTGATAAAATACCAGGATTTTTCCTTTTCCTTAAAAATCATATCTTTATCGCGCGCACTGAAGATACTATTTTTATATTTCACGTGTGAGTATATTGGTGTCGTCATGGTTACTAACATGATTAGCTAATCATTGTTTTTATTTCCCCTTTATAACTTTATATCCAAGTTTCATAACATTTTTGTGACAGGCATTTCGCGATAGGTGACCACTTAAATTGCACCATTTTGCTGTTTCGAAAATGAATAAACAAAAGAGTTGTTTTTTGTGTACAAATTTCATCAGTATCTATAAAATAAACAGAACATTACATGGCCGTTTGGGGATACGAATTATATTTTCTCATGCTGAAAGTATCTCTCACGAGTGAGCGAAGCGAACGAGTGAGATATACTTTCAGCACTCGAAGATAAAATTCGTATTCCCGCGCAGCCATGTAATATACTCTATTTAAATGTATAGTCTGTATCTTTGCTGACTAGATTGTGGGACTGAAAACATATTCCACGTTCGCGCCAAAACCGTTCTAAAAATAAATTAGTCGGAGAAAACGCCGTGACACAAGTACATGGATGTTGTTCGCTCAGTGCTATGGGCTCCTGATCTAAGTTGAGGCATATTTAACAATTATTCCTCGAGCCCGAATGGGCTCTGAGTCAATAGCTTAGGAGGCCGAAGCCCGAATGGGCTATTGAATCAGGGGCCTTGAGGGCGAGAGGAATAATTGTTTTAGTAAAATCCAACTAGTTGGCCAAAAATATCGAGACAAAACAACTTAAGCGATAGTTTAAGCTAGACTTCACTCCTTTTTGCCCCCCAAAAGCCGGCGCTTTTCGATACTAATGGGCCATAACATATAGCCTAGTAGAAGCTCAACCAATCAGAACGCAGCATTGATAATAGACCAGCTCTACGGTAAACTGTGAGTTTTGTTTCCCTTCGATCCTCGATGTTCCTCTCGGCGTCGGTTTCCCTCAGGAAACATTGAGGGCCTCGGCAAAACAACCACGGGACACCCCCCGGAAACCCCGGGGAAACCGCAGGAACATGCGGGGAATGGTGCATTTTGGACAGTTTCTTGGGGTCGCAGGGTAGAGTTGTTTAGTTTTGGAAACAAGCGCTTTAGACCCCAGAGATGCACCCTCGGGATTTGGTCGACATTGGTCAGCGTTACATAGCTTACGACTGAAAATGATGATGACCGCAAACATTGAAGGATTGACAAGATTTACGAAAGGGAACAGGGGCAGATCTGAAATTTTTACGCAAGGCGTGAGGAGATATTGGGGCCACGGTCAAGTGTCAAAACTCATAAGGCATGGCTTAATTACAGGCGTTTAGTGAGTGTTTGAATGTGAAACCCCCTGAAGAAGTCTACGTCAGTTAGACGAAACGCGTAAGAGAATAGAGAGGAGAAGTGTGACGTCACGTTACCATGGTAGCAAAATTTCTGGATCACAACAATAGGGAGTTTAAGCAACGACGAAGGCGACGACAACGAGAACAGTTAAAAAGCAATAAGTTTATATTAGCAAAACAACAACTTTGCTCGTGCATCATGCTTTTTTGTACATTTCTTTGCCATCGTTGTACGACTGCGACATGAAGCTTCCTAATTTCACGCGCTTGCCTTATGGAGTGGGTAAACACTTTTTGTCACCCAGAAATTTTGCTACCATGGAAACGTGACGTAACGACTTCTCCTCTCTGTAAACAAGGTTTACAGCGACAGTTCACAGAGTGATGCTCGCTAGTTGGGTTTAAAAATTAAAAAAATAATAATAAATAAGCAAGGGCCAATGAACCGCATTTGGCATCATAGATGCCTCGTCAAGATTAGTGGAAGAAGAGCAAAAATAAAAAAAAAAGTAGACAGATATGTGGTTAAAAATAGACAGATCATGATATTTGTTATTACTGTAAAGATACAGTGCTGAAGGAGGATATTCTGGCTTCTTAGCCTTGGGGAGGGGGCATCTGGTGTGAATTTTATGCCCGAGTCTACCCCGGCGATTAAGTAGGTTTTTGTCTGATCGGGAAAAGAAATCCCCAGGAGTGTTGTGGGGGTCGATTCTCGGGAAAGCCAATGATGAGTGCATAAAAAGCCCATAAATTGACATTGTCTGGTTCTTGTTTTTGGTAGTTTTCTAATGCATTAATAAATAAAGAAAGGTGGCGTTTTGTATTTCTCTTCCGCTTCTTGTTTACAGGCCCTACGCATCGTTTTGCCGAATTGTCACTATGACGACGCCCTAATTCAATCTGGCATCACTGCCCTTTCCCAGAGAAGGGAGGAAGCTTGCATAAATATTATCAAGCGTGACTGCCTGTCGTCCCCGGTACTCAAGCCATTAATTCCTTGTGTGTCAATTGACAGGCCATACCGCCTCCGTTCAGGCGAACGTGTTCCGGTGCGCCTTGTCCCCAAGACAAAGCGGTTCGCAGATTTCTGCACCATTAAGTTTCAAGACGAGTTGTAATCCTGTGCTCTGTTATGTAGTGCTTTTAATCATATTTACATAATTATCTATTTCATTGTTTTTGTATTGTATTGTCTTCTGTTAGTGTCACTAACCTTCCTTGTAATTCAGCCTTTAGGCTGCGAGAGGGATATCAATAAACTATTACTTATTAATTATTAACACTTCCGCCTCCCTCCCGCCCCCTATTTTCCCCGGCTCCCTTCCCCTGCACAACCTTCACTGTTGCGCATTAATCTGTTATAATTTATCAGATTCCTGACCAAATTTTGATCTTTAGTTTGATTTTGAGACAGTGAAATGCCAAAACAGACCTTGAATATGTCAGCCGATGTCGTACCCAGAATCCTATGGCTTGTTGGTCAGCGGTTGGTCGCAATGTCACGCAATTTCTGACAAATAAACGGTGGCGTCTCCAAGCGAGTGAGTATACTCTGGCTTCTGGCTGGGTAAATAGAAAGAGATAGTTGGCGTCTGCGTTTTCGTATCTTTCTGCAAAGGTGGTTACAATCTCGCCGGATCGATGGGTCGACTGATTGAGTTTATAGTGTCAGCTGTTATCGCTATCGTTATTTCCCACGTCTTAAAAATCATGTAAGTCACGTAAGTCTCATTTCCGTCGTTCGGTTTACCTACATCCAGACTGAGTAGGCAATTAACAGCGACTGTCTATCTTTTTAGGATTAAAGCTGGTTTCTTTACGCAGACCTTAAACCACTCCCCTGGACCTTGTAGAGTGATACAAGGTAGGGTTCAATTTTACTTGTATAATACTCGTAATCAATAATTTTTTCAAAATATGTACTCGGTGAAGGGAATCGAACGTGCTGGTTAGAGTTCGACTTAAGTTTACCCTGCTAGCAGAGGTTTCTTTCCTGCGTGGTTTTTAGCTCGTTCGAAGTCGTTCGCGCCGTAGCGTTCTTAGGGTTTGGTCACGCGTTCTACGCGAAGGTCAGCGGCGCCACCACTCTACTTCTCGTAAACGAACGCTTTGTAAATAAAAACTGTTTTGTTTTTCACCCAAATACTGTTTCAAAAACTCTCTGGTAGGCGACCACTTCTCACACACCACGCATTCTTTTGTTTTCTGTTTGTGATAAGCGACAACCCCTACTAGAATTACTCGAATGTCACAGATGATCAGTTTTTTAATATCGCTGGCCCAAAGTACTGACAAATACACTGTAATAACAGTACAGAGAATACTTCCAAGAAGAGATGAATTCGTTGATTATTGGGGTTGCGAAGAGTTGTGAAAAAAGTGTCTGATATTCTTGTTGACTGAAGGCTCAAAACAACTGATAAAGACGTTGTGTGACAAGAAGCGTGACTGTTGGAATCGGTTTGCTCTCTCTTTAATCCTATAGCCTGCGAATATAGCTGTTTCTTCTGGCTCCTTGCCGCCAGGGACTTTTCGCAATGTCCTTAGCAACGAGGAGCAAGGAGAAACAGTTGTATTTGCAGGTTAATAATCCTAGAGCCGAGCAAACCGATTCCAACAGTCACGCTTCTTGTCACACAATGTCTTTATGAGTTGTGCTACCATTAAGTGATATTTTTACTAAAATGGACTGTGATTGCTTAATTTTTTCAGCCAACGGTTCTGAAGATTTCGCTCTTCTCCCTGATGGACTTGCCTTTGTTTCTTCCGTAAGTTCTTGTTTTTTTTGCAGCACGCAGCACATTCTCACGCCTAATTTCCACGTGTAGTCAATTGATAGAAATTGATATTGGAAATAAATGTGGGGGACCCAAGGTAGATTAGGTAGCCTGCTTAGGTGGGGTAACCTGCCTGTCTATATAATCTCTCATTTTAATTTGATCACGTTTAGATGATAGGTGGGGTGACCCGTTAAGGTGGGTAGCCTGGTCTGCCAAACTGGGTTACCCTCTCAAGGTGGGGTAGTCCCCCAGCAGGGGTCGGATTCGTGATACATCAAATTCGTGCAAAATTCACTTTGGCGGTGGCTTTGCATGATTATTAAAGGTAACAATAGAAAGCCACAGCTCTGAAGGTTGCAGCAAGAGCCGCAAGTGACTGTAGAAGAGCATTAATCGCCAAAACACCTGGTTTGTCAACATTTTTCTTGTTTACATGCTTAGCAACCATTCAGTAATCTTGAGAAAGATTGCACGTAAAGGAGAGTTATTTTTTTTTATCCCACCTAAGCGGGTTACCTCACCTACCTGGGACCCCCTACCCTCATGTAAACAGGCCCTTGTTATTGATTGATACTGGAAATCGAAAGAAATCGAAGTCACTGAAACAATTATCCATCGATTATTATCGATGAAAAAATCATTTACAATCGAGAGTAATCGATAACAAACAATAACCATGAGGACCAATATTTTTCAGATATTTTGAACATGACAACGCTCTACGGCAAACAACACCGATGAGACCAGCTTTAGCTTCAACACTTTATTTATAACTTCAGCAACTACTTCAGGCGTAGTCTTCATCGCGTCCCATTTTTTGTTTCTTTGGTTTTTTAAATAGGTTTTTACAATGTCCATTCAATCCAGTGCCATCAGCTGCATGTTGTATTTCTATCTCGATCAGATTGGAAATCCAGATCATTGCGGTACATTGAAATCCTCCAGATCGCTGCCATCTTTTGTTGAACTTCCACCGAATGACTTAAGGTGGCTGAACACAGTTTCGCGAGCGGTCAGCGGTAACTTTTGTGACAGCAAGTGTTTTAAATTACACAAACAAACATGGCAGCGAAAACGCAATGGAACATAAAAGACGATTTCTCAAAATCTACTCATTAAAATTTTGTGGTATTTGCCAGAATTTTTACTTTTATCATATTTTAAATAATGAGAATTTTAAAATGGATGTTGAACAGACGATTTTTATGACACATTTAATAATTACAGTACAATTATATTATTGATTGTCTAAAAACCCCTCTGTTAAAATTTGGTCAAATAAGTTTCAAATGGTAATGATTATTATAGTAAGCTGTGTGCAAGTTTATAGGAAAATCTAATGAGTTATTTTTCTGTAAACTGAGCAAAAGTGAAATTTTAAGGTTGTATTCAATCGTTCATGTTGCCATAGAAATTACGAAAACGTTAAATTTTATCTGTCATCAAAATCTTTCATCAGTATATTTTTCACTTGCCAAGTTTCAGCTTGTGAGCTGCAGTTCTTCCCTTGCCATGATTTGGCAAATGACATATACTCACAAACTTCCAAAACTGTGTTCAGCCACCATAACTCTTTTTCTATAATAATCAATTGTTCAACCTCTTTCCCAGGGTTCTCTCAGTAAGAGAGGACTCTGAGAACGAGGTTGAGTGATTGATAACAATCGATAAATCGACTATTATCGATTTCTATCGCAAAATCGAAAGTAATCGAACTCACAACTTTTTTCTTTATCGATTTCTATCGATTGATATCGGAAATCGGTATCAATTGGATTAACTACACCCATCCTCGGAGACCCAGGGGCATATAGTAGGGCAAGGGAAAGTCTAAACTGGCGGAAAAAAATGGCGCGAAGAAAAGTAAAGAACGACCGGGAAGAAGAGCTGTTTACTTTTTTCTTCTCCCGGTTCTTTACTTTTCTTCGCATCATTTTTTTCCCGCCTTTTCAGACTATAAAATATCAGTCCCTTGCCCCCACTATATTCCCCTGGGTCTCCGAGGATGAACTACGCTTGGCTTATCTGTGAAGTGGACCTTCAAAGTTAAAAAATCCAAAAAAACATCACTATATAGCTGGGAAATTAAACGATACTCCATGCAAGTACGGCTTTTTTCGTGGACATTAAACTGAGTTTCCAGCGCAATTTTTAAGATAACAAGAATAACTTTAAAACAAAATGGCCACCAAAATGGCTATCTTTAGAGATAGTGGAGCGGGCGTGTGAAAATAATGACCGTGGAGAATTCATTGACTGCTACGCAAGAGGGTTGATAGGTTTTGCTTCCTCATTTGTCAACAGGGAATGCGATATAAAGTGGCACTCTATTGTGACCCCGAGATTGACAAACGAGACTCTAAGCTGTTAACGTTTGACTTCAACAAGCCTGACCAGGATCCCGTTGAACTAACACTGAAAAACTTCAATCGCACGGGATTTAATCCTCATGGGATTAGTGTGTATCGAGAACCATCCTCGGGTCAGGTGTCCTTGTTTGTTATAAATCACCGACCAGATGCACAAGCCATTGAAATATTTGACTTCGAGCGGGAAACACATTCTCTGATACATCGCCGTTCCGTGGTGGATGATTTGATCTGGAGTCCTAATAATTTATACGCAGTAGGTAAGTGTCTAGTTAATTAAGGTGGCTCGATCCTGTTTTTCAGTGATAACGCTCTCTCCTTGAACACGAAATGCAAAGATGTCTCAAACAAAGCAGGAAATCGAATTGTGCTCGTTGCACGTAGGGTGATCACCGGAGTTTCAAAAAAAGTCAGTTTTTTCATGATCGACGTATCCAAAGCAACACGGTGACCCCATTACCATTTTGTCATTTTCGAAGCTGCGTAGAGAGTGTTTTCACTCACGTGTCCAGCATCTATGCAAATTTATTGGAACAAAAGAAATAGCTTACATCAGAAAAGAGTTCAACTCCCACAGGATTGGTTTGGAACACCAATATGGCCGGCCCTAGCTACTCCATCGTGTCTCTGTTAATATTCTTTCTGTGCCCTCTCTGGGCAGGCAGATGAGAGTTGTACAACACAGAGAGTCATTCTGTAACCCATCCAGTGTCTTAGCTTTGACTACTTAGTTCTTGGTGATTGGCTTTAATTATTATCATTATTATTATTATTATTATTACTATTATTATCATTATCATCATCATCACCATCTTAAGTAATAAGAACTAGGTTGTTTACTTGTCTGCGCCGCGGTGAACTGTACTTTGCCATGTTCAACGCTGCGACTGTTGCCAGCGTTACACTAACCTGTTTTAGTTAGCAATCTACCAAGTCTAAGACTAAGTGGCTATGTAACCAGCACTGTGGAAACAAATAGTCCAGATAAGTAGCTGTTTATTTGGTTTGTCTTGCTCAGCTAGTTATTTGATATCCGTGTAACAAAATAACATGTGAGATAATGACATTGGTTTCCCTCATTTATCCTTTGCAGGTCCTGATAGCTTTTACGTCACCAACGATAACTTCTTCCATTTTGACAGTACTGTGATGAGAAGCCTGTGGACATTTTTACTCAATTACTGGCTGCATTGTGACATCGTGTTTTTTGATGGATTTAAGGGCGTTGAAGCGATTGGAGGAGTTCATCCTAATGGTATTGCTATGGATAAAGACGAAAGGTTAGTTCGAATGTCGATAAAGTGCGGCGCCCAGTGACCCATTGGGAACAGCGAAAGAAAAAAAACCGGGATTGTGCAAGTGTCGTTCTTTGTCCAGTGGAGTGGACAATTTTTTTTCTGAACTGTAAATGGTTTAATAACGACGCGTGCTTATTACATTTTGTTGCTTTCGCCTTTTTTTATATACGATGGCCATTATCGTTGGAGAATTGTTTTCATTTATTCCCTGCAATCGTAGCCCGAGGAAACGACCGTCCAAGAACAAGAGCACAAATTCCATACTATGACCTGTCACTGTACCCAGACTTTTGTAGTGCTTCTGAATGGTTGAGGCAAATTTCTCTCGCGGCACAGAAAACAATCAATCAGAAGTACTTTCCAGAACAGGGTAGTGACACGTCATCAATGTGGAATTTCTGCACTCGTTCCTCACACGACATCTCGCGGGAAAATCAGTGGCGACGTCTGGAAACGTCGGCTGTTTTCTCAGGTTACTGCAATCGCTGAAATTTTTTCAGCGCTTTATATATAGCAGTCATAGCGGTCATAGGAAACTGAGCTGCACCGCAAGTATGTACTGGTGTATATCTGAAGATGAAGATGAAAATTTTTACCACGCCATGCGGGTGTAACAGAAATCAGCTGTAAACAATGATTTAATTCCCTGCCATCCTCTATTCCCTTGTAGGTTTGTTTTTACACCCGACCACATTTCCCTCAGCATTGCAATTTACAGACGTCTTCAAGACAACACATTAGAAAAGTGTCAGGTGAGTTCGCGTGTTTCAGATTGAGGCTTTGATATCATTAGCAGCAACGATGGGTGAAGGGAAGTGAGAGGTGGTGGGTGGGTGTGGGGGCGGGGGGAAATTTTGAATCCCAGGCTCCTCGGGAGGCGGTCCCTTTCGAAATTAATTCTCTCTTACGCATTTCTAATACCTTAATACTGTGGTTTTCTTAAACAGACGATTCCAATTGGATCAATTATAGATAACATCAACGTTGACCCTGTGACTGGAGATCTGTGGCTTGCGGGAATACCTCGCGGTATTGACTTCGTTGAACACTCTAAGAACCTCAGTCTTCCCAGTCCTTCTCAAGTTTTACATTTGCAGCTTGGAAAGCCATCTTCATCCGGGGAAGCTTTTCCTGATTACCAGCTTCGCGAAGTGTACATGAATGACGGGAAGGAAGTGTCGGGCTCCTCGTCTGCAATTTTTTACAAAGATCGTTTGCTGATCGGCTCTGTATATAGTAATATGGTGTACTGTGAAGTTAAGTTTTATTAAACTGTTGCAAAGTCGTTATACAACCAAGAAAACTGTACCTCTGATCTCTGATTCTTTTCAACCTGCTAAAGGTAGTTTACGAACGTCATGGCTCAGTCAATTCCAAGTGTAGCCTGCGTAACAGGCGCCGGTTTTTTTAGGGCGAAAAGAGAAATATCGAGGTTCCGCGCGCGTTCGAGGGAAGAAAAAGAGAGGAGTCGCCTGCCATGCCGAGCAGACCTTAGTTTCAACTATCCCCTTCGCGCGTTCCCCTCGCGCGCTCTATCAGAGAAATAAACAAAAAAACAACCGGCGCGTGCCACGAAGGTGTGCCCGGCCTTCTTCCCAACAGCTGCAAATGGCCCACGGTGGGACCAGCAGATTCATACAAAAACCCCTCCACCCCTCCGTAGGGCTTAAAATTTGTGCTAAATGATCAACTTTGCGGATGAGGCAAAAGGTATGTTTCCTTGAAAGAGGCTTAAAATCGTTAATTCACGCAGTGTGTAAATGGTTGAAACAGTATTAACTTTATAAGTGAAAGTAAAAAACCATAACGAAGTTCTTGGTAAAAAGCAACTACAATGTAGAAGATACTTACATAAGAGTATCCCGATATCTGGGAAGCTCTGACAGACCCTGACATCGAAGACGAATCTGCTTACCGTTAAAATTGACCACGACGAAGAAATGTATTTTTGTTTCATAAGTATGGCTTTTTGCGATGACAATCTTTGCAATTGCCTCCTGAAATTCTCGTCAAAGCTTCCCAAACGCCTTTATAGCCGGCTTTTCTCCTCAATAGAGTGCTCTGTTATTGAAAATCGCTTTCCTCTGTTAGACGATAACATTTTAATTTTAACACGAAGTTTCAAGACGCCAAAACTTTCTTTAGTAAGCTTGTGCTTGATGGTTGTGCTTCATTCACGAAAAATCCCTGCAGCCGGGCAGAATTTTTATGACAAACGCCCCATCGCGGGAACATCACAGCCCTTGACAAATGCCCAGTGTAGCCCTTTTGAAGCTTAAAATGCGGGTAAATTAAAAACGTTCGTTAATTAGCACTGTTATGTAACTTCTTTTGAAACGCGTTTTTAGTCCTGTCGTAAGCTCTCGCGGGGACAAGCTTCCCCCCCCCCCCCCCCTCCCACCCCCGACTTCGTTTATAAGCCCTCGTAAAACCCCTTTTTAAGCCAGAAGACTCCAGTCTTCGTGGCCGGGTGGAGGTCAGGTATGTCACGCAATCTTGAACACTGTGCATTTTGCCAAGAACTTAAAGCAGTGCGGGCAACTGAATGTGATGCACAACTGTCTGTAAGACTTCACACGCCGAATCCATGGGTCGACTGTTAACTTTAGAAGTCACTATTGTATGTGCTTTAATCGCTTTTGTGGTTTCACACGTATTAACAGTCCTGTAAGTGAAAAATAGATGTGTTCCATTGGTTCGAATAATAGTTTGTGAACCTATTAAAAGCTCAAATGCATCGAGTGTTTAATTCATGTCCTTGGTCCTTGGATATTCTCTAGGATTGCTCTTGGTTTTTTTACGAAGACTTTGAACCACTCCCCTGGACCTTGTAAAGTGATACAAGGTAAGTTTTTCTAAACAGATTCTTCACTTATATACAGAGTAAGGACTTTGTAGAAGTGGCCTCGGCAGTCTACCGTGTTCGCTAACTTCTGAAGTCGTTTCGCGTACTTGTTGGATCAGTTGCCAAACTGCTTGCGCCTGATTAGAGGCTGAAAGAACGAGGTATATACTTGCGTATCGCACTCTTTTGTATCATGGCTGAGAGAACGAAGCATATACGTACGCACCGCTTGTTTCGCTTCTTAGCGGAACGACATAAGACCAGATATACGTTAGGCGAAACGCGGTACGACCGGTCACCAGCTCGGCGGCTCGCTAGTCATGATAGATGCATGAACAGCCCATGCAGAACAAGAAAGGTAAATAATTAATTTCATGTGTTAAGGAAAACAGATATATTTATAGGTATGAGTATAAAGAACAGGCAAGGCATATATTTTACTGGGGTGGCAGTTCGTCAGTCGGGGTTGAAGTCTTATGTATTACATAAGACAATCCACTTTATTTTCAGCGGCTCGACGATTCACTTGAATGATAAGGTGGAGAGCCCACGGGCTACTCGAAATGAAGCTTAATTACTCTAAAAAGGTTTCCCTGCACTTTGTAGTTTATTCTCAAATAGACAAACTAGAGGCCATCAGACGACGTTTGTCAGAGACAACAACAAGTTTAATGAGTTTTTACAGCCATTGCACAACGCAGAATTGATTCTTAATTAACCTTGTTGTTTTCTCTGATATACGTCATGTGATGGCTTCTAGTTTGTCTATTTGAGAATAAATTATGCCTTCATTTGCACGTGAATAACACGAAATTTACTGTTTCTTTTTTCTCGAATAACTGTCAGTCAGTCATCAATTAAAAACTATTAAATTTTCGATAGCAAAAAAAGCGAAATCATTTCTTCCTTCCCTTCCACTAGGAACAGCTGCCACCAGGCTGGTATCTCCAAAGGAAATTAGCTTATTCTAATTTATAGAATTCATTCAAATGATTAAATGTTTCAATACATTAAAATTCACCAATCAAATAAATTAAAGGTGAAGAAGTGATTTAAAAAAAATACACATACATGTACATAACTATTATTTAAGTAGCTATGATACAAAAAGCCATTATAGTTTCGAGACACTAGCGTTGAGCACAAGAAGAATAGTATTCATTGTCCAAGTGAACAGTTTTCAGTGCCTGAGTTTTGTAGGCAGAGTGCAGATGCGCACATGATTAAAAGTTGAACATCTCTAATACGGACACAGAAGGGACAGAGCGGAGTGTCCGTATTAGAGAGGTGTCCGTATAAAAAAGGTCACTATGGTGACGTCACTTTTATGACTTAACTTACAGTTCTAAGTGTTCGTCTTAAAACTGCATTTAAGGTTATTAATTCACAGTAAAAAGACAGTGTCTTTCAGTAACATACAACATTCTCCGTCTCAGCCAAAGACAAATTACTGTTTTCAAAAGAAACGAGCTCCAGTGCAATGCTGCATGTAAAAAGTTGAACGTAAAGCACAATTCTGAACGCGTCTTTCGCTATTTTGCAAGTGCAGTAAACAGTAACTAGAGTACAAAATGCATGTAATAGGAAAGATCTTTATGCTATCTGTAGTTATTGAAGCCTTTAAAAAGTCGGTTATGTTTCTCTGTACACCTTTCGCAAATCGTTGTTTGGTATACAGTGACTGGCGTTTATATCACCTTGCATAGCTCATCAGCCAGACTAGACGGGATTCATCCTGTGGAGATTCATGATCAGCTGATTGGGATTCGGGATTCACCTGATCACCGCAGTGTCTTTAATTAAGAGGTTAATTTTATATGAATTTACTCAGACTCTGGGGCCGAGATTTGACAGATTTAGTGTCCGTTGTCCGTATTACAGAGAGTCCGTATTATAGAGGTTTTTTTAAAGAAAATATATGAGAATTTTGTCGGAACATTGGAAACTGTCCGTAAAAGATAGGTGTTCGTATTAGAGAAGTGTCCGTACCAAGAGGTTTGACTGTAACTAAAAGTGAAGTAATTGAACTAATTTAATGTTTCTGAAGAAAGTTAACACAGATTTTGGTCTAGAAACTATACAGTGAAACCTCTGTTAAGTGGACCCGCAATTAAGCGGACACCCTCTATTAAGCAGACACTTACCCGGGTCCCGAAGTTAATGTCTTGTATTTCCCTTTATAACGAAACCCTATTCAGCGGACACCTCTATTAAGCAGACGCGGACACTAAAATTAAATTGTATTCGGGTAATTTCGATTGTTAAAAACCTCTATTAAGTGGACACCGGACTGAATTGACAATAGTAGTATTGGTGCACTGCAAAAAAGAGAGCCTCCAGATTCTAGATCCTTTCAGGTTGGCATCTCTCTATGTTAAATTCTTGCTTTCACACAATATTTCATTCAACAGTCTTTCAATGTTTTGGCTCTAAAAAAGTCTCAAAATGTACGTGATCGCAGTGGAGAGCATGAGAAACTTTTGGGCTGAAAAACAAAGACATTACATCACTTGAGAAGCTTATTTTCTTACTTTGGGACCCATTGCATTGTTTGCCGGTCCAGCATAATGGAGTTTATTTGTATTACGTATTTGTGTAGAGTCATGATTGCTTGTTTACTTTTTAGCAAATGGCTCTGAGGACTTTGCTCTTCTCCCTGATGGACTGGTCTTTGTCTCTTCTGTAAGTACTGGTAAAGAGTTCTTTCTCTGAATTAGCTCCACTTGTACTGCTCTAGACCAGTTATTTGGTACATCTATCACAGCTGTCTTGTATACCAAACTAGGGCTGATCTAAATGTTAGAGATGTATTTATGAGAAAATAAATAAAAAGAGAAAGTATTAAGCACACTGTTTTAACGTTGATCACATCACCAGTAATCATATCAATATTGATAATAGTAATTATGATCATGTTGATTATGATTTAGGTGATTGTGATGATAATGATGATAGAGTGGTTTTCGTTTGAGTGTCGTAAAACCAAAACCAAAGTAATTACTCTGGCCAATCACATAGGACACAGACAATACATTGAACCAATCAAAACTCGAAGTAATTACATGTGGCTGACGCAAAGCGCGGGAAAATGCATGCGAGCGCGTCACAATTGGCTTTGGTTTTACTTCTGATTGGATGAATCTTTTAAGCCAATCGCATCGTGTAGAAAGTGCAAAACCAATTACTTTTCGACACTCAAATGAAAACCGCTCTAATGAGGATGAAGTTGCTCTTTTTCTCTTTTCTGATTTGCAAACAGGGACTCCGCAATACAGCAGGACTCTGGTATGATCCCGAGATTGACAAACGAGATGGAAAGCTGTTAGAGTTTGACTTCAACAAACCTGACCAGGATCCAGTTGAACTAACACTGAAAAACTTCGATCGCAAGGGATTTAACCCTCACGGGATTAGCGTCTACCGTGACCCATCCTCGGGTCAGGTATCCTTGTTTGTTGTGAATCACCGACCAGATGCACAAGCCATTGAAATATTTGACTTTGAGCGGGAAACACGTTCGTTAATACATCGCCGTTCCGTGGTGGATGATTTGATCTGGAGTCCAAATGATGTATATGCAGTTGGTAAGTGACCCCTGAAAAATTACAGAGGTGGCAATCATTTGATGGCCATCTCACATTCTAATGACTGGGGATGAAATTATAGAAAGACGGACACCTTTAAGGACCGGTACTAAATGTCCGTCTGAGAGACGTCCTTCTTATAGAGAGTCAAATAAAAGGGAAAAAGAAAGCTTGGGACCAACCATTTTACAGAGGTGTCCGTTAAGACAGAGTCGGCTGTACCATCAAATATCTTTGCTTTGGCCTTTGGTAAAAAGTTTTTAAGGCCATATATAAGGGAATTACCTGTTAACATATAGCTTAAGCCAAGCCTGAAAGTGGAAGCCCTTATACAAAACTTAAAAAAAACTTGCAATCCTCAGAAAATTATCGACTGGTCATCGGATGGCTTCAAAAGAATACGTGACCTCGATCGACCTCGTTAGCGACCTCAACCCCAGAGCCTTCTCTTGGAAAAAGAGAAGACCTTGGGGAGACCTGGGGACTGGATTGCCCCAACGGCGCGATATTTACAGCTAAGACAGAGATGCAGTCAAGCTATGCGGGCCAGTGGATGCCCCATTTTGACAGCTGTCAATTGAATTGTTATGGATGCTGGGAAGGATACTGTAGTATAAAAGAAAGATATTGCATTCTCATTTTGATATTACTGCATGCTTTGTATTTCTGGGTATCTGTGTCATTTTTTGATGGCTTACATAAGCCGGAACGGACGGAAGGTCGGCTGGAACCCATTGGCTCCTGCGGTCTCTTCGCGCATCGATAGGGAACCTCGCTGCTTCCCGTGGTCTCATTCCAGTCATTCAGTCGAGTTCCCCCTAAATGCGAGTCTTTCCTCAGCTTTGGGTTTTCACAAAGTGAAACCTGTTGTAGTAAGCAACACATGACTCGTCTGAAGTTACCGGTACATTAGCCAAATGTAGTAGTAAAATGTTTTGCACATTGTGAATTTTAAAAATAGACTTGTATGAATCCACATCACGTTGATCGGAAAAATTAAACACTCGATGTAGCGCATACCTGTAACTTTAACAGTCCTTCAAACAAGCAATATGTTTACAAAAGCTGTTTCTTTCCCTTCAAACTCCGCTATCTCACTATACCAAAGATCAACGGCTATCGAACCACGTTATCAGGCCCGGATAGACAAAGAAGTTAAACTTGACACGTCCGGTTCAAATTCTCAACCCTAGCTAGGCAAAGGCTAGGTATCTCCCTCCTTGGGCACAAGCGATAACAGGCGTCATTTTTTTCGCGTTTTTCAGGTGAACAAAGTCAATCTCGAAACGAGACAGGAGCGCCAGACCCGCGACGGGGCTAGATGCGTTTCTAGCGCTCCTCGCTCGCTTCGTGCTTGCCTTTTCTTGCCTAAAAAACGCGAAGAGATAACGCCTATTCTGCAGGCTAATGCCTACACTACAATATAAAACGTGAGATGATAAATTTCTTTCTTTATTTATCCTTTGCAGGTCCTGATAGCTTTTACGTCACCAACGACAACTTCTTTCATTTTGAAAGCACCTTAATGAGAAACCTGTGGGGATTTTTACTCAATTACTGGCTACCTTGTAACATCGTGTTTTTTGATGGCTTCAAGGCCATTAAAGCGTTTGTAGGAGTTCATCCGAATGGTATTGCTATGGATAAAGACGAAAGGTTAGTTCGAGTGTTCATAAAGTGTCATGCCAAGTGACCTACGGGAAGAAGAAAAGCTTATTACGATACCTGCCGTCTTTGCACACTTTTTAGGATTGATGGGATAAAAGCAATCCCAGGTGGTAATTTTGGGGGAATACAAGTGATAAGAGTCGCCAATACGAGTAATCGCGGTCGAGGTTGTTTATTCTCTCAAAACGGTGGTGGACAAAACACCGACCCCCAGTGCATGGACTACCCTCGGTTAAAATGGACTATGTACGCCGCTGAAGTTTAGTGATCAGGGGTAGGAAATTGAGACAATCAGGTTCCATTTGGGGTCGTTATATTGGGAAAACTAACCTGAAACTTGATTCCCTCAGTTTTCTAACCCCAAATCACTAAAGTTCAGCTGCGTAGTCCATTTTAGGGTAGTCCGTGGACTGGGGGTCAGGGTTTTTGTCCACCACCTCTCAAAACTTGGTGATGATTTCAGTCCCGCAAAATGTACAGTTCGAGTTCCGACAACTTTACTTCAGCCATTGCTTGCTGTTAGGACATCTACGGTCGCTACTCTTTCCAAAAAAAAAAAAAATTAAGTAGAAATGATCACCTCCACCAATAACTTGCCTTTATCGTTTTTAAGATATAAAGTTTTCTTTATTTTCTGTTGCCTAGAATAAACAAACTCGACCGCTATATCTTGTATCGGCAGAGTTATCACTTGTTTGCCCCCTGAGAACGTGACATCTATTTTATCCTCTTGTGTAATGAGCCTAATGACCTAAACAACGAGTCCAAAACATTGTTACTTTTTTGTATTTCTTAGAATTCTTTTAAAACCCCTACTTATGTTAAAATAAATGCTTGTTTGGTTTACTCTCTCGTAGGCTTGTTTTTACACCCGACAACCTTTCTGGAAGTATTGCAATTTTCAGACGTCGTCAAGACAACACATTAGAAAAATGTCAGGTCAGTTCGGTCTTAGATTGAATGGAATCCGGATCCCGGAAATATATGCCTGTTGAATCCAGAATAAGGGGATTTGTGCTTGTGGAATCTGGAATCCTGGGCTTTGGAATCTGGCATACAGCTCAAGGAATCCGGAATCCCACTAACGATTCTGGTTTCACAACCTCGTTCCCAGGGCTTTTCTCCTCATGTAAAAAAAATGGGCCCCTGGGAACGAGGTTGCTGGTTCCGCGGACAAAGAATCCGCAATTTAGTACCTGGAATCCGGACTCCACGGTGTGGAATCCAGAATCCAAGACTGTCTTGGATTCCCTTATATGGGGCGATTGAGTCCTTAATATCTCCAGCACTGAAGCAGAGAAAGGTTGGGAATGGGGTTATTTAGACTGCCTGCAGACCCCTGAAAAGGTCGTCGATTTTTGTTTGAATCCATTTTTACCTTTTCCCATGGTACCTTGCAGTATTCTTATACCTGAATACTCTGTTTTTCTTCAACAGACAATTCCAGTTGGATCATTTATAGATAACATCAACCTTGATCCTGTGACTGGAAATTTTTGGGTTGCGGGAATGCCTCGCTTAATTGACTTTATTGAACACAACCAAAAGAACCTCAGTCTTCCCAGTCCTTCTCAAGTTTTCACTTTGCATCCGGGAAAGCCATCTTCATCCGGGGAAGCTTTTTCTGATTACGAGGTTCGCGAGGTGTACATGAATGATGGCAAGGAAGTGACGGGCTCCTCGTCAGCAATTTTTTACAAAGATCGTTTGCTGATTGGCTCTGTGTTTAAGAATATGGTGTATTGTGAGGTGAAGTTTTATTAACTGAACTACTACTAAGTCACCTTGCAACCAAGAAGAATGTAGTCTGACCTGAAGCCTTTTTGATGCTAACCTGTTTATGCTGCCTGCGAATGTTAGGAAAGTTTGGTGTTCTTGCAGTTTAGACCACAGGGAGATCCATTAAAGTGTTCATACCTCGTAAAGAGTTGCGTCTGGTTGTCGGTCTTTGTTCTTTCCTCCCTTTTCGTTTCTATATTTGCACACCACCAGTTGTATTGTATAAACGCTTAGAAGTAAAAACTGAATAAAACTGAATAAAGGCAAAAACACCCTTTGCGCCTCGTGACTCAATTGTTGCAGGGTGATTGTGTCTTTTATGCTTTTATTTTTTGTCCCGTTTAACCTTCCCCGCGTTTCTTCGGTTTTTAAGTTTACTCTGAAATTGTCCACTTTAGCGTCACTCAGCGTTCAGAGAATGTCTTAGGGCGCTATTTGTCATAACTAGCTGGCCATACCAGTCCAATCTTAGAGAGAATTCCACTATTAATCAGGACTGTCCAGTCAGATCAGTTGATTCGTAAATAATGGTTTACACGGATGTTTACACGGAATTGTGCCAGCAAGATCGTAACAAACTCTAGGAAGTTTGACCACGTAACACCTTTGCTTCGAGAGCTAAACTGGCTTCCTGTTAAAGAACAATTATTCTATAGAGACTCCGTTTTGACCTTTAAATGTCAGAACGATCTTGCCCCTCAATACTTAACGAGCAAGTTTACCAAGCGCTCAAATATACATACTCGTAACACACGTACACGGAACTCTTTGCAGATTCCGCTATACAGAACGGCTATAGGCCAGCGCACATTTTCCTACAGAGGGGCCTACACATGGAATAACTTGCATAATGAACTTAGGCAAAGTGCCTCATTGGCATCTTTCAAGCGCGCCCTGAAAGACACACTATTGAGGCAGACATTTCCTTCATAAGCTCTAGAATTTAGTAGAATGCCATCATAAATTGTGATTTCGAGTTTTTATTGTCATTTTTGCTTTTATAAATTGTAAATAGTTTGTAAATAGTTCCTGAAAAACCTCACGAGGATGTTACTATTAAAGTTATTTATTTAATTTAATTTAATGGGTTTAGTAAAAGACCAATACAAGTATTTCACTTCCAAAATGACCGGTCTGGCCGGCCAGTTTTGATTTTCGAGACTCTCTATGGGTATTTCGGACTACAGTCAACTCTCGCCTTCTGGAGAGTAGTTGAATCCCAGGTAAAAATAAATTGCAGACGTTTGACTGATATAAACTCCCGCTATCACGGACTCTCGCTAATGGGGACACTAACTCGAGGTCCCTACAGTGTCCGCCATAAAGGGAGTTGACTGTACATCAAAGTCACGACGATCGCTATTGATGAAACGACGATCTAGAGGGTTGAAGCTAAGATTGCTTTGCCTTTCCGAGTTTGACAGCGTTAATCGTGCGTCAAGTCGCCAAAAAGATCTGCCGAAAAGTGTGCTGCACGTTGAGAGTTTTGCTTTATTAATTTCTCGTTTCCTTCGTCGTCATCGTAGTTGGTCGAGCTCGCTAGTAGCGCGCATTGCCGTCCACGCAAAATAATTCTTTATATGCTGCGATTTCGTTAAAAAACCGACGATTTTATTGAAAACGGGTGACGAAAACGACGTCCCTAAGTACCCATCATAAATATGCTGACTTTTGGAAAGCGTTGTTATGGACTTCCTTTCAGGTTAGCTGTTTTCACTGGTGACGGGTCAAAGTCGTGAGAGCGCTCTATATGATCTAGTTAGAATCAAAATCGTAGTCGTAAATGGAGTCACTGATAAGCTCGACGAAATCGAAGACGCAAGAATCAGAACGTTTCCATTTTCTTCCCGCTCCCTATGACTCCATTCCATTGCTTCTGATCTGAAGACAAGGTTGTCCGCGGAGTTTGCGTAAGCTGTTTCGCACTGCGTATGCGTTTTGGATCACGTGGTCCGAGCGATACGTCACCAAAATGGATTGACCGAGACGCCGTATAGGGACTTGTAACTGACTTACTTCTTTCGGTTGCTGATTTACACCATAGTTATTAGAGGAGACTGGTTATGAAAAGCGGCAAACATCAATGATAAAAACAACAGTGCTGCAGTTTATGTTGGAAGCACCCTGAAAGTGCACAATCCTTTGTTTTCTGTTGGCAAATTGTTACGGAATAAATTAATGCAACGTTTTTATTGGTCAATACAATCAAAATGATAGGAATTCTTTTGAACGTTGTGCACTTTCAGGTTCACAAAAACATATAACAAAGGAGCCTGACGGGTGTCATAACCATTCCACTCAATTAACTATGTTTACACTAGTCCGTGAGCGCTTGTCAAAAGCGGAATCGGAGCTTCCGGTTTTCACTCTACAGCTGACTCTAGGCCTCTCTGATCTCTGATTACGACTTTGAATCTGACTCCATCTGACCAACGTGTATTATTTACAGCCGCAGTCTGAAGTAGGGTCTTAGGGGGGAGGAACCCGGTCGTCCGGTCGCCCCCTCCCCTCAAGATAGGGAACCCTTAAGTCAGCATTACAGGCGTTTTCTACGGGCGCGTAAATTTTTCTGTCAGCGTCAAAGGGTCCCGGGGGGGGGGGTACTCGCAGAAAAATTGGGTAGGGGTGTGCGGCCCGCTTCCCAAAACCCTTACCCTATTTATGACCAAAATCTTCGATTTTCCCTACCCCATTTATGACCTAACCAAAAATTTGATACCCTATTTATGACCTGACCCTTAATTAATACCCTGTTTCAGACCTGCCTTATAATTATTTCCCTAGTTCAGACCAATGTTAAAGGCAATGTTTATCTGCTTTTATTAGGTAGGTTATAATACTGCAAAGTTAAGACTACAGTGCAAAATCGTTACCCTATTTATGACCAAAATGGCGGCAAAATAGCCAAAATCGATACCCAATTTATGACCAAAACGGCTGAAAAACCCTACCCTTTGGGGCCGCACATACCTATATAGCCCAATTTAGGGAGTACCCCCCCCCCCCCCGGGCAAAGGGTCATGTTGAAACCACTTTCTCCCGCTCAATAAACGCCTGTAAGTAATGCAGGATAGGATCCATTCAGACCAGTGCTTTTTATTCTGAATAAGTCCGTAAGATGCATCCAAAAGTTATGCTTAACTTATAAATAAGTCAGTGATATTTGATAACCTGTTCCAGGCGTTCAGTGCAGGGCGAGGGCGAAACATTTACGAGGGAAAAAAGCGAGAGGAGACCAAGTCTCACTTCCTTTTTTCTCCTCGTTTTCCGTCTTGCGCTCGCCGTGTACAATTAACTCGCTCCCCATGGTCTGAATGCCTGGAACAGGCTAGATATTTGGTGAATTATATATCCGGAAACTAAGAATTTTACATGTTGACAGAATTGAAATACTCCTTCATCCAAGGAAACTTGAGACATCAGTTGTTTTGTTTAATCACTGGTTAATAAGTAATGTCGGTCAAGAGAATGGAATGTAGAAGAAACAAAGATTTTTTCGATAAATTCTAATCATTCATCCTTGACGTTTAACCAATCCTTTAGATCAGGCAGGGATCCCGTCATATGCAAACGTGACATTTCATGAACTAACTCATGAGTGTTGTTTTTGTCATTGGCACCCGCTGCAGTATAGCGGGCTCAACTCACCTGGTTTAGACAGTGTTATCTGCCTTTTAGGGAACTAGTTATATCTTTTTAGATGGATTTTATGCAAAAATCTGACCTTCTAAAGTGTCTTACAGATCACAACTATTGGATTTCATGTGGTAAGCTAAGCTAAGTTTAACTTGATTCTTATCTATTTTAACCTTTCTATTACCCTGCGAGCAGAGGCTACAGTTTCGTTGTGTGAGCTGGCGTGCGAAAAGTAGCCACTACATTTTCTCTTGATTTATGTAATTATTGTCATTCTTTAGAGAAAATTAATGTTAATCATCCTTGGGGATAAAATGTAAAGACTTTAAAATTGTATATGATTTATGTATTATTCACTAAGTGTGAGGTCAAGATTGCTTTATGATGGCTAATTTCCTTTGTTACTGGGTCTTTAAACAATGCCCATAATCCAGCCAGGGTATTGGCTAACAAGAATTTTTTTACCTGCGCAACCAACTCAGGAAATCCCGAACGGGTAAGAAAGGCCCACCTTGCCCACTTGGGTAGCAAGTAAGAACACACCATTCACTTCATCTCACCTGTTCAAGGAAGCAGTTCCTAACAATGAGGGTGGTAAAGGTGGGGTCTAGATCACGTTTAACGGAAAATAAAACGGTCCTTTCACAATTCACGAAAAATAAAATAGGCATTTCACGCTTCACGGAAAAAAGGAGAATGTTTTTCTTTAAACAAAAGTTAAATACCGTTTCATTTTGAAAAATTACGTCCAAAGCAAAGCCTTGTTTGTTGTTTTCACTATCCGTCCACGTCGCGTTCTGCGGGATGCAAAAAAAAATCTCGGCTATCGCGTTGATGCGCTTCTGCCATTATGGTCGAAATAAATGAAACAGAGGATGAAAATGATGGCTGACCAAAGGTCACTGAAAACCAGACCAACCACGTTGTCGCAACAGGGATCAACCGTCCTGTCACAGTCACGCAATATCATTTATTACGTAATAACGGTTGTCGAAAATCACGGTTCACAGCGAATTAAACATTTATTTCTCGTTTCATGGAAAATAATTTTGCAAAATCACGCTTCACGGCTACTATGGAAATCACGATTCATGAGGAAAAAATTAGGTTGTAGGTTTATTTTGCTATCTATTAGATGTGGGCATGGCTCATGCTTCAGTAATTTGACAGAAAAACATTCTAAACCAGGCAACCTAAGAAGAGCTATATTGATCTGATTTTTTTGTTGTGCTAAAAATATTGACAATGAATGCTATCTTCAATGCAGTATTTTTTTTATATAGATTTCTTTATGCACAACCCTCTTTAGATACCCAAGATATCTGAAAAATACATGTATTGGCTCCTGTTTTGAGCATCCTATGAAGTTTCAGCAATTAACGCTCCTAATAGAGCTGCAGTATAGCATACCTTAGGTAATCTTTTTCTTGGCTACTCGACAGAGACTGTAAACACCACCCTATACTAGGTCATTCCCACAATCAACAATGGTATTAGGAAGGATTTAAATAGCAGGGTAGCACACTCAACACATTTAGTTTACTGTAAAAGTTAAGGATTGATCTTTTCATAATTCTTGTATTACAACACATACAGTCCAAACTTTCAGGGCTGTATGTTTCTCGGCTCGTCATACAATTGTCCCCAGAGTTCATTGGTGGGGCTGCGGAGTGAAAAAGAACGTCTTTGTAGCCAGGATGCAATAACACTATAAGCTTTTGTAACGGTTTAGAGAGTCTGATTGAGAAATCTGAAATGTTGAAAAACTGACTTGTCTTAGCTCCACGCATACATGCATGCTTTGGGCGTGCAATAAGAGCCCCATACCCATGCCACAGGGAAACTAATGTGAAATGTCAAACTTTCTAGCTGGTGTGGGAGCCTGGAACCTGCATTTAACTTGATAAAGACATCCATATTGTGGTCAGTTGACAGCTGTCAAAACAGAATATCTGCTGACTAGTGTCACATGACTGTATTGCAGGCTTGAGGTCACATGTTTCTTAAGTTTTCCCCTGACCAGTTGTTAGCTTTTAATTGATTTGCAGGCTCAAGTCTATGTTTTTCAGTCATATGCATGGTTCTCCCCTAAAGTTAAGTATAGTTTTGTGGATTTCTTTGCAATGGTTTAGAGACCATTGTTTAAAGTAAATTTAAATTGCATAAACAGGAGCTCCGCTTTTTGCTTTGGCTAAATCTTAATATATTATGTGTCTTTGAGGCATTTAGACTGTAGGATTAAAACTATAGTTACTAGTTCATAATCGAAAAGCCTTATCACTGTAAAAGAATGTATAATTATGATACTTTGAATTAATATTTGCAGAATCTCCCACAGCTAATGGCCCCAGATTAGATCTGATGAGTTCATTTGATGATGTCATCCTAGATTTCATGACAGAACAAGATATTCCAGGGGCAAGTGTTGCTCTTAGTAAAGATGGAAAACTTTTTTACTGTCAAGGTAAGCAATGCAAATTTCTTTCCCACTCCTTAGTAACAGACCCAGAGCTCTTTGCAAAAGTTAACTTGGTTCAGTTTCTATTTTTTTCCTAAAGTGGTGAATTGGAGGGCAAATGTACACATGTTTTGTGCAGTATGTCTTATGAAACTGCAAGAACATAACTTGGATCCTTTAGGCCACTGTGGAAGCCCCACCTTTTTTTCTCATAATTTTTATTTTTATGCAGGTTATGGTAGTGCTGGTGCAGGCAGGAAAGTTCAACCAAATTTCATGTTTAGGATTGCAAGCATCAGTAAGACAATAACCGCTGTAGGAATCATGAGACTTGTACAGGAGGGAAGAGTCTCACTTGAGGACAGAGTGTTTGGATCACAAGGTAGTTTTACAGTACATACTGTCAGTGCCTTAGGAATGCCATAAAATCCTAGCCCAGCAGTTGGTTTGGTGGGGGGAGGGGGGAGGGGATTATATTTAGGAAGTATTTGCAGAATTGGAAATAACATCTGGAAACAACTGAAGTGATAACAACATGTATACGTTTTTGCACTTCAAGAAACATTACGACCTCAAACTTCAACTGTAACTGGAATATAACAAAACAAGATATTGGCATATATAGATACATACTAATGACCAAATAGCCCATTTGATAGTAACAAGTGGAAACAAGGCGGGAGTTGACCTTATTTTTTTACGTCCCTGCCTATTGTAACATGTAAATCATGTTGTTCTTATGCTAATGAAATAAATATTAATAAAGCATAAATTTTCATAAGAAAAGGAAGAAGATTTGTATCAAAAGAAAGTCAATCTACCTCACATTCACTCAGAGGGTTGACTAAGCCCACAACACTGTAAAATGGTCCATTAAAACTTCACATGTTCTAGGGAAGTGATTCCTCCCCCACCTAGGGAATTGTTGATGCTATTTATGGCCAGTGCCAGTTAATTCTCTAAAACAATATAAACTAATGGCTTGGCCCTGATCCCCCCATAATTACAGTCCCGAGAAGATACTAGCAGACGTACAGTTAAACATGCATATAGAATGTCCTCCAAAAGTGTGAGGATACATTTTTCAACCAGCTTATGCAGTGGGCCAGGATTGGTGTACTGGTCTTAGCTTACAAGATAAACTTGGATGAGGTTATAGGGATAAATTTAGAATTTTTAGCTTAAGAGTTATTGAGTACCAATTATGATGCATTAATCCTGCACCCGCAAAATTTACACAGATCAGTTGCTGCATTACTATTTACTTAAGTGAAGTAATTTACTAAAAACATAAGCTAATCTTGATAGTTACAATTCTGTTTTAATTTTTTGAAGGAATTCTGAAAGAATTCAGTCCTACAGTTAATGGAGACAGGCGAATCGTGGACATAACAGTTAAACACCTCCTTCATCACTCAGCTGGCTGGGACCGAGATAGGGCTGGGGATCCTGTGTTCTGGAAGGTCGGCAAGCACATGAATGTTGAGGAGCCTGTGTCTCCAAAAGTGCTAATGCAATACATGATGGGAAGGAAACTGCAGTTTGCTCCAGGTAACAATGTGAGGACTGCAGGACAATGAATTTATCTGCTAGGAATTAAAAAAAAAACTCTTTTCTCTGCAGACTATGAGCAGCCCGGACCATGAGTTTTCAGGGGCACCCAACGAGAATATAGTTCAAAACCACTTAAACATAGCATTGTTAAACATATTTTAGTATTTAAACGGTAGACATAGGCATATTTTTATCCCCTAGGAATTTTTCATCTGTTCGGATTTCCTAGCTGAAAAACTAGTGGTCCGAAAATTATAAGGATTAAAACTTACCTTTTCGAAAATGTCAGCCAGAAAAAAGGCTCCCGAAAATTCTAGGTGATCTTTTTAGGGTAAAAATCCGTTAAAAATGGGCAATTATACCATTTTTAGATGTTCGAAATCCCAGGAGAGGCAGGCAAGCAAGAAATTTTACAATAAATGTTCCGAAAATTCTAGATCTCAAATCATCTTCCAAACAGATATTTTCCGAAAATTGACGTTGGGTGCCCCTGAGTTTTTTCTTATCCAGAATCTTGGCTATAATAGAACCTTTATTATTTCTGGCATGCCATTAAGTAGCCTACTTATATTTCTGGCACCGGTGACTTAATAGAGTCAAGAAAAAATAATAATGACAATAATTCTTTATCAGTTAATCACAGAAATGACAACCTTCATTTAACAGTCTAGATTAGCTTTTGTTACGTGCAGGACAGTATAATTAATTAACTTAAAACTTACAATAAAGTTATGTTGTTGTTGTTGTTGTTGTTGTAGTCACCTCTATTTTAAAAACTGTCTATGTTTGAAAGGTAAGAGCAGTACTATGCATTCATTTCTTTGTCAAGTCTCTTACTACTTTTTTCATTTGTTTATCTGCTTTTGTTTAATAGGTAAAAGACATGCTTATTCTAACCTGGGCTATACAATCTTGGGGCAGGTTATAGAGAGAGTAACGGGACAGGCCTATGAGGAGTTTATGGTGAGAATTTTAAAGAGTGTAGAAGTGAGCCATATGAAGATTGGCAGAACTCGAAAAAAAGATTTGGATACAAATGAGGTAAGAATCTATATAAGGGAAAGTTCATTTAATATGACGAGGGGGGGGGGAGATGAAGATATTAAGGGGGGGGCTCCGAAAATTTTTAGACACCCGAAGGGGGGGCTCTGAAAAAGTTGTTGCGCTAGGAGGGGGGGCTCCGAAAATTTGTATACTTCAAAACCAACACATGACATCATCATACAGATCGGATTGTTTTCAACTCAACAATTTAATGACCTGTGCAACTCAGCTATATCACGTGGTTTACAGATATAACAAATGTAGTCTCAGTAATTATTAAAGTCTTGTTCATCCCAAAAATGCTTTAGAAAATTGTATCACAACTGTATCTCAAGTTTGTCATAGTATAAACCATTGAAGACAATAACGGTAAATATATTTAATACAGTCTAGCGATCTTTTTTCAGGGGAGCAAAGGAATTGAAGGAGGAGGGGGGGGGGGGGCTCTGAAATTTTTTCGACTACCAAGGAGGGGGCTCCTAAAAAATTGAAACGCTAGCGAGTGGGGCTGCTAAAATTTCAAGCTTCGAGTTTCAATATCTTCTTCCTCCCCCCCCCCCCCCTTGTCATATTAAATGAACTTTCCCTAAGACCAAACCTGCGTTTTCTCATTTTTTTTTCGAGGTTGTATTATAAATGAACTTTGTACAAAAACGTCTCCTTGATATTTTGCTTATTTTGGAATGTGCACAAAACGTTTGCAATTTTTTGATACATTATTTGAACTATAGGTAGATTAGAATGACATTTGTGTACCGGAGACTGAGATGCTGGATGTAAAACGTGTTATAGGGCTTAGTAAGACAGTATACAAATCTTTTCTTTTAAAGTCTTTGTATGCAGTAACAGTATAAATTGTTACTCAGAACAGATTACATGACCTCTTTCACACTAAACTTGACATGACAGAGCCATCAGAAAATTGACCTCTTCGATCATTTTCCTTTGTTTTATTTATCCACCACAGGTAGAATATTTTCATAATCAGCATCCCAGACTGGTCAAATCTATTTTCCCCGAGTGGGGTAGAGTGCCACCACAGTACGGAAGGTGGACCATAGAAGAAGCTGATGCGCATGGCGGGTGGGTAGCGACAGCTGTGGACTTGTTGAAGTTTCTGTTGGCTCTTGAACACGGTGTAAATGGTAAGAGAATGATCTCAACTGAAACCTTTAATGTGATGCTTGGTAAGCCGTCGTTTGTCGACAAATGCGCAGAGGAATGGTACGGATTTGGTCTGGATATCAGGGACAATGGAAGTACATGGGGCCACTCCGGACAAATGGAGGGAACCTCAGGTGTGTTAACACGCCACTGTGGGGGATACGCTTGGGCCCTGTTGTTCAATTCTTGGGCTAGCGACTTGGATTTGGATGGTTTGGTAAAATACGCTTTGAGTCGAACTGCGCATTTCACACGACAGCACATTTCATGTGATGTTACTGCAAGGCCTTTTCCCTCACGGCTGCTACCGCTGACTGATAGCGGTCATAGTACAGAAAGCTCTTTGAGGGAGACTGGAGTCTTCCCTGCCAAGATTGTGACTGTAGATAATCGACAAATAATAGACTTGATGGTCCCACTTAACCATTTCTGGACAACATATAATGGTTTTAAAGAACAAGGATTTGATTTAACATGGCTCAATGCCTTTAGGCTTGCAGATGTCGTATATTTCAACGTTATTTTCCTTCAAAATGGTGGGATTTCTCCTACAACTGTATATATCGGATTGACCGTTGATTCTTGCCGTGAGTGCGTAGAAAATCTTGAAGACCTTCGTCCTGTGCATATCGAGACTTACATCAACAGCAACGAACTTCACTTTGCTGTAGTTTTAACTCAGGCTAATGGCGAAACCTGGGAGTTAAGCTACGATTGTACCGTTGCCCAGCATAGAAAAAATATGACAACCATGTTTAATAAGGGTTTTAACTTGACAGTTCAATGTCTGACTGAATTCAAGGGACGACTGCATGTTACAGCTCTATACGAGAAAGTTGCTAATGGTGAATGTATAGCCGAGTTCGACATAAAACCAGATCATTACCAATTTGAATTCAACAGGCAAGCAAAGCAGGGTGGACAGTTATCATACATCCGGGCCTATCAGGTGAAAGGTCAGCCTCGGTTTAGTGCTATTTGGACCAATCAAAGGTCGTCGCTAAGTGCCACGAGGCATAACGTTTCCAAATATGGTTTTCTGTTCGAACTTGAAGAGGCAGCAAAGAAGAATGTCTACGCGCAGTGCGTTAGTAGCTACGGAAATGAAGGTGTTCTTAATTTTGTTGCGTCGTGGAGTAAATAAAAATGTAAACCTGAGCCGGGTTGAGGATCAGTAGGATAACCCAGGATTAGCCCCAAATTTTAGTTCAAATCTGAGCGCTTACGAGGAAGATTCCTGTATTTTTTAGACTGCTTCCAGTCCACTTTTCTCTTAAAATCCGTCTAGTTCTTATCTCAGCCAGCGCGATTGCAAACCACGTTATGTTAGACTGTTCGCAGTCTAGTACTTTTTGTCTTGAAATTGATTTTTGAACGCTCTAAATTGACTAGTTAAATATGACAGATAAAATGTCTTTGAATAAAAGAAGTAAGGACCAGTTTCAAATTTAACCCAGGGTTAACGATAATCGGCCTTTGAACAAGTGTGCCCTGAGTATGCAAGGAAAACATGGGTTTGATTGACAGCCTGCTTTATTTTGATTGGAATGAAATTTGCTGTGGCTTTCGGTTTTGGTAACTCGGTTGATAGCACCAGTCAGTAGAGCGAGCTGCCCCACTGAACTAAACGCTAATATCGACAGACATATTCTCCTAACTGTTCCCTATTAATCTCGTGCGGCATTAGTTAGATTTTGTAAACTCATCGTCGGTACTCATTTCCTTTTCCTTACGCAGAGAAATATAAAGTTGCTGGTCACTAGCTGGCAATGTGGCCGAGTATTCAGCGCGTAGGTCCAGAATGGCATTAGAGATCGTTTGCTCCTCGGACGTGCTCTTAATAGCTAGCCTGATTCTCAGACTCGCGAACGACCTCGGACGTCTGAGAATCAGGCTGTTAAATAGCTTTGCGTAGCAGACGTCGAAAGAGGTTAAGGAAGGGGATAAGGAGGAAGGGAAAAAGAGAGGGGGAATGGGAGGAGAAGATAGGGGATCCTTTTGCGCTTTTCTCCCTCCCTCCCCACCCCCTCCCCTTTTTGCGACTGCCACGCGGGCTACAACTAGATGAAAAAATGCTGAGACACTCCGATGACAAAACGACCTTTCTTGCTTCAAATCGCTGCTAGTCACAGGTCTGTGAGATATGATACTGACCTCCCTCCTTCCTTCCATTCAAAGTGGTTCCTCCAAGTTTTGAGCATGGTCTTGTATTGCTAGCAACTTTGATAACTTTGCACAAGTCATGGACAGGCCATTTAAAAAAAATACGGTATGGTGTCTCAAATACTATACTTTTGCAACTGATTGTATCTCTTAAATAGCTAATCTGAAGTTATGTTTTATTTGGGTTGTTTTTTTTTGTGATTATTTGAAATTATAGATTAAATTAGGCAGCTAAGTGCAGAGTCACTTTTATTATTATGTATTGGTATAGTTTAAGTGAGAAAACAAACAAGTACCGAGGGCAAGTTGCCGCGCTTAACTGAGCACTCGCGCTGGTTTGTTTAACCCTGACAAAACTTGAAATTGTGATGGTTTTCTTTCACTCGTCTGGTGAAGAGCTAACCAACGGTCGGCAAAGAAACATAACAAAACATTCTGAAAATCTTAGGAGTTTTAACGTTTAATCAAAGCTATTTAATAGTCATTTTGGCGGTGATCCTTATACAGCCGACATGGCCTTGCGGTTTGAATGAACTATGAACTAGGAACTACCATGTTTATAGTTTTCCTCACTAAAAACCGACTCTACGGGCGGGGCAGGTGTGGCTGGTCCTCTGATGTACCGATGTTTCTTGCTAGATTTACCCTGGTACATCCAGGATCGATCAGAATATAAGTTTAAGTTAGGACAAGTGTGAATGTTAATAACACCTTCTTTTCTGCGTCGAGTTTCCGGAGCAATGTTTGCGCCACTTCCCGTTTTAAAATGGCCTGATTTAGCATTTGCTTCATTCGAAGACTTTTTCACCCGTAGTGTCGTGTGAGGAAGGTTTGGAAGTGGTTTTTCTATGAACGATTGAACTTTGGCTTTTAAGGCATCGCTTTCTGATCTCTCTCGACTTTGAAACTGCTTAAAAGTCGGAAAGGTTCGTCGACTGCCGACGTCACCAGGTTCGGATCGTGCTCGTAACCGGTCTCTGACTCCAGGAAAAGAATCGGAGAAATCGCCATCCTCGCTTGTCGGTGGAGTTGGGAAGTATAACCTGTTTGTTAAATCCTGTTTTTTAAGATTCTCTGATGAATGTGCTGTTGCTGATGGCATGATAGATAATTCGTTTGATTCACCGTTCATTAAAGTTCCACTTTCATAAAAGTCTGTTTCTATCATATAATCAGCTGAATCAACATGTAAGTTTGGGTCTTTAGTGACAGAGGCTCTTGCCTTACTAGAAATAGGTTTTTTCGTATCCATTCCATTCGTCAACAAAACAAGTGATCTCGGAGCAGTGCTCCAGTTTACCATTTCGTGACTTTTAGAGTGACGCTTGAGTGACTTCTCTGTCAGAACAGGAAAAATAATTCCTTCCATGGTCGAATGTTTACCAGTACAACCGTTAGATGACAGATCAGATTTCCTTCCGTTGATTTTTTTGCTGCATTTTCCCCTTGAATTAGTTTCATAAATGTGTTGTTTTAAACGTTCAAGTTCTTCTTTCTGCTCTGCAGTCATAAATGAATGCTCCAAATCGCTATCTGAGAAACTTCTTCCCCTAGTTAATTTGCTGTGTACAGGAAGGCGCTGTCTATTTGTGAAATTCTCATTATTATCTAAACCCTTTTTCCCCATCACATTTTCTGTGTAGGCACCATGTATTCGGTGATCATTGTTTGGTCGAATGTTCATTGACTCTTCACGATTCACTGGCTCGGGCTGATTTGACAACTGAAATGTGTCCTTTCTACTCAAATGAGGCAAATGTGGAACCGTGTGTGTCTCTGAATCTCCGATCAAACCTGCATGATTAGACTTTGCTGTGTTCTCGTTATTTCTCCACGCGGCCAAGGAAGGTTGAAGGTTACTGTCATTCCTGCAATAATGATGTTCTATCGTGACTTCGCTAGTGCTTTTTCTTCTCGATTGTTTTGTTAACAGTGTTGAAGCAGCTTTAGGTAACGGACGCACGTCACTCTTGCGTCGATGTACGTCTTTTGTGTCTGAGACATTTAACACATCTAACCCTGGTCCATGAGGAGACAACTCCATATCCAACACCATCCTTTCTTCCTTAGTCAAATCGGATTCTTGACTTCGTAAGCGTTCGGGCCCATCTTCCATTTCTCCACCTTCCCATCCAATATAATTATCCAAGGGTTTAATACACTGGGCAGCTTTATCCCTTCCATTTACTGAATAACGGGACTTGAAATCGGACATGCCGTGACTGACCTCCTTTTTGCGACGATCATGATTCATAGCGACGTGAAAATGGAGAGCATTGCTGATCAAGCGGAGAGCACGAAGGTATAAAAACTTAATTTCCTTTTAACCATCCGAACGCTTAATCACTGCATTTGCAATAGTAATTTTTGTATTGCTGCTCATCATGCAACACCGGTCACAAAAGGCGCTAAATACTTTTCACGCCTGTCTGCTTACGCAATAGATGTCATCTTTTGTTTGTTAATAAAATTGTCATGTCACCCTGATGATTTCTGACAGGCTTCGTGTATTAAACTGCTATTAGGCTTTATTGTTATAATCCTCTCAGTCTATAACTTTTCATGCGAAATTAAAATTTTAAGCTGACTTACAGACAACTTCTTTCTATTTATAGATGTTATTCTTCTTTCAATTTTTAAATCTTTAATTTTCGATGATTGAGAACTTACAGTATAATCTTCTACAAAGTGTGGAACTAGTCCAGTGCTATTACGCGTAGTTGGCTGTTATTACTGTTGACTTCCGTGTCAAGTCTTTCAGTTTCGATCGTCTCAACCATGAGAGGATAATATCCTGATTCCTGTCTCAAAGTCATTACTTAAAGGGGTCTTAAAAGTTTCCTCACTTTTGACAGTTTCCTTACCTTTTTGAGAAGCTTGGAAATCAATCTGGAAATGGCTCAGCTGTTTACAGTCTGTTGACGGGTTGTCAAATTGTCTAACTTTCACTTTACTGTACTTTCCTTTTTCTTACCTAATTTCCTATCGCCACGGGCAATTAGCTTACCCCCTATGTCCTCAGTTTTGCAACACCGCCGAGTCAGCGAAATCAAACCGATGTTGACGTAATACATGCAACGTGAGCCAAAGCGGAATCGCAAGGTCAAAGACTCAGGAAAGTAGAAAATAAGATACGGAATAGAGCATAGTTTTGACAAATTTCATGACACCCCGACTGTGAGGCTGTGAAACTACTAGTCATGCAATCTTCGTTTCCAAACCGTTAGCGCATTATGGACCAACGCAAAAATACAGTACGTAGTTTTGTAGTCTGTTGTCGAGCTTACATGTGCCAATAGCCTGTGCGATCAACATGTTCTTTTTTATGATAACTCGATCCATTAGTTTTGTTCGCTCAGGAAATTTTTTCAAAATCAAAATCCGGCTTTTCCGATCAAACGCAAAATCCAGACACCAACTTTACCAAGCAGATCTGCGACACAGATTGTCACTTTCCGTTTTTAAATTTTGCGATATAACTGGTAACTCCTCACTAGGGAGGAGCAAGGGGAAACGGATATTCGCTGGCTATAAGGCTGCACTTTGTCATTATGTATACCGCAGGGGGGGGGGGGGGAGGGGTGACAGAATCCATAGGGTCGGATTCAAGTAGGGCCATAGTGAATTTTCCTTTGATATTTAAAGAACTTGGTCCACTTTGTTTCTCTCTGGAAAGGTGTATGTACTCCAAAAGTGTCAATAACATATGAAGCTCCAGCCTGACTCTATGTAAGGTACTGCTGACAAAAGGTGGCTCCTCCGCTGGAAACAAGACAAATCCCTGATGCCATTGTGTAGTAGGTGACTCTAAGCCAGATGACAGAGCCCCTTAACTATCCAGTCTGAGGACTGGTGGCAGGAACTGAGCATCGATTACCTGGCAGCAGAGTCCTTGACCATTGTAAATCAGGAAGGCCAACTTTGATGATGGTGGAAATGAAGAGGATACTGAGAGTTTTTTTACAATGATGAAGTCATTTTACAACATGCCTTCACAAAGAAAGTTGCAATGTGTTTTCAAGCATTAAATTTGTACAGTTTATAACATTCGTTAGCAAATTTTAAACTGGCTGAACACGTTTTTCAAGTTGTGTCAGGAGCCCACTCCTCGTTGTGTATACTATTTAAGCCATCACGCACCATTCCAATGTTAACTTGTTTGCATAGAAATACTAGTTGTAAAATACTTTGTTTGGCTGTTTTGTTAGTTAGAGCTCTATTTGTGTCCATTCATTAGTCTTGACTGTTAAAATGACTGTTAAACACAGAAATATTGGCAATTTTTCAGCTAAAGAAAGATTCATTGAAATTCTGTAGTTGTCGTTGACTTCAAATACCAATAATGAAAGTCCTGTTAAGAGTGTATTTATAAAGCAAATAAGCTAGCAAAATTTCTTTAGGTGAGGTTAAAGGCGCACACTAGCCAAAGGCCCATACGGCCCGAGCTTGTACTGGTTTCCGTAGCATGAAGCAAGCCTTGGGAGGCAGCGTGGCCGAGTGGTCAGCGCGTCGGACTCGCAATCCGGCGGTCCCGGGTTCGAGTCCCGCTCTGGCCACTTGCTGGATTTGTGCTCGGTCGTCCCGAGTTCAAATTCTCGGCCACGCTTGTAAATAGCCAACTGGTTGTCTCCTGCCAGTTGGGGTTTTTAATCCTGTTATGTTGTATTTGAATTATTTGTTTCTAATATTTGAGTGGAGTGCCTGTAAATTAGCTGGACAAGCTAAGTGCTTTTTCCACTATAAACAAGCCTTTAACCTTTTTAACCTTTTTAAGCCCAGGAGTAATGCTACACGCCCCTGGACGGGATGCTACTCGATCGCAGGGTTACCTCCCAGCAGTATGTCGCCGGCACCCATTTATACACCTGGGTGATGAGAGACAAAGTGGACTAACGTTCCTTGTCTATGAAAACAACTCGACGGGGGAGGCTAGAACACCGGACCTCCTCTAATTTTGACATTACTGTCAAAGTTAGATCTTGCCAAAGCAACTGGTTTGGATCAAATATTCAATAAAATGCTCAAGCTGGCTACTCCTGTTATTTACAGACAATTGACTGATTTGTTCAACCTGTCAGTTAAAAGTGACAGGTTAACTTTTAAAAAAGTTTAGAATTTCCTGATGACCTGGAAGTTGGCAAAAGCTTTCCCTGCGTTCAAATGTAATAATCCAAATAATTATTGACCAATACCAGTCTTATCAACTGTATCCAGGGCCTTTGAAAAGCTAGTCTATGAGCAAGCCTACCACTATTCAGTTATAAATAACATATTAGCTTCACGTCAATCTGGCTTTAGATCCCTTCACTCAACAGTAACTGCCCTCCTTGATCTTAATAATCAATGGTGTTTAAACTTTTAATATAGACAAGTGAATGATAAGTGGGATTGTATTTCTGGACCTTAAAAAAGCCTTTGATACAGTAGATCACGATCTCCTACTGTCGGAGCTCGTGGCCGCCTGTTAGAAAAGTTAAATCCTATCTGCTTAAAAGATTTTAGGTTGTATACATCAACGGAGTACTCTCCGAGAAATCCATTCTAAAATGTGGTGTTCCCCAGGGTTCAATACTTGGGCCAACTTTGTTTCTAATATATATTTTGTAACATAACATCATATTCTCTTGAATATTTAACAATTATTCCTCGAGCCCGAGAAACAAACAAAAAGCTGTTATGATGTTTAAAATTATAAATGGTCAGAATGGTATCACCCTAGTCTACTTAGCGGAAATGTTTTCAACTAACATCGGACGATCGGTATATAATCTGAGGACCTCAAGGTGGAATTTAGCCTTGCCGGCAGCTAAAACAGATTCATGATTACCGGAAAAGCTTTGCTTACACTGGGGCAAAAGTCTGGAGTGCATTACCTGAGACGAATTAAAATGTGAAAGATACACAGTAGGTGCTTTTAAGGACAGACTAGATTCCCTCAATCTCTCTATAGAAGTCTAGTTTTTCACTGTTACTAAACACGCTTCTAGCGTTTATTCCTAGGTAGTTAATATATTGATAAACATCGGTGTATTTTTGTAGATTTTTACACTCCTCCTCCAAAAACGTTCTTCAAGGATAGATTAATCATGGTCTTCTTTTAAAAAAAAATCCACGAAATAATGCCTCCTTTTTTAATAAGTGAAGAAAAAAAGTTAGCATCCCCCCTTTCGTCTGTCAAAAATTTTGGTAACCCCTCCTTGTCCCTTTCCAAAAAATTTTAGATGTCCCCCGAAATCCTCTGCAGTATACATAAGTGACCGATACTGGAGACTTTGCGCAACTTTCATGACGTATTGAGTGTTGCAGAAATGTTACCACTGGTATTTTGCGCGGCGCGGTAAATGCTCTTGAAAATGGCGGCCGTTGTGGAGAAGGTAAAAACCAAAAGGCTATTTCTTTCTGTGTACAGCCTTTTCAGAAGTCGCCATTTTTCCACTTTTAGTTTCGCGCTCTCAGTATGTTGCCGAAGGTCATCTCCGTGCGTAAACCTTTTTTCCCGAAGAAGTACACGTATCTGGTCTTTTTCCCGACAAGATGACTTGACGAAAGCCCTTTCGGACGCAGAGAAAATAGTCGGTTATCCCACCTCCTTCTTGAATTTGCGCTATCTGCTAAGTGATGAGATCTCAAACATCGCCATGTACATGAAAAGGTTCGCCATGAGTAAACATCCATTGCTGAGGACTGCACGAGGCTTTGTCACTGATGAAAATCAAACCATACAGACTAGAGGACTTCTAGTTCTGCTGATTTCCAAAGCTTCTCGGCCATGTTTAAACAGCGACCATTACATTACAGATCAGGAACTGGTAGCTGATATTTATTCAAGCCAAAGACAGCTTGCGGACATTACAGAAACCATACATACAGGTAAAAATCTTAATATATTATTTTATTTCACGTTCATGACCTTGCTATTGGTTTTCACCAACAAGTACATTAACATGTACACTGGACATGTACATGCTTTGAAATTGGGACTGTTTGAAAATGTCAACTGGTTAAAATATTTAGTGTCAGTGATAAAGCAAACAGGAACCTCTATATAACGAACCCCAGTCTTTATATTAAATGAAGTCCTCGGTATAACGGACGGTTTTCTTTACCCCAATAACAGTAAAATATATGAAGAAGTGCCTCGATATAATGAAACCTAGTTATAGGAAACATATTTTGCCAGTCCCCATCGAGGTTCCTCTGAATTAGAAATTTTCTGAAATGGAGTATCATTTCAGTATACAGTTGACTCTCTCTTAACGGACACCCCTATAAGATGGACACCTAGAGTTGGTCCCTGCCTTTCTTTACTCCCTCTTTTTGAGATGGACATCTCTCTAGGTGGACACCTAGTGCCTGCCTTAGACTGCAAGCAGTCTCTTATTTTTCTTTGCAAATTTACTGCACGCAAAACCTACGCACAAGAGCAGCAAAGCCGCCAGCTGTGAGAAACGAGGGCGTAACCCCGAGAAGAAAAAATAAGAGACTGCTGACTCTTTTGTTTTGTCTAGGGGCAACAAAGCTCTCAAGGTAATTTAATTAATCAACTAAACCCACGTAACTTGAAACGATTTATAAATAGAACATAAACAACTGAAAAAATTACACTTTCTTTAAATCCGGTAAGATGGCCTTGAATTAGTTTCCTTTGAGGAAATTTATGGCAGTTTCCATCTGTAACATATCTTTAAAGTTTTATTACTGAGATTACTGCTTGGTTCGTTATGGTTTGCAGTTGGTTGTGACGCGTGACTATTTTTATTGCTTGCAATCTCACCACAGACCAGTCAATTATCTGTCAACAGCTGTGCAATTGACTAATCGGTTACTCTGTTTCTGGGCTGACAGAGGGTTTGTTTTCTACAAAAGAGTCAGCATTCCGTCTTTTCTCGTCTGGTCTCAGTCCCTTATTCTAATAATAATGTCGTGGTTTGCTATTGCACTGGATGAGATATAGTCTCCCTCGCAGCCGAGATAAGAACTAGATGGATTTTAAGAGAAAAGGCAGACTGCAAGCAGTCTATGCATACCCCACAGTTGTCAGCCTAAGGCCCTGTTTACAAGGAGGTAGGGTAGCCCTTGTGCTAGGGTTACCCTAGCACAAGGGTTACCCTTGCAGTCTCACATTTCTTCTTTTGTACATGACGTGTTCACAAAGCAGGGTAACCCTACCTGAGTGCTAGGGTTACCCTAGCAAGAGGGTTACCTTACCTGTCTTGTAAATGCTCTGCTAGGGATAACTCACCTACCCGGGACAACTTTCCTCCATCATGCATGACCAGTAGTCTTGACAATTTGAACAAAATTATCCAATTTCTGAGCTAAATTATAAACATCTGAACAATACAAGTTATTTTCAGTATATGATGATAATATTTTCCCTTTTTTTTGTGTTAGTTCAACATGTTTTCCATAGAGAACTTCGAGTTTTATTTCAAACCTTGGACGTTACAAGGAATGTCACACATGACGAAACACGTCAGTAAAGCTGGTAAAGTTGACCCGGGTGATAGGGTAGCCCTACCTGTGAAATTTGCTTGTAAACGAGAGGTAACTTTAACCTGCTTGCTAGGTTAACCCTAGAACAAGGTTAACTCTCTTTCGTTGTATACAGGCCCTAAAAGAGAGTTGACTGTAGGTGGATTGTCAGTCTAGGGATCTCTGGACAAACTTGGGAAGAATTACTTCAATTGGCTTGTCTGTTTGCAAAAAATATATGTATAGACGTACTGTAAGAGGTAGATTATTTGACCGGGGTGGGGGGAGGAGGGGGTGGAGACTCCCTTATATAACTCATACACTGTATATGTATGTACCGTCCCAATGTGGGTATGGTTTTTATGCTGTTTTGGTCTGAAAACGGGTATACACTGTAAACTTTGCCCATTTTGGTCTGGAATTGGATTTGGCTCTCAAGGGAACCATGGGAATGTATGACCGTACTAATTATTGTTGTTTCAATTCCAAATTAAAGAGAAAGAAAGAGCAATTTGCGAATTCAAAATGCATGGGACAAGACAAGACAAGATATTTATTATCTTATTACTGCTTACAATTTCTTAGCATGCAGTTACCCAAAATGCTAGTCATTGCATGCCAAATTAATATTTTTCTATTAAAACCAGATATCACCTGATAATAAATTAAAAGCAAAGGGAAAAGAAAAGAAAGAATATTAGAAAATAACATCAAAAGCAAGAAATACAAATCTGTGCAAGTTGTGAAGAAGCTAAGGTTTAGGATCTCACGATTCTATTTCTCCATTATCATGGTTGCATCAAAGTTATCATCTTTGTCTTTTAGTATTTCAAAGAGCACGCTGATTATTTTCGTTTTAATGTTTTTTTTTTACATACATGGATCTATCATTCCATCTGGTATCTTATTCCATAATTTAGCGCCAAAAATTGGGATGGCTTGTCTTAGTTTTTCAAGATTAATTTTTTTGATTTGGAGAAAAAGCAGATAGCAAGGCAGAGGTTCACTATCCGATTAAAATCCATCATGATTATATTTGTCTTGTTTGCAAAACATGTGCAACAATTCTATTGTCTGACTCAGAGAAATTGCTGACAACCCCGCATCTCTTGTTGATTGTATGGAAACTACCAATAGTCCCAGTTATCCAGATTGTCTAGAAATGTTTTGAAACCAGGCTTTACAAGGATCAATTTATTGCATGCAACTTCTAAGTTACGATATGTGTACATTAGTTCCATGTTGTCATCAAAATTTCTTCATATGTATACTCTTAGTAACACAGTCCATAGAGCAATCATAGAGTTCAGACCATTAGTGAAGTGGTCACTTGCAAGAGGTTAAAGACAATGGAAAATTATTAAACCATCAGCCCCGAAAAATGGTTGTGGTCGCTAACAGGATGTGGTCGAGAGGTTCCAACTGTAAGGCTTTGATGGGGTATACTTTGGTCTGTTGGATAGCTGGTTGCTTATGGGAGTTGCTTGGTTATGAGAAGTAATCGCACATGAAGGTTCAACTGTATTTACTTTAGTAACTGTCTCCTTTGCATTTTATTTCAGCTAATTTGGTTCACACTGGTATAGTTGATATGTCCAGCATTGAGTCGAGCAGTAAATCTTATCAGGATGACATGGAATTTGGCAACAGAATGGCAGTACTGAGTGGCGACTTTCTTCTAGCTAATGCCTGTACTGGCTTGGCAGAACTTAAAAATACTGAAGTGGTTTGCATGATTTCTGAAGTAATTGGACATCTTATGGAAGGTGAATTCTTAAAAATGGCATTTAGTGGTCAAAACTTGAACTTGGATTTTTGGAATGAGCTGGTCTTCAAATGTAAAGGAAGTTTAATGGCAAACAGTTGTAAAGCTGCTCTTAAGATTGTTTCACATTCAACTGAGGTAAGGGCTACTCTAACTACAATGTAGTTATTACAGTCAAGCCAGATCAAGCAAACCCCCATACAAGCCCAAGCATTTCATGCTTATGAGTGTTTCTGGTACCGGAAATTGAAAGATGGTTTGCCAGTGACATTTTCAGCCTTACAGTGTGTAAGGATCAATTTACAGAAATTCACCATTTTCCCACTCAGATTCTTCTCTAGTAGAGCAAACGGGAAAATATTATTATAACTGTAAAATTATTTTACAGTTATAATAATATTTTCCCGTTTTTTTTTTTTTCCGTTAATTTAAAGTGTTTTCCATTGAGAACTTCAAGTTTTATTTCAAATCTTGGACATTACAAAGAATGTCACACATGACAAAACACATCAGTAAAGCTGGTGAATTTGACCCGGGTGATAGGGTAGCCCTACGTGTGAAATTTGCTTGTAAACCAGACGTACAGCTGTAACTTTAACCCATTTGCTAGGATAACCCTAGCACAAGGTTAACCCTCTTTCCTTGTAAACAGGTTCTAAAAGTAATTGAAGTAATGATAATAATTATGACTCGGCTTTTATAGGAAACTAAATGTTGTTAAGCATCTATCAGTTTTCTGTCATCCACGTTCTTGAATCGTCCGTAAAGTGCATTGCATGTTACTGGTTCATGTCTTCCAGTGTCCAAAAAAGTAATAATTATATGGAGGTGAGTTTCCATGAATTTTCATTTAACCAAAAATTGTTACAAATGGTTTCCTATGATCTCTGGCCACGGAACCAAAACATTGTTGTCCATGGGATTTGAAATCCTGTGGCTTACCATAGACTGTATCAGTGAATTGAATACTAATGGCCTATGAACATGTTATTCTTGGCAACTGTTTTATGCATAATGACTACAGCTTCTCAGTATTCCATCAGATTGTAAAATATTGGATTTAGATAAGATTTCTTTAAAGCCATGTCATTTAAATTCAGGAAAACTGAGCTGGCAGGAATTACTTTGCTACCTCACATGTGAATTCATTACTCAATTCACATGAAAGAATGTAGAGATGAATGTGAAATCTACAAAAGGTACAGCTGCTTCATTGAACTATTAAGCAGATTCGTCTTCACATACTTAATTATTTCCTTGCCAAATTTCTTTTAGCTTCAGAACAAGGCTTTTGAGTTTGGCAAGAACCTTGCTTATGCTCACCATCTGAAGGAGGACCTGCATTCTCTTTTTGAACGTAAATCGCCCACTTTGTTGTACAGTGCCCCAGTGATTCTGGCCAGTGGACAAACTGAAGTGAAAAAACTGGTAAACCGTATCTTTGTGGAGAAAAACTCAGAGAAACTTGGTGCGTTCCAGGAGGAGTTAAGAGACTTAGTCACCAGCAACCAGTCAGTCAAAGAGATGGAAGAACTATGTGCATTTTATGCAAACAAAGCTCTGGAGTCCTTAGATCCATTTCCAGATTCTGAAGCTAAGCAGGCATTAGTAAATATCACCAAATCTTCTGCTGTGTGAAATATAAAAATACTAGATTTTCAACCGCTCTTCTCCAGACTATTAGGGCGAGAAGAACTATGGTCCCTACGACAATGATTTTGTTAAAAATACTTTATGGTGAAACCTGGCACTCATCTTGGGAAAAATCATGAGTCCCAGTCCAAAACCAGTGAGTTCCAGTGTAACCAGACAGTTACATGTAATCTGACGACAGACTCCAGACCTCTTTATTATAGTATACTGAAACTAAAATATAGTCCCTCGGGTTGGGGGGGGGGGGGGGGGGTACTGCCATATATGGGCTATATAGGTATGTGCCGCTGTGAAGGGTATGGTTTTCAAGCATTTTACTCTGGGATAGGGTATATAAATCAGAGAGTTTGGGTCTAGAATAGGGTATTATTTGCCAGGAAACTGATCAATTGGTTAAAGATTTTAGTCTAGACCAGGGAAACCGGGAATTGCCACTCAAAAATATGAAAAAATCAAATCGGTTTTGATTTGGCTGGACTGTGTTTGTGACCTCAATAGTTTCTGGAAAACAGCTACTCTGGAATAGGGGGGATTTTGGGAGTTTAGTCTAGTATAGGGTAGCAAAATTCACTTCAACTAGCTCTGGTAAAGGCTAAGGGTTCTAGGGTCCCAGCGGCACATCTCCACCAAAAAAAGGCTAAGGGTTCTAGGGTCCCAGCGGCACATCTCCACCCAAAAAAGGCTAAGGGTTCTAGGGTCCCAGCGGCACATCTCCACCCAAAAAAGGTTAAGGGTTCTAGGGTCCCAGCGGCACATCTCCACCCAAAAAAGGTTAAGGGTTCTAGGGTCCCAGCGGCACATCTCCACCCAAAAAAGGTTAAGGGTTCTAGGGTCCCAGCGGCACATCTCCACCCAAAAAAGGTTAAGAGTTCTAGGGTCCCAGCGGCACATCTCCACCCAAAAAAGGTTAAGGGTTCTAGGGTCCCAGCGGCACATCTCCACCCAAAAAAGGTTAAGAGTTCTAGGGTCCCAGCAGCACATCTCCACCCAAAAAAGGTTAAGGGTTATAGGGTCCCAGCGGCACATCTCCACCCAAAAATTCCCAAAGTACCTCTCCCGGGATATAGTCCTTCTATTTAAAAGTACAACAAAAGCTAAAAGACATATACATCGTTAAACAACAACCAGAATAGCTGCCACAGAAATTACACGAACGGGATGTTTCTACAAATACGCATGTTCAGATCGGTCGATCTTTGCGTCCTACGGGACGCATACCATGAATTATTTGCGTCTTTGGTGATTTTATGATGAGTCAGGACGCAAGACGCAGAGGTAACAAAATCACTGCTATGATGTATTGACTTTCGTGAAAATTATTTAGGTTATAGCCTGCGAGCTCTATGCTCTGAAGAGGCCTCTTTGTCTTGTATGGAGGCTGGTAGGCCGAGTTTCCTTCTTCCTATTGTCCCCTGCGTGTTTGCAACTTTTCGATTGTTGCTATGTTATAAGAATACCCAGCAGGAGTACCCTGCGAGCAGAAGTTTCTCTCTTGCATGGGTTTTAGCGTTTACTAAGTCGTTCGCGTGGCTTGTCTGTCGCGTAGTTGGTTTGTTTGCTGGGACGTATAAAACAAACCAACTACTCGACTAACAAGCCAAGCGAACGACTTCGTGAACGCTAAAATTAAAAGCCATGCAAGAGAGAAACCTCCGCTCGCAGCGTCGCTAGCGCTTTTTCTTGGCAAGCGTGCGCGAACTGCGAGCAGCAAGCCACTTCTCTATTCCTCTCGCGGGTTCGCGGCTCGTTTGAGCGCACGCACTTGCCACCCAAACCGCCTGCCACGCTAACCTACCCCACTGGCTAATCGAGACTAAGGGTCTAGGCTTTGATAACTTATGCTTCCAAAAGTAACATAATATGCTTCTAGCAGTGCTCGTATATTCCTAAAAATTTGCCAATAATTATGCGAATTCTTGTAAATTGTGCTCATGTTAGCAAAAAATCCGAAATTATCAGCCTCCTCCCCAGGGCGCTTCTCCCTGGCTTTGGAGGAGGGAAAAGCGCCCTGGGTACGAGGTTGCGGAATTATGCTTACACTTTTTGCTTTGAAAACACTTCAATAACTATGCAACAAACGAGTAAATGTCAATAGAAACTGTAAGAGTGCATAATTCATTGTCTACCAATTACACAAACCGAAACAATAACAATCAGCACGGGGACGCCATCTTGGGTACATGTAATCGTGCCAGAAATGCGCATTGCGCATACCCTTATAGTCCTGGGTCTCTTCCTATGGGATCCAGGTCAAATTAATATCACAATAAGCAGATAAAACATTGATTTTGTTACGTCAAATTGCCCGTAACACTGACCTAGAGCAAAAAAAAAAAAAAATGGTTGCATGATAATAGCCTGTGTACAGCCGCCCTCTCCCCCAGAAAAAAATTTCTCGAGGAGGGGGCGGTTGTACACAAGCTACATGATCAGTAAATGATAATTTTGTGAAGCAAAACTAGCAAAATGTGCAAGTTATGTTAGCAGTGCTCTTTTCAGGAAATGGGTGAAAATTATGTTCGCAATGACAAAGTATGCCAAAAAGTTAGCTAGCACAGTTTGCATCTCCTTGTGTCGTTCTTTTGAGTGTTCGGGGACTTTTAAGCCAGTTGCTGTGTGCTGCGTCTCTTGTCATACTGTGCCCCTTCTTTAACACCACAGCACCCAGTCTGCCTCACTAGGGTGGAAAACGCACTTTATTATTTGAGTGCCAATGGTTCTAATTGGGGAGACCAATTTTACGTCCCCCAGCCCTTCTTTGTCTAAGGCAGGTGTATCATAGCCGGCTCACGCAGACGTTCTGAGGCGGGGAACGCGTGACGGAACTCTGGAATATCTCCTCGTCTCCACAGCGTGAGGCTAACTTTATCAGGAAGTATCCCCAGACGGCAAGGGTCAGGGATTAGCGTATGACGTTCTCTTTCGCTATGTACTTTGTGCCGCGGGCCACTTATTTTCAACCGGGGTCAAAGTCTACGTAGCATAAACAGTCAATTGAACGTGGCTCGTAATAAATCGATCAGTCACAGTTAAGGTATTTCACAAGCTATTTAGATTTTTTATCCTGATTTAGCGTACCGACTCTACTTTTACAAAGGAGGACAAGTTTGCTGATAACGATGGGAAATAATCAATGTCGCAATTGCCGGATAGAGCTCAAGACTGATGATTGGAAGCCATATTGTCGAGGGTAAGGAAGGGTCGCGTATCATTAGATTTTCAAAATTTTAAATTAGACTTTTAAATATAAAACCAATCACACATCAAATCAGTCTTACAACTCGTGATTTCATAATATTAGCAATTTGCATTTTACATAGACCACCTCTAGCTTTTAGCTTGTAGACCCGGGCTTGTAGGGTTAAATCAAGTTGCCATTCCAGACATTTGTTACGTAAACGTTTTGACCTTTATCATGGGATGACAATTGTTCCTTCGCCCAAAAACTGCGAACGAGTCAGACATGTGGGAACACCATCGGTCTTTTCTATCTCTATTGTCTCACGTGTTAAGGGTCTTTTTGTCTACCAACTAGTCTGTAATGGGGGTTGGAGACGTATAACGTTTCAGACTAGTCTACCAACATACATTGCTTTCGTTAAATAGTACGTTCTCCAAAACCGGACAACCTTGAGAATGACTTCAGATTTTAACGCTACCAAAGGCATATCTAACTAAAAGCGGACGAAAGCGGTTTCAAAAAGGACGTAAGAACCTGGCTCTGGTCGTTTAAACGTTGGATAGCGCTATCCACCGGATAAATCACTATCTAGCGCGATAGCTTAATCGGTTTCCCTAATACTTATCCGCTGGATAGTGATTTATCTAGCCTGCGTAGCAAGCGTTTCCTCGCGAGGTTCTTCTAGAAAGCTGGGACAAGAGCAAAAAAAAATTGAATGACGCAATAACTCGATTGGAAACGCTTGCTACGCAGGCTATGATTTATCCGGTCGATAGCGCTATCCGACGTTTGAACAAGCAGGGTCTGGACAGGAATCATGAAAATTTTGCTAAAATCCACGCTACACGCAGATGGAGAACAAAGAGTAATTTATTAGATGGCAACAGAGAGGTTTCCGGAATCTTGTTGACGTGATAAAGAGACGTTTGAGACAAATATGTGCATCACAAAGAGCGGGTTTATCTTAAAATATGCTGCTTTATAACGTAACTGTGGAGGAAAATATACAGTTTCGTGCGAAAGTGAAACATGTCAAAGTACATAACATTTGATTAACGTACATCCCTTGGGGGTTATGTTTTAAATACCTTTAACTTTTAAAGAACAAAACAAAACAAAAAAAATTTAACTTTCACTTGAGAAAACTGGTTAACTTTCGACTTCCCTTGGCTTTTCTTTCGAAGTCACTGCAGAGGTCGCCATCTTTATCAATCTGTTATATATGCCAACTAAAAAATATTCTGCGTTTATTCTTAAAAAATATATGGAAATGATTCTGTTACCCTTTTCCCTCTTGTATTGTCCAAAACAGTGAGATTCGAGGAAATCTTAACGTTCTAAATATTTTGCATTAATCTGTGTCAGGACCCAAAATAATTTCCTTAGGTTTATATTGGTCCTACATGAGTACAATGTCATTTGAAATCCATTGTCCCCCTATTACATAGTTCATAAAGTGCAATGGCTTTGAAGCTCGCCAGACTCATCGTTTTTTCTTTGTTATACGTTTTTGCTGGCGTTTTTGGACGTGACCGTTCACAACGTTCACCAGCATTCCTATCAACTCACCGCAGACCAATAGAGAAGTCCCATTACTTTCCCTGGGGCTACTTTTTTCAGTCACAATTTGTGAATCCGGAAAAAAAAGACCATAAGGTCAGGGAGCTCGCAATGTAAACTGCAGCGCTGTTATTTTCATCTCAGTTTAATTTTTGCCAGCGTTCATAGAACCAGTCTCTTCTGCTAACTATGGTAAAAGGCTTCCAGACCCTTTCTTGACTGCGCGCTAGAGCACACGTCTTACGCTCCAAACCCCACTTTCCGATTGCAAAAGACCTCGATGGTTTTATCCGCCGGATGTAAGAAGAGAATTTTTTTCGCAACCTATATATTTGTTTTGTGACCTTTCATTTAATCCTTTTTTTTTCGCGGTTTTTTTAGAGATGGGAAAATCTAGTGGCGACACTGTTTAATTCTACTCACTGATTAACCTGACACTAACCAATTTACTTTCACCTGGCAGAAGAGGTCAGTTATCAGTCTTAGATTGTTATATATAATTAAAGGCCTGTTTACATGAAGGTGGGGGACCCCAGATAGGTGAGATAACATGTGGCGGGTCACCCCATCTTTCATGGGCAGGCGGGTTACCCCACCTCCATGTAAACAGGCCCTAAATCTTGAACTAGTACATGGTAATTGTTTGTCTTTCAGATGTTATCAAAGGGCGTTCCCATCTTGCGAGTATTGTAATAATCCAATTCTTAAAAGCCAGGCCAGAATAGGAAATTACCACAAGTTCCCGTAAGTCAAATGCTTGGTGTGTGTATTATTAAGCTATAACATGGTACATGTAAAGCGTGAACGAGCGTGCACGCGCTTAAACCCAATCTTAATGACTCTTTAGAGCCTCAGGTGGAAGCAAATGTGCCTGTATCTTTGCTAAGATTATCCTATGAAACTTACGGTACCTGGTTCTTTTTTAAGGTTAAGAATTCTGATGGAAGGTAAGAAAAAAAACACTAACAGAAACAAGAGATTGTGCAAAAGTACTGCGATCTTTTTTTCATAGCTTGGGAGAACATCAAATGTTGTTAACTAATCTTAGCTTTTCGGTTTTTATTTTTTTCTGTCAGATGTTACACTATGGAAACAGCTAAATGCTGTGAATGTTTCGCCGTCGTTAATCCTCACCATGGAGATGGAATATATTGTGAAAAGTAGGTACCATCGTTTGCATTTTATCGCGTGCCAAAAAATACAGCGGGGGTATGAGCAGCCAGCAAGAAAACTGTCAATGTTATTTAAAAGCAAATAGACTCCCATACTTCTTATAGATCTGCTACTGGGGACCCTCTAACAGAAGTGATTAAAAAACTGCCTCCGCCCTCGCCATCAATGCTCAAAACAAATTCCTGCCCAAGAAAAGATGGGTGCAGTTGTGATAAGATCGACGGTTTCAGCTCTTGTTTTCTCTTTGGATGCTCTGGTTTCACTCCCTTGTGTATGCAAAGAGTATCAGAATGTATTGCTTGCAACAGAGAGAATAAAGTGTCCAAGAAACTAGATTACACAGAACACAGATTAACCCCTCCAAAGTTGTTTTCTAAGGAAAATTGGAGGGACCCGGTGCTCTGAAATTTTAAAATCCAGGGTGCCCAGCATATGATTTGTATGAAAAAAAAAAAGATTTCCTAGTCACCCAATGACAAAAGTTAGGGACCAGGGGCCACAGGGCTTTGCTAGAGCACAACCCTCCCCTCCTATTCCAGAGTGAATGATGAAGTCTTGTAAGGTAGTTCCAACTTCTAAGTCTGTGGACGAAATCTTATCGTGCAATGACCATAAAACGAATCCTGTCCGGCAGTTATTTCATATAGTACTGTTTATTTAGTTTGTAGCGGTTCTAAGTCCAGTTTTGAGTCTGTGGATGAAATCCTATGGTGTCATTCAAGTGTAACCTCTTCAGCAGTACTTTCGCCAGTTTTCTGTGGCGAAATTTGACTTCGCCGGGTCACTTTTGGAAGTGAAAGGACACATAGGCCTGTGTATAAAATTAGATCCTGATCAATTACCAAATTCATTTTTCGTCAGTTTAAAGCGTAACATAAAACTGGTCCGTTGAATTTGTTGATAAAGAAGAGTTTTTTGCACTCTGACAGTTCTTAAGCTACCTTTTTTGGTCAATTTTTTTAGATGAATACTAGTAAGAAGATCAACTTGAGCAGAGGATCATCTCAATTTTTTAAAAAATATTTCTCTGGCCTGATCTCTTAGACTTCATCAGGGAGTTTAACAAGATAGTCGTAGTAGACTGAAGGAACTATCTTATTCCTAAGTATTATGGTAAAAATCACGTAGTGCAGTTAGGGTGTGAACAGCAAATCACCCACAAAATATAAGTGTAGGATGTGACGCGGGGCTGTACCATACGAAAGTAACTCATCTACGTCACGTTAAATCCGAGAGCTCCAACATTAAACATTGCACACTTTGCTACGCAGGATTGTAGTCATATCTTGCCCATGTGTATATATATTTAGTTTGTGTTTAGGTTTTGCTGTTTTGCTGTTGACACCCTAAGCTGGGTTCTTGTTCACAGTAACGTTTCTTTCTTACAATCGCGATATGAAGAAGTGTGAGCAGACGAAAGCGGTCAGAGAAATAGAAAGATACGTTGCTTTGTACTGCTCACTAGTATTTATAGATCTCTTTTTTTGAAAAAATAATGATTACAAATAACGGTTACACAAAATGTATCACATACAATTGGTGGTCAGAAAAATATACAGTGCGTCTTTGAAAATCCCCACCCCACCCCCATCACTTTCCTAATGGCCTGTCTCTAAGAGGTAAAATCGCAACCAGTTGTAACATGTCGCGTATGTTTTCTCACTATAGCGCTAACTGGTCGCTGGTTTGTGTTTTAGTTTCTGATGGGCTCATAACATTATTTGTAAGTATTGCAATTGGCCTTCTATACCACCACATTTTTGATAGTGCAAAAGAAAGTCCTAAACGTTAACTTTCACATGAAACAAGCTAGGCAAGCACGCTTTAAAAAACCCTTAAACAAAAGGATTGAGTGTCTATGTCAACGTTTCACTTGTGCGTGCGTTTGCGAATGCGATGATTAGGCCAGCGAATTAACGAGAAGCTAGTGCATGGATGGCACGTGTAGCGTCGTGTGCGTGGCGGGCGTCAAAGGGTGTAGGGGATTGGAAGGAAGGAAAAAGGCGCTTTCCTCCCTCTCCCCCTTCCCCCTTCCCCCCTTCCCTCGTGTAGCGTACTGTATGAAAAAAGGACATTGGAGTTTGGTCTTTATGATTCTCACAGCTAAAAACCGGTCGAACCCTTTTGTTCTTTCTTCAGTATCACTAACACAGCGATTTTATTTCACTTTTAATTGGAAATTTTAACAACACTGTGACTGTGTGTTGTTTTTGCAGATGTTACGATGTAAAAAACGCTCCTCCTCTTAAAATGTACATCAAGTATAGGGACAACGAGTTTAGCCTGCACTCAAGAGATGAAAGGGTGCTGGATGCTCTGAAGGTCTTCTCAGATGGGTTGTTCAATGCCCTTCAGGGAAACGCAAGCCAGCGCTCTCTGATCCAAGAGCCTCCGGACAACGGACAAAGCAGCTACTGGAACTATACCAAGTCTTATTTGGAATATCCAGTCAGAGGAATTAGAAACTTTGTTGGTAAAAGACTCCTTTCCCAGGACTGAAAAACCGTAACAAGCTTATCTGTTTCAGGCGTTCAGATGTTTTTCGCTCCGCTATCCGGCCACTTTGTTCTTCTTTCCAATATCTGAATGCCTGAAGCAGGTTTACAGCAAGTCCCCTACGCGGAGGCCACGTGCAAACGTTTTTCTTTTCTTAGACTGAGAGAATGCGAGAGTGCAAAGTTTCCTAACATTGCCTCGAAGTAACTAACCTCGAAAAGTAGCGACCCTCCGAAAGTTGCGATAGAAAAAAGGGTGCTGAATTCGGATATAATGCAAAACCGGAGGGCCGTTGCTTTCGACACTTTGCGGCGTAACAAAAGTAAAGAGGGAGCTCTGATTTGTAAAATCAAATCAGGGTGCAAATACGCCATCGACTAAGTGTTTGCCACTATTTTGTTCCCCCTAATTGCATTAGCTCCGAGCAATTATTTTGTATATTATATTTTTGTAGCAACGACGCAAAAGAAAACTATACGCAAGAAAAGACGATCTTTGAAAATACCTTTCAACTACAGCATGTTATTTTGATGTTGCTCCCATACTTTTGTAAAATAATTATTTATATCTTGCCAGTGCGTACAGGTATGAAAAGATGTCAATTAGAATATTGTTTGCTTATAACTTAATCGACAAAATTATATGAAAAATGCAAATAAATTTAACTTCATATTTGTTTACAGATTGTTTTCGTGATGTGTTAATGTGTGATAGTTTCATTCAAATAAATAGAGTCTTCAATAACAAAACTGAACGTATCATCATTTTTGGGACTAAAGTTTCGGATTTAAAAAGACAGCGAGTAGTGAGACATATAGTCTTTATCTATCTATACCTTACTGCGAATATAAAAGAATAACATTTGAAACAAAGAAGTTTGCTTTTCTTGGAGGCCGTGTTTAAAACTTTTACTTTAAAATCTGGCGACTCAATTTTGTCTTACAAACGCTTAAGGAGGTGACCCTCAGTAATTCTAAGGGCAAGCTGCGCCGCCATATTTGAAAAACGTCATGTTTACATGTAATAAGTGTTCGGTTGTGGAATATCTATAGTATGTTTTCAGCACTGCTTAAACGATAGGAATAAGAATTCGGCACATTGGCCTAAACATTTAAACTGTTGTCATTCTAAATAAGGTCACTTCAAGAGTGAGTTAGATCATTAAGGGTTATTTGTCATTCAAACGTTTATGGCATCTACGCACAAAATCTCGTGATGACACCATTGAAACAAAAACCTTTTTGGCAGAATTCGTGATGAAACGTCCCCTGCGGTGAGGAACAAGAAACGGCTGTGTTCGCAGGCTACTTGATCTTAGCATTTTGGAAATTCACATTTTTTTTTTTAAAGTTTTACTTTGGCTACTATCAGGATGGTAGGAGTTAACAGGATGTACCGGGTGGGAGTTGAGCCTGACTAGCAATGACGCATGAAAATTAAAGGTACCTTGATGTCCGGAAGTCGAAGTTCAGGCGCATGTGCACGTTATTGTACTGCCAGTGGTTTTATAGAGGTCAAAGTCTGATGATCTCACCACAAGCCGAACGAGTGAACAGATCGTGTCAGATATAAAGCACGCTTGATCATAAGAGGTCTAGTCAGATCTAAAGTCTTAAGTATCTTGTCATCTCAGCGATAGTGTGTTCAAGCTGCTGTTATTAACTTGTTATCTTTAAGAAAGCAATCCTGACATATCTCGAGAAGTTTGCCAATCATTTGATTGAGATGGGTTTGTGCTGTAAGTGTCGTATAGAACTACGTAGTACTGATATACCATGGAAACCATATTGCCGAGGGTAAGCTTTATTTTTTCTCGTATGTACAACAGGTTTTCGTGCTTTCACACGGGACTTAGCTAATAAAACTTATAGCCTTTCACTATAAAAAGGACGGGTGCAATCACCAAATGACGTAATACTAGAGATTTAAAACTAGACATTGATTTTCACCACATCACAAAAGCGAACAAACAATAGTTTTCGCAGGACTAAGACGATGTTTCGGCGTCGTCATGACATGTTCAACGAGCCCAATTGCGATAAAACGACCTTTTAAAGATAGGCAACAGGTTTTTAGTACTTTTGGATATGCCTTAATTAATTACTATCTTCGCTTGGAGCTGGCCAGAACGCCTCTGGGTCAGGAATTTTTGGGGGACTTAGCTTCTTTTTTTCAGCACGACAGTGTACGAAATTTTATTCTCTCTCTTGTTCATTGCTGTGTTTGACATTTCCTTATGTTCTCGCCTAAAATAACTAAAACTTGAGGATTTTGGTCGAAGCCAAGGTAGCTAACTAAAACGAGGAATAACAAGGGTCCTTCGCGGCTGGGATATATTATGCAATAATTAAAGACCTCGAGGTACTTGTGAACTCTGGAAAAGGCCTTCGCGATATTATTATTGTCACCCCACGTTACATGTGACTGGCGGTAGTGTGTTGCGGAATTCGTATAACCCCGCTCGATGGTTCAAACAAATCAAAAAGACTGTATCTTTCGATGTAAAAAAAAGGTATGAGAATTGTACATCGTAATAGATTGTTGGATTGGATTGAATCCAATACAACAATCTATCGCGATGTACAATTCTCAGGTTCAACGATCAAGACAATAATTACTAGAGAACTCAACTAGAAGTGACACTGCATTCTAATTATACAGAGGGTTTTCTACTATCCTTGCGTGAGGCAGTATTTTTACATTAATCACATGTAAAGCAAACGTTCCCATTGTAATGTTTCTAAATTAAGTGACTATTACAAAATCGCAGGTTCTTTCACCTTATTTGGCCTAGGAAAATGCATGCAGTTACATCACTTTATATTATAAATATACTCGGACTTTGTCTACATTATTCTGAAATTTCATGTCACGAAATCTAACTTCTTTGCGCTACAAATGTCAATTCCTAATTAATACTTAATCACAAAAATAATCAAGTTAAGCATCGCATTTTTCTTTCCCGACATAGTCGACTTAGTTCGAGTGACCTTGAAATAAGACTACGCCAAGATAAAGAATTGAAAAATTGAATTCCTATGCCGATATGAATAAGTATCAGTCGCATTTACATGTCTTCTCCACATTAAAGAAAAGTAATTAACCAATTCGCTCAATGTAAGGTAAAACGGATTCCGGAATCCAAGTTCCACTGACAAGGAATACGAGGGAATGCATTACCTACAATCCGGAAATCCACAGCGTGGAATCCAGAATCCACGGGGACTTTCCATTTGTCAGAACTGGCCGGCCGGACCTCCGGGCCGGACCATTGCCTGATCAGTCAGTTCGAAAATGAAATGGGTTTTTTCCAAGAGTTTTTGTTGAAGAACCATCTCCCTCGTGCATACTATTTAGGATTTGACTGACCTGACTTTATAGTTTTGATTAAAAGGGAAATTATCATTTGCGACGGGAATGGTCTGGCCGGTCCAGTTCTGACAAAACGGAAAGCGCTCCAAGACTGACTTGGATGACCTTACATGGAGCGACCCAACGAACGGTGAGGCAATTGAGATTACACAATGAATTTTGTTATCTCCACCGGTAAGAAACGCTGTATTGGCAAACTTAAATTATAGTGTATGTCGTTCTCTTAAAATTGTAATTTGTGTTCAGCATTGGGCAAATTGATATTTACAGATTTACTCCTTTTTTGCAGATGTTATCAAAGAGCGTTTCCATTTTGCGACCACTGTAAAAATCCTCTCCACAAGGGACAGGAATTAATAGGGAATTACCACAAGTTTCCGTAAGTGTTTCGCTAAGCTTCATGAACTTTACCGAATGTAACCATAAAAAGGTGGAAAGAAAGATGGGTACTAAAAGTCATTAGGGTACATGCTAGATAGAATCTAGTGAGCGCAGGGAGGCGAAGAGGTGTCATATGGAGATAAATGTGTACGGCTATAAAGAACTGCATAGGAAACCAGCAATATGAATGATAACGATGATGAATATCTGAATTTCATATTAACGCGAAGTGAAGAAACAAATGCAAAGAATAAATGCACCTTCTTTGCATTTATTTTCTTTATTCCGGCCTTGGTTGCAATATATGAAATTCATATACTCATCATTACAGTCCATCTTCATCTTTGCCGGTTACACTACGAACCAATTTAATGACCAGCTGCCAGCGCTGCACCAGTATCGCAGAGATCAGGACTCGAATCCCGGCAAGCCTGACTTTTTTCAGGCTTTCTTTTCATAACTTATGATTGCGTCTTTGACTGCGGGGATCTTTGCATTTATAAATGATAATTGAAGTGATTTAGTGTGGTTAGTTTGTAATTAATCAAGCCTGTTGTTGATTTGATCATTGTTAGATGCTACAGTCTGGAGACAAAGAAATGCTGTGAATGTTTCGCCGACGTTAAACGTGAGCATGGAGATGGAATTTACTGCCCAAAGTAGGTGTCAGAGTTTTCGATGAATAAATAGATTTCAAAGAATTATCGTGGGACATAGGGATTCGCTCTCTTAGATCATTCTCCCGTAATACTTTGAAAAATGGTTATCCTTCATTACTGAGCTAATCATAAGAGAAGTACAGGGATTTTTCAGTTGAGTTGGTAAGGTAATTAAAATTGTCCACCGTTTGTGTAGCCATTTATACGGGGGGTGACAGCTCTAACAAGGGCTGTTTCGGGAGAAAAACAAATTTATTCCGGGAATCTGGAGATTTTGCCGGGAATCGGGAAACCTGGGAAATTTTTCGGGAAAGATGAGATATTTTCGGGACATTGAGCAAAGATTTGATGTTACATGTTATCACAATATATATACAGTGATAGGCACCCTGTGTAGGCGCTGTATTTTACGGATATTTTACGTATTTTGACACCTGAAAACGGCTTAACTCCCCATGATATGAAAAGATCAATCAGCAACGTTTCCAAGTAAATAGCATGAAGTTCGAGTGCGATTGACCACGTGCAGTCCCCAGCGGATTGACACAAGAACCGTACTAGTGCGAGGCACATACTATCAGTTCACACCAGATCCCATCATTCATTAGTTCAGGGGTATTTTTACGCTGCACGCTAACGCGTTTTAAGAGCACATTCCACTGATTGCATACTGGAGAAGGAAGTAATGGCTGTAAAATGGACGTGTCGGTAAAACAAAGCCGATAAACCATGACAGGAAAGTGAAAATGTAAGTTGGACTTTTATTGTATGTTATGAAGTTTTCCACATTTTCCCTGAGCAGCTAGTCAAAAGTGTTCGAATGTTCTTTATAACAGCTGAAAAGTTCTTCCGAAAATGGAACATGGCCACTATGTGTTTCTGGCTGAATTGAAGGGACACAAAAAATTTTGGAAGCTCACAAAAGGATGGCTAAGTTTGACTTAAAAGACAATTGAGGAATGGTTTTGGATACTAAGTAGTTGGTTTTTCTGAGACGTTATGGCGCACGTATCAATGCGCTTAGAAGAGGCTGTAAGGGATTCTGATCCTGTCGTGGTTACCACCTCCTCAAATGTGCGAGGAGGAACTGAGGGAAGATTGATGGACTCCCAGAGACGAACGCTTACTCTCTCTCCCCCCTCCCCTCCCCCCAGCCCTCACTTAGCTACGCCCTCCCTGAGGAGAACCATTTGGAAGGTTAACAGAATGGCATGAAATCGAAGAGAGTCGCGATTTCTCACTGATGGTAAAAAGAATTTATTTATGAAGCAAGTATAGTTAATCACAGCTGAGGTTACATCAAAGTCCCTCAGAAGCTCGAGAGATGTCATTTTCACAAGCCTCAGAATCTCGTTATCTGGAAAGGTCTATGGAATGGAAAATTTACTTGTCAAGGGGAAGAGTTTCCCAACCTGTAGACAAGGAAGCTGGATGACTAATACTGTTCAAAGCACGTACCCCCAGACCTGTCTTTTAGCGTAATCAAGTTGCCTCACTGAATAGTGGAATAACACATCCAATGTATGTATCGTGCCTTGATGGCCTTAGAAATGACATTTTTCACACATCAAACGCAAACAAACTAGTATAAAAGCAACACTGGATGTAACATCATTCGTTGAAATAGATTATCTCTTTTCCTCGGTGGCCCTGACCACCGACTCTATTATTCTCAGCATTTGGTAAGCAGCTTCGTTTTCATCGTTTTTTCATTAATTTCATTTTGCAGTCGCCTTTAAGTGGTTTTTCTGTATTGTAACTATTATTTTTTCGTTCTTTGTAGGAATTTACTGTTTTATGGTTTCGTAATAGTAAAAACCTTTGCTGATTGTGAGTTTACGTGTTTTGCATGGAATTGGCCCTTGCCCGTTCAGATATGTTAGCAGAATCTGGTCAGATGAATTAGATAGATCGCTGGCCATTGCCCACAACCCATTCTATACAGCGACCAGGACGCCCGTGCCAGTGGCACCCTTGCAGTACCGTAATAGAAGACCTTGCTTCATGTCAGATGCTGGCAGTTTTTGGCATATGCAGAGCTCGAACACTAATCGAGGTTCTTAGAAATTTCCAGGAGGCTTACGGTAGGGCAGAGAGGAGGTTTGGGCGACAAGCACCTCATGAGTTATCACAACCATGTTTACCATAGGAAGCGCTGTTTGTTTGTGTTTCGATGTCTTGACACGTGACCTTCAGCTACCAACAGTAATTAAAACAACAGTTGAAAACTTGAAAGAAGTACGTAAGAAAATAAACGAAAATCATTTAACCTTGTTAAACGCAAATGTGGCCATAAAAAGTAGTATGTCCGTGAAGACTCTTTAATCATCCTGATCTCGTCTGGGTCCTTCCGATTTTGCTCGAAAATCCCGAATCCGAATCAATATGCGTTCGGGATAGGAAAATTCCAGATTTCAACAGTTGTTCTGAAATTATCAAATGAATTCTTATGATAATATGACACCACACAGAGTATACTTAGCTGAAAGTGATATCCAGAGCAATTTCAAAAGCCTCACAACTTGTATAAAATAAAATCGACTACTTCTACGCGAAGTCACGCCAATAAAAATAAGCATAAAAAGGACAATTGATTTAGAGAACATTTTAGACAGAATTTGTCCTCTCAGAACACCAGAAATGGCGTTTCAGAGCACCAAGACTTCAACATTTTCTGGGGGAGCATGCCCCCAGACCCCCGTAGTGCTTGGCCCCTTCAGCGCTCACCTGATTCGTCGGTGATTAAAAAACAAAAAAACACGATTTTATATATTTAAAAAGTTGGACAGTCTTTCTGTGTTAACATTATACCCTCTAAACGAAAAAATAACTAAGGTTAGATAATGAACAAGTCACATAATTAACAAGAAGCTGCAAAAAATCTTCAATCAAAATTTTAATTCTAATTGTTAAAACAATTTTAGGAAGTTAAACGTTTATGGGGAGTACCACCGAAAAATTCGGGAGGGTCGACAAATTTTCCGGGAGGACATAAAGTTATTCATAGGACTGCCCAAACAGCCTTTGTTAGAGTTGTCACCCCCCGTATTTATCATAACTCTGACTACAGTACAGTGTAAGGGGTCAGCGCTGGAAGTATGGTAAGCCTTTGTTTTTTCAGTTTTGCTTTCCAAGCGTGTTCGCGTAAGGAGTCTTTGATTGTAGGTATCCTGTTTAAGTTACCAAGAAATGTTATTTAAAACAAAAATATATAACAGACATAAATTAATATTTTGCCGGCATGAAACGAGGAACTGTCTTAGAGTGCTGAGCACGAGGTATCGCGCTTTGGTGTTTGAAATGGTTACCGTTTAGCTATTTGTGTCATTCTACCGTCAGCCTTGTCGAGTTAATATGTTTTGTTAAATTAAGTTTTCAGTTTGTTCTATTAGGTCGATTTACGTTTTCCCGCTGTACTATAGCGTATACTTCTTAGCTGCTTTTATGATCGTTTCGCTTTCCGTTTTCTATGCATGTTATTACGGCTTCAGTTTCACTCAGATTGGCTTTTTACCCCAAAGGCGACAGACCCCACAGCATAGGTGGGGAGTACACAGGCTTAATTTTTTCCAATGGGGCATAGTAAAATGAAGACTGTGGACTGACTGCGGACTATTGTTTTTAGGGTTAGAAAACAATGTGACTATTGTTGTCACGTTCTTATTTGCATGGTAAAAACAACAGTGCGCAGTTTGCGTTTTACACTAACCGTTTTTCCAATAGTTGATATTTTCTAGTTTACGTGTCTGGTTGTGACGTATCTATAGTAATTCATATCAGTTAATCAAATGAAGGGTGCTTGAACCTGGCTGACCAGCGTGCCTATATCTTTAGCGTTGTTAGTGTATTTAGTCGAGTAGTAGAGGCAAAATAACCAATACCCGAGGGTAGATAGCTTCCTGCTGGTTTTCGTTTTAGGCAGAAATATGAATTGGTAGCAACTGTTCTCTTATTAAGAGAACCGTTGACAGTATTATCAAAAGGTTTGCACTCTAAATATGGAGCGTTGAGATATCGGGTAAGATGCGCCAAAAGTTGGTATTAACGTTAAGTTTATAATCACTTATTATCGGTTAACTTTCCAACGTCCATCGCGGTATCACTGCGCAATTTTAATTCCCTTAGTAACAGCAATCGATTAATATTGATTAATCCTTTGCAGGTGCTACGATGTAAAAAACGCACCTCCCCTTAAAATGCACTTCAAGTACAAAGACAACGAATTTAGTCTGCACTCAAGAGACGACAGCGTGATAGACGCCCTCAATCTGTTTACAGACAGACTGTACAATGCGTTGCAGACGAGTATGACTCCACGTGTTGTCCAGGAGCCAACACCTAAAGACGATCGACAAAGCAGCTACTGGAGCTATACCAGATCATGGTTAGAATACCCTGTCAAGGGAGTGAAAAATTTTGTCGGTAAAAAAATTCTCTCCTTGGAATGAGGCAAGCCTATACAGCTTACAAGCCTAGCTTTACAGGTTTTTGCGACTTGTGAATAAGCCAAGACTCTGCTTTTAGCAATTTACGACATCGTGCTAAAAATGCTCGAAACTAAAGATTTACAAATATTTAAATTAGTACATGTAGCAATTAGATATAAGAGGATCTCGACCTTATTTTTTGGGCTATGGTTATTGATGTGATTTCACTGATGCTAAAACAACACTGAGTCCACGCGGTAGTCACGAAGCTCTCTTAAACCTCCAGTTTTATTGGGTCTACATACCATGTTTAAACGCTCGGGCCCATTTTTTTTTGTTCTGTTTTGTTTATTGCAGTTTTAGTGCTACTGGAGCCAATTCAGTGTGAAGAGGCATGCGGCCGAGAGCTTCGTTGACGCTCCGCAAGTCGGGTGCCAGTGTTGTGCTTCAATATAGTTTTACTCAAATTTACGGGCAGCGCTTAAAAAGCTCTTGAACTTTTTGAACTAGAGATTAGCATTGTTGTAGTTGTTAGCTGCGTTAGATGCAAACTGAAGCTGAAATGTTTAAGAAATACGCTTCGACACATAATTGCTCAAAGGGGCAATTTACTGTGCTGTATCGTTAAGCGCAGGGGAGGGAACTCCAGTATTTAAGCTGTATACGAGGCATATGCCACGGGATAGAAAATGCTTTGAGGTGCTCAGACCTTGACTAAGGGATCCTTTTTGCTTTGTGATCCTTCAATAGGATTCCTTTAAACTGTACTTTCAAAATCACAGGACATAAACCTTTTAAAAAACGGAAGTAACCGTATGTACAAGCAAAACGCCAGTAGAAAACTATGTCCCTGTTTCGAAAACGAAACGGAATAGAACCGGTTTAAACAATATTATGCTTAGCCAGATTTTCCTTCATCTGGGTGTCATTTTTCGCTGGATTTGGACATCATAAAGGATTTAATTTTTCTGATTACTTCCTTTAAATAGGGTCAGGGCTTAAGAGCCTTCGGGGCACTAGCTTCCCCACTCAAGGGGGAATAAACGTAAACTCTGAAAGAAATTAAAGCTTCTCAGAGGTCGGTAGCCAGTTTAACAGGGGACTTTTTCGAGCACCTTAATGTACCAAAGTACTTGTAATCTTTTTCTTTAAGGAGCTGAATACGTGTGACAAATATACAATTTTGCCTCGTTACCAGAAATCAATGTCAGGCATTAAAGGTCTTAAGAACAACAGATTTGTTACCAAAGAGAAATTTCTTTATTTCATTAAATCCCTCTAATCAGTAGCATGAAAAACTGGTGAGCAGTGTCAAGAAAACATGCGACTGATTTAGAGCGAAATATTATGATACCAAGTATCAAACCTTAATTTTTTGGAATAGGCATTTGCTATTGATTTCCTTTTATTCTCTTTGTAAATTCATGTAAAGTGTCATTTAAGTGTAATATAATTTTTTTTTTTTCCTTCCTCCTTAAAACTAGAAGTTGCGTCTTTTTTACTGAACAATAAAAAAGAAAAAAGAAATTTGAAACTGGATTCAGAGGCGACAAATTTTCATGAATTCTAGTGTTTGTATTAAAAGTGTGTTGGCTATTTATTTTACGGCATTCTCAGCCGGAAGTGCCTTAGATACATGTCCCAAAAAGATTTATAACAGATTGAGACCCCTGGTTGCTGAAATCAGCAGTAACAAGTACGTCAAATTAATAAATAAACTTAAAATTGTTTGGTGATTTACATGATCCCTTTGCTTACTCTATTGTTTAAAATTATACACATTGCATTCTTTCACATAGCGGAAAAGTGTGTTAATTTTTCATATTCCAATTTCTTTCCGTTATAAAACAGTGACCTTTTCAATAATAACAAAATTTTCTAGTGGCAACATTTTGGTTAAGCTCTCTCGACTGCGCTTTGTACCTTTAACACAATATGACAAAAACAATATACAGCCAGCCACGACATGAAACGTTCCTGCGATATAGAACGTCAGGGTGTAGGCACCAGATAGGTCCGCTAGAAATCCTACGAAAAAAGAAGCAAAAAGAGAAATAGTACAAATGACCTTACTGTCGATGAGAGGAATTATAAAGTTCACCAATTTCATCTGTCAAATTAACCTATTTGGTCTGAGTCAGTGTTGAATTGCATTATGGGACTGATTTGGGGTACGGATTTTGACCCGGTTTCCCGCGAAATCTCGCATTAACCAATAGATGAGGCGATGGCGACCCTGAAACTGTTCTGTACTGATGTTTGACACAACAACAACCAACCCAGGATCAAAATGGCCGATAGAATGCAAGCAGTTTCTTACTAGTAGCGTGGCTGTAACTTAGCTTAGCTTGACACGATTAGTTCGCTACAGTCGCTAGTGATTGCTAGCAGTCTGGACTTATGGGACGCATTCCATGATCATAATTCAACGGCATAGTATTGAGTTGTAATTAAGTACCATGTTTCCTCTTTTGAATGAGGTTCTTATAGACCTTGTCACGGTTTTGGAAGCCATCTTGACGAGTAGGCAACCGCGTGAGAAATCACAGTGTTTGTATAAGAACCTGATGTCGAATAATTTCCGTAAAACGGCTGTTCTGAAAAAAATGTGAATTGTAAACAAAAGCTAAGCTTCACTCCCAACGATTCTATAGAAAAAAAACTGAGGGCGTTACATGCAGCTATGTCCGCTAGAATCACTTTTCTAATTTTTCATAGATTTGTCTGTAATAATTTCTTCTTCCTGCCGACTAAAATTTCTCGGAAAAAATGCAAACAAAGATATGGAAAATCTAAAGCAAGCGCCTGGGGCAATCTAAGCACAGTTGTACGACCCCCAAAATTTGTTAGTAAAATCCTTTGCTGTGAAGCTGTAGTTTGCACTTCAAAACTTTACTGATAGCCTCCCCCCCCCCCCCCCCTCGCTTGCTTTAGCTCATACATACCTCCTAACGGTGGACCGGCCGCGAGTGAAATTGCAATACAGAGGTGGAAGAATCCAAACCCTTGAGGTCTCTCCTCCGGTGAGAGCGTATAAAGAGCCAAGATGTTCAAGGAAGAAACTATAGTGCCATCCATAACCCCATAGAGAACAAAACACGCAAACAACTCGTTGTATGAGCGAAAATGTGTCATAAGTACTGAAATGATTCCCGCAAGGAACATGGCTATTTGCAAGACCCATCTGGGATCTAATTTCTGTATATCACATATGTGTCCTGTCAGAGCCCTGAGTAATACTGATGCCACCCCATTGAACAAGTACATCACAAACGATCGGTTTGCGTCTATTCCTTGTTCTTGGCAATAACGAGCCTGGATAAAAAAAAAAAAAAAAGTAAAAACAAACAAGAACAAAACTGAAATGATGAAAAGTAAACAAAAATACAGTCCAGTTTTCCCCTCCGTAAATTGGAGAAGCCAAAATTTTAAAAGTCTAATTGCACTTGGTTGCACTTATCTGACTTATGTTATTGAATCGTTGCAAAAAACATATCAGCATGGTTTAAGCCTTATCTGGTTCTAAGCGTTCTCGTTATTTGTTTTCATGGCCTTTTTGTAGTTGAAGGAGAACTCGAAATATTAGTTAAGTAACTGAATAGGAATAAGCCAAAGAGGAAGTAATAAGCCATAAGTGGCTAAGTGCTGTCCAGGATGGCGGAGATTAGTATGGATTACAACCAAAAGAATCAGTAGTAAGATCCTCGGAAACTTTCCACCTACCCCCGCTCCCCTAACCCATTAAATTCACACCATAACACAATGTTGGTTTAAGGGAAGGGCGGTAGATTGGCAGTCCGCCAGAATGTTACACTGATTCAAATAAATTCAAAGGCTTAATCTATCAAGACGCAGAAATCATGACTTAGAGTTTGACAAGAGTTGTTTGATTACATTACTTCCCTAACGCCGTGCAAACTTACCATATGGACAATAGGAATGGTTAGACCACAAAAACAAGTGATGCTGGCAATCAAGTGTATCACAAACTCCTTATTCTTCAAGTAGGAAAAGATTAAAGTTGAACATAATTGGGATGATTCAGCTTTCCTGGCAGAGGCCAATACAACTAAAGAAGACCTGACATCAGAGCTTTCATCCACTGTCTTTATAACTTGACACTCATCTTTTGGAACGTTCGAATCAAATGAAAATGATAGAAAGCAGGTGATCAGCGTCATTCCCGCCATGGCTATTAATGTGACCCTCCATGTGGTAGCGTTTAACAGGCTCTGAATGATGGGGCTCATAACTATCAAGCCTGCGCAAGGACCCATAAGAACCAGTCCTGTTGCTAATGCGCGTCTCTTCAGAAAGTACTTGGGTAATATGGTCAGGGAAACGAAATATAAACAGCTGCAACCGAGGCCGAATGTCAAACCAAAGGTGAAGTACATCATTGTTAAACTGGGTGCTTGAGATGTTGCAAAGAGACTCAGGGAAGCTAACATCCCCCCACCCACTGCAACTTTGCGATGGCTGAATCGATCGCAGAGAAGTCCAACAAAAGGCCCAAAGAGACTACCGGATGCATAAGCCAGAGAACCTACCCAAGCTACGGAGATAAAATACATTAAGATCATAGAAACACAAAGTAGGTTGAGAGCATGATCGCCCGGGTGAACGTAGAGACTCTTCAGAGTCAGAGTGAGTTATCCCACGTCTGTTGCTGGTATTAAACCTAACTGGTTTGCTAACCTAGAACAAACGCCTCTGAATCGCAGTCAACAGTTACTGGAACCGTACAAACGACTTATTGACAGACTCAAACAAAACTAAACGGTGGTTTAGAGCACGAGAGAATAGAGTGGGGCTGGGTACGAGAGGCGGGGAACGAAAGAGCGGGAGGTGGGAGTCTTAAAGGGTAAAAGCGGGAGAGATAGGGCAAAAATTTTCACAACAGTGTTTAGTATTTTGCAATTGAAAAAGGGCTAAATTGAGGAGGTAAGGAAAAAAAAGGGGCGGGAGCCTGGAATGAACGATACGGGAGACGGGAGGTTTGCCTCCTCCCCGCCCTGCCCTCCCCCCCCCCACCCCTCCTCTCTGTGGGGGTATTATTACTCTTGGATTCGAACAAATGAACAACTTACCTGTCCTAGCTTTTCCCTCCTTAAACTCGACTAGAAGCACTGGAAAGAGAAGACCATAGGAATATGCACAACCGATGGGGATTAAGACGCAAATAAAACCACAGAGGCAAACAAAGAAAGCATATGGTCCGTCTAAACGACTGGCGTGCTTGGAGGCATTTTTAAATGTCCACCATTTCGAGCAGCATCTTTGTCTTTGGGTTCCCTGTGTCACTGGAAGGCATTTTTCTTGTTGGGACTCCATATTAACTGGAGTGCACGTTCAACTGGAATTCGCCTTTCTATACAAAGTCTGAAATGCGAAAAACTTGTTTTAGTGCTTTGACTAATATTTTACGTTACCCGCCCAGGCTATTTTGGGTATTTTCCCTCTCAAATAACTGTTAGTAATAATCTCCAAGTACACCCGACAGTAGCTTAGCTGCCTTTAAGCCATTAAGCCCGCGCTTAACAGGAATTTGAGCAAAAATAAGTGAAAATGATCACGTGTTCTTAAAGTGATTTTCTCGATCGAGCTAAAAATGGGCAATTCTAGAAGAAGAATCTGCTGTCGGCAACGCCTTTTGCTTTTCGCGGAGAGCAATTTACTTTTTCCATTCTGGATTCTACTTGAATTTTTGAACGTTGTTCCGTTGTGCCGCTGTTTCGCTGTCTATGATCAGTTCCCTGGCCCCTTTGCTTAGGACGTATATCCTTGGCTTTGGGGCCTCTGCCCTTTCTTTATGCACGGTGACGCCTTAGCAGTTTTATGAAAAATTTACAGAGACGCTTGTGAAGCCACAGCCTGCGAAGCCCGTCCAAGATCATCATTAAGTACCCCTAAGAGGGCAGAAACTTTCATGCGATTCTTGACGATGTCAACATATCGAAAATCATCCTCAGCCCTCTTGAGTGATTCAGTGCTACTCGTAATGTATTTGAAGTGCTCCGTTTTCCTGTCATGCAATCTGCGTTTAATTTTTTAAACAACCTTGGACATTTGAGCACGGATGATACAAAAGTACCGAAGTCGAAGGATCGCTTCTCACATAAACTTAAAGCCAAATTTAATAAGGTAAAACGGAATACCTCTCTTGCTATACTTAAACAATGATGACATAATCTTTAATTATTCACATCGGGTTTTGACAGAGTCCGAGAAATCCGCATTGGCTTGAGGACTGCTTTTTTGTCTACCACCGAAAAAAAGTGGATGGATATGATATTAAATGTTCGTTTGAATTACTTTTCCTTGACTTCAAAAAATACGGACCCTCTTTAATGAGTAATAACGAAGATAGACTGATTTCTCAAAGAAAAAAATTCTCAACAAAGATGAATGGAAAGCCCTTGATGATTTACGAAAAGACGATAGCATTATACGTAATCACAAAACTTGACAGGATTGTACTCATCAATAAGCTTGATTACTTGAATAAAATGAAAGAGTTGATTTCTGATGAAACAAAGCTAAGTTAAAGAAACTTACGGATAACCCGACGAAATCTAAAGAAGAAAGTTTAACATCTTATCCGCTTCACAAACTGAAAAGGGAAAAATTCATCGACGATGCCACCCTACAGAAGATAATCTCATGCGGCTTCTCTCATGGTGTTCTTTACGGCCTTCCTAAGTTTGATAAATCTGGTTGCCCTTTTCGCCCTATTGTTTCTTCTGTAAACACTTACAACTATAAGTTGGCATGATATCTTGTTCATATTCTCCAGCCCATCTCCGCTAACCAATTCACAATCAAGGACTCGTTTAGCTTTGCTGCAGATTGGGACGCGAAGTATAAACATAAGAATGAGGTGATGTGCTCCTTTGACGTCAGTTCCTTATTTACAAACTTTCCTCTTGATAAGACAATACAAATTTGCCTTGACAAGCTATACGCGCTTGCTAATGCGCCAACACTTCCCCTACCAGTCTCGAATTTGAGGAGAACAACACGATCTCTTTCTTAGACATACTTATGCGTCAAACGCAACAATCATGCTTTTTCAACGTCAAGTTGCCCAGAGAAGCCCTTACTGGCCTTTACAATATAAATGGGACTCTTTCGCACCTCAAAAATACAAGATAAACCTTATCCGTAGGCTCACTTTTCGCTGTTTCCGCATTTGCTCGTCACCCTCACTTTGGAGTTCTCTTTGGATGAATTAAATGTTATTACAAAACGGTCATCCCAGCGCTGTGTTGGATTACAACATTAATGATGTTCTTAACAGGCAACCACCACAGTCCCCAAAAAGGAAGTCCTCTTAATTCTACCTTATTTATGGATCAGAGCAGAATCCTCGCCAAACACGTGAAGGCTTGCATCAATAAATTTTACGGCTGCTTTGACCTTCGAGTTGTTTTCCAGAGCCCGCATCGTATTATGTCTCTTTTTCCCTACAAAGACAGGCTCACCCGTGCTCAAATGTCCCGGGTTGCTTATACGGCTAGTTGTTAGGACAGCCAGGAGGTCTACATGGGTACTGAAAACTAAACGTAGATTGCATGACAGGAAAACGGAGCACTTCAAATCCATTACGAGTAGCAATCACTCATCTGCTATTGCCAACCTTGTCACGTCAAACTGGTCATAACATGAAATGGGATCATTTCGATATTTTGGCAAGCGGACGGTCGGGCACCCATTGCAAGATAAAGGAGACAGTGAAGAAAATGTCAGCATGCTTTTTCTTTTAGGTACAAATTTTCCTACCATGACTTTTGTTTCTTTAATTAGTTACTTATTCTACATATAAATCTCTGTTGTTATTCAGCCGTTTATAACTTCTGAAGATGTATGTTGGAACATACGAAACATCAAGTTAAAGTCTTTTTTCTTTCTAGAAATGCGTTTCTTCTTGTTTCTTCTTGTGCCATATAAACGTGTCAAAAAACCATAATAATAATAATAATGATAATAATCAACATCATCATCATCATTATCATTATTATTATTATTATTATTATTATTAATAATATTATTATTATTAATAATATTATTATTATTATTATTTTCATCATTGACCTCCTGGGTTTAAACGGAAAAAATGCCTGGCCGCCCCTGCCAGATACTTGATAGAACAAAACATCAATGTATAAAAATCTTGACAATGCACACATTTTTTTTGTACCCCGATTAAAACTTCAAAATGGGAATGAACGAGAGTGCTTAACAAAATACATAATACATTTTCGTGAGGGAGGGTTTGAAAGGAACTTTAAGGACTCACAGAGAAGCCATGTTTACCTCCCCAATGAAACCCATCCAAGCGTCTGTCCACTGAAAACGCCCTTAAAAAACAGCCTGCCACTTATTAAACTCTGAAGCGATGATGTGTCAAAAGTGAAAATTGGGAATACTTTTACTTAAAAACGAAAGTATCTATTCGCGAATGAGCTTCCCGGACACTTCTTTTCGAAGGCGAGGTCGTCATAACGTTCCATTATCATTAAAACGGTGTTCTACTACATCCTTTGTTTGCATCCAAGGAAGCATGACGCGCATTAAAGTTATGATGACACCGCTGGACACAAGCATACTCAAACCCAACTAGAATAACTTAAAAATCGCCCAAATCAAGATCTAACTCGCAACATTATCAAGCATAGGGATGCCAAGAGGAACAGTGTCCAGTCCATACCTTGCGTTATTTTATGGCTGGTTCCGCAAGCAAGCAAGAGAAAACGAATCCTGTGTTCTGATTGGCTTTCTTGCCCGCTCAGGATTTTCCGCCTTGGTCTCTCACGAAAAGAGGTTCCGTGAGAACACAATAAATCCTTTATTGACAAGGATGACTACCCTCGTTGTTTTTCCTTTTTTATTTATCTCGACTTCGTCTCGGTTCATAAAGACGCAAAAAAGAACTTGGTTAATATCCAGTCATCTTGACCGGCTCACGATTGGTCAATAACGGATGTGCACAGAGCTAAATCCTTGGCTGTTAAGTGCTATTTATACTTTGGTTGCCTGAATCGAGAACTCCCATAACATCATGTAAACAGAGAGTCTACAGAAAAGGTTAATTTAACAATCCTCTACAAAACAAAGCCGCGGTATGATGAACGACATTCTTCGCCAGGTAGTAGCAAATTATACGGAAAAGAACATATTTCGCCAGTCCTTTGGCCCTTCGCTGTATCGACATGTAACTCGGTGCATATGCTGTAATTCTGCAAGTTTACCCCCAAATTCAAAATCTAAGCGTCGCGCGCTGTGACCATGTTATGCAGTAGTTCAAATAAAGGAATTTTATGGGAGATTCCTATAAGATCATTGTTATTGAAAGGCTTACCTAGGATAGCTCTACGTTTCTTTTTGCTTTAGGTGTGCAGTTTTGCATGCGGCATCTACCTCTTCTAGTTTCTGGTTAATTTTTTGACATTTTAAAGTGGGTTCATGTTACATATTTTGTCCTCTACAACTCGGAACAAAACAGAAAAACATCAACAAAACCCATTTAACGGAAATGAAATTATTTGTGAAAAGGTTAACATAACGCATTACGAAAAATATGTTACACGATTGAAATCCACTATTCATTCCTTAGATGCTGACGCAAGCTGTTGAATTCAGTAACGTGTTTTCGTCGGAATCAACACCTGTATTTCATTACAAAGTCTGGCTCCAATCGCGTGCATAGAGGTATTAACCTTAGCTCCAAATAATTACTAAATTACAGTGTCAACTAGCTTGAATTTCTTTGTTTGGGTTGATTTTTCATTCGTGGTGGGGGTGTGCCGCCCGCTTCTCCAAATCCTGACCCTATTTCAGACCAAAAAATTGTCATATCCCACACCCTTTTTCAGACCTGGCGTAAGCAGAAATTATGTTGCCATTACTTGGATTAGAACGCCAACAAAAAGAGTTCTTAAAACCCACCTCAAATTTGCATATTACGACAAATACGTTCATACATTCCCTCGAAAAGCATACCCGAATTCAGACCAAGATAGGCAAAGTCTATACCCGTTTTCAGACCCTGAAAACGGCGCAAAAACCCTACCCTTTGGGGCGGGACATACCCATAAGGTAAATATAAGGGAGTACCCCCCGGGAGCATACCCCGCGTATGGCCTAATAGACACGCAGAAAAATGTTCCAAGTGGCAGATGGGACGGCTATACCACAGGGAGCAGAGGAATTATTTGTGACCTTGATTGTAGATATAAAATTTTACAGTTGATACCGATCGCACGATTCGCCTTGGTTTACTGTACAGTCGCCTAACATTGGATGATATTTTTTTTTAGGGGAGGGGGCGTCTGTGCTGTGACTGGCTACTAGCTGCAGCTATACGCGTACCTCTTTGTTTTCAGACATTTGAAGTGGTTTGCAATCCACTGTTTTGTCCTTATTTCTCCCCCTGACATACGTTTTCAATATCCGGCCGATACCGGCAAGAAGACCTCAGAAGAGGATACGTTATACCAGTCCTATCAACATATTTTTTAAAACACCCCCTCTGAGGGTTTGAAACCCTGACCCTGTATAGGACAAAAAATCCTAAAATAAATACCTTGTTTAGGAAAACAACCTCAACTGAACATACCGCGGAGTTAGTACGTGTGCTTCAGTACTGCCCGGGGGGTGCTCCTAAGAATTCTTGGTGGGAGTGTACCGCCCGGTTCTCCAAATCCTGACCCTTTTTCCGACAGATATGTTCATACATTCTAATAGTTTCCTCGAAAACCATACCCGATTCCAAACCAAAATGGACAAAGTCTATACCCTTTTTCAGCCCAAAACGTGAAAATCATACCCTAAGGGAATACCCCCGGGAGTACTGAAATTGGCATCGATGTTATTACCCTGTTTAGGACAAAGGTGCCTTTTTGTTTTAAAGGTATTTATTGGCAATTACCACATAGAGCAAATTCCCGATGTATTCATTGCTTTTGTATACTAGGAGTGTAAAGACATTTCTCTATCAAAACAAATCAATCCTGCGAGACATACCCTATTATTATTATTTATGACTAGGACAGACTTACACGAAATAGTTACAGGAAGCTGGGATACATTGAACTGAACCATGGAAAGCTATTCTTTATGTCGACCTCTCCTTAGAGGTCCTTTGATACATTATTTTGACTTTTGCGTGACACATACAGGAACGGTCACTCGCATTTCAACCTTAGAACATATTAGAAAACCTATGGCTTGACCGACCCTTTTTTTAATATATGTTTTTACTGGGGTTATAAAAACTTAAATAGCTACACTTTTGCCCCAGTGCACAGTTGTCGGCACGTTCGTTTTAGGTCTTAGCTCAGCGTGTTCAGGCTTCCTTTAAAAAAAAGCTGTCTTCGAAACGTCAATGAGATTGTCCAAAAATATTTTCAAAATTTTCTTTACGATTGATTTTCACATACGGCGCTATCAGTAATCGGAAATGCTTATTCGGGTATTCAGTGCCTTGAGTATGGACCCTTTGCATAGGTTACACATAAATCAAAGTTTCAAAGAACTTACCTGGTCTATCGAAGAAGAGACAAATTTTCTCCAGCGTAAAACGATATGACAGGGATCGGACAAATTGTTACGCCAATTTCAATCGGAAGTCAGGGTCAAACATTACATAACCCTGTGCCCTGGGAGTCCTTCTTGTTAAAAATTGCTAGGTTATAAACCTCAGCCAATCAGTGGATCCACTCAGCGACGTAATATCGACAGTATCTACAAGTTGATCAAACGTGATTCTTCTTCCATAAGCGGCAGTGCTTGTCGTAAAACTAGCTGGAACTCAAGCTAATTCAGTTAGCCCTAACCTCGTCCGCAGGACTTTTCCTTTAGCCTCCAATGCAGACTTTCTTAGGGGTTCTTGTGGGGCAGGAACGCGTGACGAACCCTTAAGAACATCTGCGTGGGAGGCAACACGCGTTCCTGCCCCACGAACGCGTGACGAATCGAACCAACCTCGTTCCCAGGGTTCTCTCCTACCCGTCCCTACGGAGCGAGTAGGAGAGAGAACCTGGGCACAAGGTTGGTGACGAACTCCTTGGAACGTCTGCGAGGTAGGCTACTACCAGCTGCTGTTTGGGAAATGAGCCGGCGATCCTCCGCCGAACAGACAGTGGCTTCTCAGGGAGAACCGAGAGAGCGGCAGAAATCGAACCTAGAAATACCCTAGGGACGAGGTTAATTGTACGGTGTTCGATGAGTATCACAAATAAAATTTACTATGTCTGATTCTTTTCTTGTTTTCTTTGATTTTGATATCTTGTCTACTTAAAAGGAAAAAATCCTTTAGGTTTTTATTGTGTCATTTTGATTTTAAATTTGTCGCGTTTGATTTCTCTAATAACAATTTTGATTTCCAAAGTTTGTCGCGTTTGATTTCCAAAATTTATCGCGTTTGGTTTCTCAAATAACACTTTTGATTTCCAAAATTTGTCGCGTTTGATTTTTCAAATGACACTTTTGATTTCCGAAATTCATCGCATTTGATTTCTAAAGAGAACACTTTTGATGAACCTGAGCTATCAAAAGTGTCATTTGATGCCCGTAAATCAACCCCAGCGTAGCTCAGGTTCTTTTTTTTTGGCCGCTGAAAGAAATCATTCTAAAACCAACAGCCACATATAACTAGGGCGATCGTCTACAAGCTGTTGTGATGACATTCATCCAAACGGTTTGCTTTGAATATCTTGTTCTTAGAAGAGGTCCCTGGAGATCGAAGGATCGATGTTTTTTAGTTGGAAAATTTGGCAAGATTTTTTTGGTTGCCTCGATAAGTTGATTTGAGTAGGGATGTTTTGTCGCCTTCCGATCATGTCACTTCAACTTCGGAGTGCCTCCTCTGAGGAAGATGTCTGCCCCCTGGGGATTCTTACTAATTTTTCACCTTTTTAAAAAAATATACTGGAATGAGCGTTTGGCGTGACACAGTTTTTGACAAAATCTATAGCTCCATGAAAACAGTAGCTAGAAGAGCAACTAAAATTCGAAATCAATATTGGACCGGGAGCCTGATTAAAAACCATTTTAGAAAACCTATTTTAATCAGCACTACCAAAGCTTATTTCAAAATGACCTCAGTTTTCCATGCGGTGATAACCTTCCTCTGATGTAAGTCCCTCCGTTTATAAGCCCACCTAAAAACCCTTTCGAAGATGTTAAATCCCCCTGGGATATAAGTCTCTCCGTTTATAAGCCCTCCTAAAAACCCTTACTAAGATGTATAAACCCCCCTGGGATATAAGTCCCTCCGTTTATAAGCCCTCCTAAAAACCCTTACTAAAATGTATAAACCCCCCTGGGATATAAGTCCCTCCGTTTATAAGCCCTCCTAAAAACCCTTACTAAGATGTATAAACCCCCTCGGATGTAAGCTCCTCCGTTTATAAGCCCTCCTAAAACCCATTACGAAGATGTATAAACCCCCTCGGATGTAAGCCCCTCCGTTTATAAGCCCTCCTAAGACCCCTTACGAAGATGTATAAACCCCCACGGATGTAAGCCCCTCCGTTTATAAGCCCTCCTAAGACCCCTTAAGAAGATGTATAAACCCCCACGGATGTAAGCCCCTCCGTTTATAAGCCTCCTAAAACCCCTTAAGAAGATGTATTAACCCAGGATTTATTAGTTGCAGTTCACGGTATCTCTATCTGAGGTCCCTGAGGAGAATGATATACTAGTATACTACTCGTAGTAGGGGGAATTTGTGTCTAAATTGTCCTTAATGGTTTCAAGAAATGACTACATTGCAGTGAAAATATATTTTCAAGTGCCTCAGCAAGCTAAGGCGGCAAAGATTTTAGCGCGTTGACTGCGTTGCAAAGGTGTTCCATTCCATTTCATTCTCATTTTCGCAAATATAAAAGAAGGGGGCCTGGGCCTAGCCCAGCCTAAAGACTAATTAGATATTCATTATGCGTAGTAAAATTGTAATTCATCTTACTTTTAATGTGAGTGCGTTGATAGCCTGCGTAGAAAGCGTTTCTGTGCGGTTTAGGAGCAAAGAACAAGGAACAAGAGTCAAAGACCGCGCGAAAAATGGTTCTCGTTTAATTTCTCTCGCGATCAAAACCGAGACTCCCCTTCCACGGTCTCTTTTTGCTCCGAAACCAAACGGAAATGCTTGCTACGCAGGGTAGTGCGTTGAAGCTATTTAACGACGTTTAAAAATGACAAGGTATTTTCCATTTGTTTTCTATTTAGTTTTAAATTTTTCTCACGGCAACTGTTATGCCTACCATTAGTGCCGCTGATTTACCATTTTTCCGTTCAAATCTGCTCGAAGATGCTTTATTCTGCCAGCAGAATGCTCGCCTCAAAAATCGCTCATTCTGCTCGAAAGTCTGCCGGCAGAATTTATCCAAGCCTACCAACATAAAAGAAGAGAGCTTGGGCCTAGCCCTTAAGACTAATTAGATATTCATTATGCGTAGCAAAATTGTAATTCATCTTACTTTTAAGGTGAGTGCGTTGAAGCTATTTTAGATCATTTTACAACGTATAAAAATGTATGTTTTCTATTTAGGTTTAATTTTTTTTTACAACTGTTATGCATGTCATTAGTGCCGCTGATTTTCTATTATTCTGTTCAATTCTGCTCGAAGATGCCGTATTTTGCCAGCAGAATGCTCGCCTCAAAAATCGCTTATTCTAATTTATCCAAGCCTACCATTGGTTAGCTGACCAGGGATTAGCGTCAGCTTAATCAGACCTTCCAGCAACAGGAATTTAACCAAGGGTTAGTTAACCCATGGGTAACAAATTTAACCAACCGTTACCAACTAACATATGGTTAAATTAACCATCTTTCGAGCAACCGGGGGCCGGATGTTTTGTGTAAATGGCGAGCACCCGAGGTCATAAACGACTAATGGAATAAAATAGAATTAGTCATAACAAAAGCTTCTCAAAGTATGGAATGTCTTATCCCTTTCGCCTGCGACCAGGCTCCGTAGTGGAGAAAAAGGCCAATAAAGGAGTGAACAGCGAAAAAAATCGGCGAGCAAAGGGAGAAGAGTGGTGGAGCCTGGAGCCGGCTATTTCCCTTTATATTTATCTAAATAATAGACTACTAAAACTCACTTGAATGCAACCTTTGAATTCAATGACAAGCGCAGTTTCCGCCGGCTCTTCCTGTGCTGTTATTGCAAAATGCGTCAGCTTGGTTTTTTAGAAATTACGATGCAGAGTTATTATAAATTGCGACAATGTTATTCATTAGTACAGTTTAAGACAGAACAGTCGGCAAATCGGAGAGATTTTAAAAAGCGACTGGTCGATGAGAGTGTTAGCTCGGTACCAATCCTCTTATTATCCATCATAAATCAAAATGGCGTCTGACACACCATTCAAGACGAGAATTTTCTCGACACACGTCAGATAAATCTACGATGGTCGACAAACAGTAATATCCCCGATGGCTGGGATTTTTCAGATATGTAATAACCAGTTCTATTTATAAAAGCATGTAAAAACGCAATTCAACGTACGGTTACTATTCAAGGAATCTACAATACAATAATTATTTATACCAGGTTGCAAACATAAGAACCTACATTTCTCGTTTTCAACGAGCGGTTTCTTCGTAAAAGCCTTCTAAATGAATGAATCGGGTAACCTCTCTAGCCAATCACCTTTTCCTTTATTTCTTCAAGCCACAAAATATTGAATGGTTCATTACAGTGACATCCAATGCAAAATCAAGGTTTCAAACCCGAGTATTTCATAGCAAAAACATTGCTCTGCGGTCGTTCGTGAGTTTGTTTTTCGGCGTTTTAACTGGTCAAATCTTTTGCTATATATTTTCTTTAAAACATAAGTATTGTAATTAATTATTTGTACCCACCTTGCACCTTCTATAGCTTCTGGGAAAAAAAAAGCAGGATGTTAGCAATTGGACCGGTAATTTCAGTGTATGAAGATTTACATCGTCGCTAACAGCATGGCCGAGCTGCGGAAGGGTTTGCCGTCGTCACTTCTTGTTTACCCAAGCGACTTATTTATTCATAACTCACGAAAATATCAAAACAAAAACCTTATGCGGTAAAAAAGACTGCTTGGTGATGGGTTCCTAGGGTAAATCCATAAATTTTAATGGAAAAAAAAAGACAGCATTAATGCAGCATCCTGGACAACGAAGCTTTTTACTTAGAAGCCGCCGTGTGTCTGTTACAATGTTGGTATAAAACATGAATTAATCGTTCAAGTGCACTTCACTTTAATGTTATCCAGCACGTTCGTTTTTTCATTTTATTTTTGGCGGGCCAAAATCAAACAAAAATAAATAACGAAAGAATGTTTTTCAACAAAGGAGCTAGTTTAAACTGCTCAATACGTACACCAGCGATGTTATTGTCTTCTGTAAAACAGTACCGGTATGGTGACATTTAAAGGGCGTCAACAGAAGAACGGAAAGCTAAGGTCAACTGGGATAAACCATAGCTTAAAACGAAACGCACTGAATGTCAAGAAATTCTTACAAAATGCCTAAATTAAAGTGCCTATCCGTTGTATAATATCCAAAAGCCATATGAATTATAAAATAATCAATAATTTATCAACTATCTATTGAAAAGAAATGGAAATGAAATTCTGGTTTAAACGGAAAGGTAAATAGTTTGACAAGATAAAATAGACTGGGTTAGTTGGTTCCCTAAGAAAGGATAGGAAAACTCGGAAAGAGCACTGTTTCCTGGCCTGACATGGATCAAAGTCAAGGCGGAGTACGGGGCTGTTTACCGTTTACAAAAAGTTTCCGGAAATCCGGTTTGAAAATAAATGGAACAGGACTTTTTGGTTCATTTCCGCTGAAAATTTCCGGGAACAACGGAACATCTGAAAAGGTAGTCCTGTATTTCCGGACGAAATGTTCCAAACGGAGATTCGAGTTTCGTTGGAACCAGGTAAAAAATGGTAAATGGTAAAACGCGATTCCGGGACGAAATTTACTAGTCCTGAATTTTGCCTCTCATTTCCCCAAAATCCGGCAAACTGTGAACCGTTCACGTTTGTCCATGTAAATGCCGGATTTTTGAACAGTTTCAGTTCCCGGGACAAAAAAAGAAGCCATTATTACAACTAAAAGTACAACCAGTGCATGTGATCTATATCTGATGTTATACACTCGAAATAAAATAAAGCCATTGAAAGACTACTCTCTTAGCCGCTTTTAATTAAAAGCTAATATAAAAATTTTAACTTCTCATTTGTTGTTCCTACACATTTCCTATAGAATCATGGGGAGAAATCAAGGATCAGTTAAATTCGTCGTGTGTGATCATTTCCTTAATTCTCGTGACCACTCCGTTTTACAGTTAAAAATTGACAGCACGAGGAGAAATTTGATTTTGATCACTCTTAAGGTAACGGATGATACGCTGCGACTATAGAGAAGCCAATTGTCACGCCACGCGGTTAAAACTAGTTGTTGCAGCAAAACTTCTTGTTGAAAACTAGGCAGCAAAACTCCTTGCTAAGTTTCTTTTCTCTTTTAAAGACGATTTACCCGAGAGTTTCAACCAAAGCACTCCCCAGTGAGGCAAAAAGTCCAATTCCGGTTGATGTCCGTAGCTCAAAAACGCTGTTGCTTAAGCTCATTAATGCCTTAGATAGGTATCCGCCTTATACAAAGTGAAGGAAGTTCCTGAAGAACTGAAGACACTATCTCAAGGTTTTCCCTTTAACGGGGTTTCAAACTTGGAGAGGAATAAAATTGTTTTAAAAAAATTTTGCACATGAACCAAGTGACCCATCAGGTCACTTGGTCCGACGAACAACAACGCGAGTCTCGACGACAGTCTCGACTGTAAAGCTGGAACCCAGACCTCCACATCCAAAGTTCGAGGTGTTAACCGCTCAGCTACAACGCTGCCCTCGGACTTGAGAAGCAACAACAACAACAATAAGCTTTATTTGCATGACCATAACAAAGTATTACAGTATTGCAAAAGCTACTTGAAATTAATCATCGATTCCTTGCAAATTAAATATTTCAAATAATTTGAAACTTATTAATCGTTGTTTATTTCTAACCATCAGTAGGATTAATTATTCCGGAGGTAAGTTTGTCTCTCAATTCAAAGCAAGTTGATATAAATGAAATTAATTAGATGTTAATAAAATAGTCAGTAGAATTCATCAGATGTGATAATAAGGACTCATGTGATTGTAGTGGTGGAAACGGTATTTTAGGTTCTAGTTTAGACAAGAACATATCTCTTATCGAAGAAAAACTTGGACAATCTAATAAAAAGTGAGTTTCATCTTCAATTCTGTTACAATTGCAGAGATTGCATAACCTTTCGTCACGTGGTATATTGTCGTATCTACCTGTCTCAATCCTAAGTTTGTGACTGCCTATTCTCAGTTTCACTAATGTCTTCCTAGAAGGGTTCTTTCTTGTTACATCTAGGTAGGCAGAAGGGCTATAATTCGTTTTGATGTTACAATAAAAGTTAAGTTTTTGTGAATGTTGAAGGGTATGATTCCAGTAAGAGATGTATTTCTTTTGCATAAGATCTACATATTGCTTAATTTTACATTTATTCGTTAAATATTAATTATTATTATATAGACACGAGTGTTTTACTGGAAAATATACCACTCGTAAAATTCATAAAAACTACATCCGGGACCCGAGTGGTTTATTTTCCATAATCTCACACGTGAGTTTATCGATGACGTAATTTCGGTCATTTCCCTCTATTATTTTATCAATGTGTTGTTGTCTATATAATAAAAAGAACATTACACGGCAGCTTGAAGATATGAATTTTATTTTCTCGTGGCCCAAACAGTAATTTCCTCACTCGCTGCACTTGTTCGTAAAATATTGTTTTGCCACTCGAAAATAAAATTCATATCTTCGCGCCACCGTGTAATATCCTCTATGTATTCAGAAGCTGTCTGGTAAAGAAAGTTGACTTCGTCGAGTGTAATGTTGTCGTCGTTCTTCTTTAAGCACAAGTCGGTTGAAAAAGATAGTTTCACATTCTTCTTTCCGTTACAAAACCGTAACCTTTTCAACAATATCGACATTCTCTAGCGACATCATATCGCTTAAATCTTCTGGAGTATTTTTTGTATCTTGAACACAATACGACAAAAACAAAATACAGCCAGCTAGGACGAGAAACGATCCTGCGACGTAGAACGTCAGGTTATATGTACCAGATAAGTCGGCAAGAAATCCTAGAAGAGAAAAACAAAGACTTCAAATTATTCTCCTTGAAACAACATGTCCAAAGGACTAAGCTCTGAACTGGGCTGAATGCACGGGCAGGGGTAAAACTTCTAACACTGTCTTGTCTCATGATCAAACAGCCATTTTTTATCTTCTAGTAGCGATCTAAGGTTGACACTGCTGAAAAGTTGGGGAGCACTGACAGAATAGAGAAAACGGCAAACGTCAGATTCAAGTTGAGAATTTCTCAACATAGAAAATGAGCAGATAAAAACAGCTCAAAAGAATTCTTATGGATAAAAAATTGCCTGAAACTACTAATTTATCTCTAGAAATAATGAAAAGTAAACGGCAAGTAATGGGGAAACTTGGTCACGTGGTACATATTCGCGTTTGCTGTTTGACGTAAACGTGATTCTTAACCTCTCTAATAACACTCCCGTTACTTTAAAAGGGATTTTTTTCAATATGGCGCTTCCGCGAGCAAAAACATTCGCGCGCCCGAAGGAATCGCCTGCACTGCAGGCCAATAGATGGGTGAAGATAACACATTCTCGGAGACCCAGGTTCAGCTAATAGGTACCAGATATTTATATCTCTGTAGGGAAAATTTACGACAAGAACGAGAGAGTTTCTTAGCCTACATTCTCCGCGAGCCAGTTACAGACATTTTTTAACTTCCAATTTCTGATTTGGGGAAATTCAAATACTTCTTTACTAGTTAATATTTTGTCCTATTAGTTGCCCTCTTCTTTCCCGCCGCCGGGGTCTCCGAGGATAATGATACAAAGAAGACAAGAAAGTAACTTTATCACTTCACATATATCATTTGCTAGCTTTAAAGGGGAAAGTCGGGTTTGTTCTCGAGCAAGAGAGAATAGATCATTCTCTCTTGTTCTCGAGTGCGTTCCAGCGAAATAATACTGGTTTTAGAATCGTGTACTTAAAGTAAGGCTATTCAATGGAATAAGCTGGTTTGCATTTGGTTTAGATTGAGGGCTAAATATAGCTTACAAATCGGTCGTTTGTTTTTCTCACTCGGTTGTAGGCGACTGTAGCTCGCTGTCGCTTCTTTGGAACAACTTCGTATTTTCACATCCATCTAATTGCTTGGTTTGTTTACTAATCCCCAATTCTTTGCAAAGGCCCTGTCTTCTTTTTCTAAACATAGGCAAACTCCTGTGTTGTATTCCCCTTCACACAAACGTTAGTAAAATAAATGTTAATTTGAAGCAGATTCGGACGTTTTCAAGTTTTGGGTTAAAGACATAAGTTGATTTTAACTAGCCATCAGTCTGTCTCATGTGGGAGCTCCGCCTTTAGGCCTAGCTCGATTTATGTTTCAGTCATGTACGTGTAGTTCCGCTTTTAAAATCGTAACCAATACTCAGAGTCTTAAAGTAACTGAGAAATGAAGGTACTCCCTTTGCACAGTAAGCGGTTAGACCTTCTCGTGGCTCGGATGACCACGTAAAATGGCGGTCCCAGACGTAAAAATAGTGTCCCCAATTAGTACTTTCGTCCTAAATACATTGACACTCAAATAAAGTGCTGTTTTGTTTTAACCCATAAATACACTGTACCTCCAAAAGGTGGCCCGCTGGCCAGTGAAAGTCCGACACAAAATTGGAAGAAGCCAAAACCTTGAGCCCTCTCTTCGGGTGAGACTGTAAACAGGGCCAAGATACAGACAGAAGAAGTGGCAGCACCATCCATCATCCCAAAGAAAATAAAACACACAAGCAACTCGTAGTAGGAGTGAAACAGTGTCACAAGTATTGCGAGGAGACCCGCAAGAAACAGAGATATCTGAAAGATCCATCTCGGCTGAATTCTTGTTGTATCACACACATAACCTGTCAGAACCCTGGATACTGCAGATGCCACCCCATTGAATAAGTACATCACAAACGGTTGGTTTGCGTCTAATCCACGTTCTTGACAATAACGAGCCTGAATAAGAAAGAAAGAAAGAAAATCGAATAAAGCAATGAAACAAGTAACAAAATACAGTAAAAACTCGCGTATAAGAACTTGCTGGCTGAGATTAGCCGTTTTAATACCACAAAAAATAAATTAAGAACCTGTTTAGTCAAGCAAGATCAAGCAGGTTCTGTTCGATGTGGGTTACAGTTAATAAACAATGATGAACCTTTTAACCAAGGAGTTTGACTTTGAGAATGTACAGTTATATTCCCAGAAAATACTTTATTTACTAATTAACAGTTAATGAATGAGGCTGAGTATCTTATGAAGAATTATGGAGATCGAGGAGGGTGTTATCCGTCGAGGCCATAGGCCGAGGCGGATAACACCCTCCGAGATCTCCATAATTCTTCATATGATACGAAAGCCGAATTCAATAACTGTTTTATAATTCATTCAAAATAATTCCTAGTTTAAAAACGTAGCTAAAATATGCTTACCTCCATCGATCCATCGATGTTGAGTTCATCTTCGATAGTGTACGTTTAGGTTTGTCCAGCTCCGCAAATATTCTCCAAATAGCAGATGTCGCCCTTCGAGTTGTCTTCTTGCTGTTCTTGCCATGTTTTTAGCTATTTTTTCGCCTAGTTCTTACTCTTGAAACGAGTAAAATGTCCGCCATTTTTTCAAGTTCACAACCAAAACAACTCAACCTCGTCCCCAGATCCTCTCGGTTAACAGTGCCTTAACCTGCACAAACGCTGCATTTTTGACGTCATTTCCTCGTTAAAGTCAAATTTCTTCCAAATTTGGTCATCAGTAACTGGTCATGGTGAATTAAACGTGTGCTTTTAGCCAATCAGAATCGAGGAAATATTTTGGAGGAATTTTGCCATATTGAACCGATGACGTCAAAAGTGCAGCAAAGTTGCAGATTATTGAACCGTTAACCAAGAAGACCTGGGAACGAGTTCGAGTTCTTTTCGAAGTGAGTAATGACGTAATATTTTACTCGTTTCAAGGCGAACTCTTGTCTAAAAACATAACAAGAACAGGAAAAAGACAACTCCACGGACGACAACTGCTATTTAGAGTATATTTGCAGACCTGAACAGCCCTATATCTCCTAAAATTTCCGATAAAGATGCACTATCGATATGAACTTAACATCGATCGACGGAATTAAGCATGTTTTAGTTTTTTTTAAGACTTGGAATTTGGGTAAACTGCCCACCTAGCCCTATCCTTACCCACACGTTGACACTAATTTCTCACTTGGATGAAAGTAAGTGGGCAGGATTCCCCTTCCCCCCGAAAAAAGAAAATATGACCATGCGAGTACTTACCATATGAACATTGGGAACGGTCATGCCACAGAAACAAATGACGCCCGCGATCACGTATATAACAAACTCCTTATTTCTCAAGTAGGAAAAGGTTAACGTTGAACATAGTTGAGATGAACTATCTCGCCCAGCAGTCGCCAAAGCTACAAGGGATGACCTGACTTCACAGTTTTTATCTGCTGACGTATTAATCTGGCACTTATCGTTTGCAATGTTTGTACCAAATGAACAGGGTAGTAAGCAAGTTACAAACGTTATTCCCGCCATGATCATTAAGGTCATTCTCCATGATGTGGTAACGTTTAACAGGGTTTGAATGATGGGGCTCATAACAAATAATCCTGCGCCAGGCCCCATGATAACAAATCCAGTCGCTAATGCGCGCCTTTTGAGGAAGTACTTGGGTATTATTGTAACGGAAACGAAATATAAACAGCAGCAGCCGAAACCAAATGCTAGACCAAACGTGAAGTACATCAGCGTCAAATTAGGCGCTTGGGACGTCACAAGGAGACTTAAGCATGATAAAATACCTCCACTTATTGCAACTTTGCGATGGCTGAATCGATCACAAAGAAGTCCAACAAGCGGCCCAAAGAGACTACCGGATGCATAAGCCAGAGAACCTACCCAAGCTACAGAGATAAAAACAGAAATTAAAGAAATAAAGATGAATGGATCAATTATCGTGATTTGTTTTTGCTGCTGGTTTAATGCGCTTTTTCAACTATACGCGGAATGTGACAGGTCCATGCAGTAGCGATTGAAGATTAAGCATGTATTCGTCCTGCAAACTTCAAAAACTAGTGGCGGAAATATCAAACAGATGTCGATCCTAAAAAAACCAGCTGCACTTGACAGGGTGTGAATATTTATTTATTTAATTATTTATTTCCGAGTGTAATGTAACAATAAGGGAGATTCTCTTGTTATATCTTTTAGGGGGTTAATCACGTGGATTGAAGGTGCTTATGGTGCGAAAATTCAAATTGAACGTCATTATTTGTTGCCGTTCCGTTAATAGGTGTATTGGGTAAAAACTGAAGGTAACTCTTTCCAATTCAGCTTTATGGCTATTAAAAATTGTCAGAGCTAAAAACTCAAATACTGTCGTCGGCCATCTTGAGTACAAAAAGTGTTATTTTTTTCTAGGTTTCTCAACTAGTGTGTTCATGTGGTGGGGAGGTGGGGGAGGGGGTACTAAAACGAAATCCTAGGTTATTAGAATACACAGTACACAGTACATGTCCACAGTACACCGAGTGCTCAAGTTTCTTGGCTTATAACGAATGAACAACGTACCCGTCTTGGCTTTTCCTTCCTCAAACTCGGCTAAAAGCACTGGAAAGAGAATACCATAGGAAAATGCACAACCCGTCGGTAGTAGAATGCAAATAAAACCACAGAGGCAGACAAAATAAGCGTATGGTCCGTCCTTTTGTCCCTTGGGGCTTAAGTTCTTCAACGCCCTCCATTTCGAGCGACACCGTTGATGTTGGGTGTCCTGTGTCACTGGATGATATTGTTCTTGTTGAAACTCCATCTTTACTCGTGAAAGACCCCTGAAGTGCGAGAAATCTATTTCTGTTAGTTGTTCGAGGCTTTTATTTCCATTATTGGTGAATTTTTAAAACCTTTTCATCCCGCAGAAAATCAGTTTCAACTAAAGAAGTTGTAGAAAAAATAAAAAAAAAATTGTACCGACTTCAGGAGGTCATTAGAATTTTTTTGAGTTTTGAAACAGAATAAAAATGAACGTTACCACTGCCATGCGATCCAAGCGAAAATGATTGAATGAATGAATGAATGAGATCCTACTAACGAACACGGACGAAGTGGACACTTGAGTGGAAACTAACTCTGAGCGACTATGCTTGCAGCGAGAACAAGGCTCGTCACAGCTTTAACACACAGGATCTCACTAACTGCGGCTAAGAGCAGCAAATACTCCTGACTCCAGACTTCCCAAACCAGCGCAAAATCTTGTTGTAATGTACTTTGAACTGAGTCATTTTTAAGGTCTCTCTCATCTTTTAAGTTTCGTTTTTGTTTCATTAAGTGGGCCAAATTAAGCGATTTTAGTATTTCAAGCTTCTTGCCGATCGTAACCATGTCGGTCCAGACTGCAGTAATACCAAAATATTACCTACCCCAACACTTGCCGCTTTCGCATATTTGACTTGTTAAGGTGATGTTACACGGAACGATTCCTGACGATTCGCAACGACGATGTTTAGCGCAGAACTGCGTTGCAATGTTGGAACGATGTTACAACCATTCGACACAATGTCGCAACAATCTCGTGTAACATCACCTTTGGTAAGAGAGGAAGAGAAGATTTAGAAAGTTAGGAGTTGGTAAGTGAAGGAGTTTTAACTCTTAAAAGAAGATGAAGAAGGATAAAAAAGCAAACTAGACCAAGATGTAAGAAGTAGACTCTCGGTACTTTCTTGTGAGGCGAGCGAGTTGCTCGAACACACCCCTACAATCTTTTAAATCGAATAAGAACATAACAGTCATAACCAATGCAACTAATCATTAGAGGGCACTTGCTTTTGTAGTACATTGCACACCATTCACTTAAAGGTACAACTGCCTCGTGATCATTGGTGGTCCGTTTACGCAGCATTTTACCTTGCACAAGCTCAATGAGTAACAGTTTAGAGAAACTCCACTTGAAAGGAATCTAAGGACGGAAAAATTTCGAGTTCAGACAAGGCTAATGGTAAACTTTTTTTGATTTGTAGTCATACTACACATTTGCATTTTCTTCATCTCATGCCGCAGCTTTGGTTCTTCTCGGCGCGGGCTTCTAGATTCTTCTAAACTAGTATATCACATGAAATAGTGCGCTTTTGTAATAATGGCCACTATATTATTTTAGTGTTACAATAGTTAAAGTAAGCTACACTAGAGATTGGTAATCATAGATCAATTTTCTTGAGTGCCCAGTGAATGAGAGCTCAAATTAAAACAGAAGCTATTTTGGACTTTTACACGTATTACGATATGGGATATCTGATTATCTGATTATCCGATGACAAACTACGAACCAAACATAATTCAGAGAGACCAGTGTCAAAGCTAAAAGACCAGTTTCGCTGATATACGAAAATTCATACTTGGCTCCGAGACTTGGGGGGAATAAGACAAAAGAAATGTATTATTAAGCCTCGGAGCCAAGGATGAATTTTAATATATCAAAATTGGTTTTGCAAATTTAGACAATTTAAAGTTATTTCTCAAGGGAAAATGAATGATATTTCAATGGATAAAGACTCGTTGAGGGACCTGTCATCATTTATGTAGAGGGAGGGGGGGGTGGGGGCGGGGGAAGGAGGTAGAAATTTGCTGGAAAGATCAAAATTTATGTAAGGCCCTCCTGTAGACCATGTAAATAGCGAGTGCCCTCCCTTCTTTGTTCAATATTAAGTGATGACCCCCCCCCCCCCCCCCCACCTCATATCTCCTCTTATGAAGTGTTTTCACATGACGTTATGTCGGCCATATTGGTGTCCCAAAACAATGAAACAACGGCCATGTTGGTGTCCCAAACCAGTCCTGTGGGAGTTGAACTCTTTTCTTATGCAAACGATTTCTTTTGTTCCAATAAATTTGCATAGATGCTGGAAACGTGAGTGAAAACGCTCCACATGCTCTACAAAGTAATTGTTACAATGCATGTAACATACTGATCTTAAGATGATTAGCTACTTTCCATAACAATGGAACTTACCTACTCTATCACAAAATCAGCATATAAATATAGGAAAAGTGATAGATTTTTACAAATCGTGCCTTCATGGTCAACAAAAATGTAATAACCATGCAAAATATAATTCTTTTCAAATGATTTTCCTGCAGTTTTAAAAGGACTACTTTCTTGTTGTTTTATTGTGTTATTCTTGGGTTATTGAGAAAATTCGGTCACACCAAATATTAAAGCAGATAGGTCTGGATTCTTTATTACTGCTAAAATTTGAAATAACAATGAAGTCTAGGATGCAAACAGAAGTTCTGTCAAATACAAATGTCTAAGTTGTACAAAATCAGGTGATGCTTTCATAAACAGAAAGCAATAGGATTAGCATAAAATTGTACAATTTAGCATTACTGTTTCGCAAAATAATATTGTTTGTGATCTACTATCTAACTGCTTTACCCATCTTGGCCAATGGACCCCTCTTAAAATATACCTCATGATCAAACTGCTGACCCCCTAAACTTCTTTATACAAAAAGTTTAGCCCCTCCTTTAGCCAGTCTGAAATAGCCTTGACCCCCCTTCTTTTTTTCAGTCTTCCTCCCCCCCCCCCCCCACCCTCAACATAAATAATGACCGGTCCCTTAAGATGTTAAAATAATAAAGGCACGTTTGAATCAACTCCCTAACTGATCGGTTTTTAAATAATAATTGAAATCCTACTAGATATCAAAAGTGCCTAAGACATTTGACCACCTCCCCTTCCCCCCACAACCATGACATGATGTGATGCGCGGAAAGTTTCGAACGTATTACAGTCAAAGTATGTCAAGCCTACAGCCCCAAAAGATTCTATTAACGAATTGATTATCTGAAAAATAAATCCGTTAGTCGTTTCCGTAACTTGTGTCAAATTTAAATCGGCGTTACTGCATGCGTAATGAACAGTGAATATTTTACGAGAACTTTTCTGTATTTGTTTAGATTGAGAATCTTTGAATGGATGAAATTGCTTCGAAGACATCTACATCGGGTTCAGGGAAACTGACCGGGTAGAAATTTCATAACTGCCTCGCGTGTGAATTCACGGCTCAATACCTATGCAAAAATGCAGAGATGAATCTGAAATCTACAACTACCAATGGATTCAACTTTCTAACAATAATTTCATTAATGGAATCTTGGGTGGTATGTGTAGAGCCCAAATATACGCATTCAAGCTACGGATTGATCCGGATTACAACAACCGTATAAGGCATCGCCATTCTAAACCGCCGCCCGGTTAGCTCAATGGTATAAGCGCCGGTCTGCTGAGTGGGAGTTCGTAGGTTCAAACCCCGGCCGGACCAACACTCAGGGTCTTTAAATAAGTCAGGAGAAAGTGCTACCTAGTAATAACATCTGCAAAGGGTATGACTTTCTAGTTTTCTCGGATAAGGACGATAAACGGTAGGCTCCGTCTCACAAGCCCTTGCACATGTAATAAATCTGTGGGACGTTAAAGAACCCACACACTCTTCGTAAAGAGTAGGGCACGCGGGCATCATTACTAAGCAGTCTGGCAAAGTCCCTCAACCAGTGTTGTAAATTATCCCTGAAAAGCCATGGGGGGAGTGGATAATATGATATTTACACACGTTTACATTTACACACTCGACTCACACGCTTTCCTGCTCGTCTATCCCTTAGTAATCGTCTTTCCATATCTCGGCATACACTACAGTACGCTTGACCTGGCTTGACTGTAACAGTATATTCGAGACGTTTGATAAGACAGGGTGTAATATTTCGCAAGTACTTCAGCATCAAGAGTGAAAAACCATAGTTATATCTAATAGGGGGGATTTCAAAAATGGTCTTTCTCCTGAGAGGAAAATCCTTCAATAGCCAGGTTTTATGAGCCCACGAGACTGAGCATCCGACGCAAACCCTTATTTTCGGTAGATACTTTAAGTAGCGTTATTAAAGTGTATCAAGAATGTATTTAAAATAATGTATGACAGTACATGTAATACATGGCAATACATGGCTACACATGGCTACACATGATAATACAAATCACTATATGGCCGTATGCTCTCATACTTTTATACAATTCTTGATACACTTTAATAACCCTACTTAAAGTACCTACCTTTTTTTCACTAAAATCGCTGGATGCCACAACCTGGTTGAGGTCATTGTTATCTTAAGTCTTCTTGCTGAAACAGGCAATCATATTGGTGACATTGGCAGCATTGGTCGCCATCGAAAACGGAGGGGTGGTATGCATCACAGACCAAAACGGGGAAAAAACCATACCCTTTAGTTTGGCACATACCTATATAATTTATATAAAAGAGTACCATCGCCCCCCCCCCCCCCCCGCCCCCACCCCCAGTCTACTTGATAACCTCCCTCGCCTCTCGTAGATTATATGGGCATGAATTTTATTCTTCTGATGTCTTTGCTCCTTAAGAGTTTTCAAAGATTTAAGTTACAACAGGAGTCTATTAATAGGCTCCTGGCTACAGTTGTCCACCATTAATACGGTTACAGTTCTTCAACAATCCTTTTATTATAAACGAAGTCAGATTTGAATCTTATCTTGATTTAATAAAGAACGTTAAGACAAGAGTGGCAGTAACCAAAATGCGAATTTCTTGCCACTTGCTACCTGTTGAATCGGGGCGCTACAAGAGATACTTAGAGTTGAGAGGCTTTGCCCCCTTTGTAATAGATCCGAAATTGTTGATGAATTCCGCTATTTGTTGAAATGTACCCACTCATCACTTTCTCACATAAGGGGTATCTTTTTGGAGAGCCTATACTCGATAAACAGTAATTTTACTTATATGTCTTGCAAGGCACAATTTTTATATATCATGTCTATGTGCGATGAAAAAATCATAAATCTCAGTGCCTCTTATATTGAAAATATTCTAAATTGTTATGCATCGGAACTCTAATTAAACTTTCTTACCATACGACAACAACAACACCAAATGCTTTATTTGCATGACCTTAAAGGAATTACAGTATTGCAAAAGCTATTAGTCTAAATTTAAGTAATAATTCAAATAATTAGTACGTGCAAAACATTACAAAACGTTACAGTTCTCATTCATTCATTCATTGATATTAATTTGGTTCTTAATTCAAACGAGGTAATTAATTCTTAATTCATACGAGTAGCTTAGAAGCCGTACATAGCCAAGTAATTTTTCTGTTATGATAATATTCAACTGTTCCTTTCTTTCTTACTTAACTTTTATTTTACTTTTTTCATTTGTCATTGTTTTGGTACTGAAATCTTAATGTCGAAGATAAAGTCAATAAAGTTGTTGATATAAAAACCCCGTCTAGTGGCGATAGACATCTCTGAAATTTCCTGCATTAGCATGGAGCCCTGAATCTTCCCGTTTGTTTTCAGATCTGAATTCCTTTCAGATTTGAAGAGCCCTTTTTAGCGATCAAAGCCAGAGAAAGGTATAAAACTCATTTCGATATCCTGGTGATTCAAAATAAACTTACCTACCTTGCAATGGAGAGACACAAATATTCGTCCTTGGCACAATGCTGAATTGTACTTTAAATTTTTGCAAGATCGATTCGTACTCTAGCAACCGGAAATAAAGGTCACTGTCGAGGCAGACACATGGAAGGTGATCCAAACTCATTCGAATGCATCACGTTTCGTCCGACTCACATGTACCTATATAACCTGTTCATAGGCCCTATATTTTCTCTTCAAAGATCGGGCTAACAAATACTTATAGGAGCAGATTACCCTGCATGTGCACTAAACCGCTACAGGCCTTGAAACTCCAGAACGAACAAAAACATATTAGCAAAATTCTGTGACGGAATTCTTGCGTTATGTAACTGGGAATTTAAAATTTGAATTAATTTTGTGGGACTTTGAACTCGTGCCTATATATTAGGTATCTGAACCGGCATTTTGACTGACAAGTGTCAAAGACAAAAAAGCCTTAAAATACCGCTATTGCTATTTACAGAGTATAGCCTGTGTTGTGGTAGCCTCCCACGCAGGCGTTTTTAGGGGATCTCGTTTTGCATCCCTCCCTTGTGGGGAGGGATGAAAAACGAGCTCCCCTAAAAAGGCCTGCGTGGGTAGTGTTGTGGTGAACTAATCAGGCAGATGGGTGGGGCTGGTGGTGTGGAATTTTCCAGACTCTACCCAAAATTCGTCCCCCTCCAGACAAACCTAATCAGTGTTGTTAAAAGGTAAGTAAGGGCGGAAGGTGGGAATGAATAAAGTTTTCAATATTTTGCGTATCGGCCACAAGCTATCCTTCATAAATCTAAAAGTGTTGCCAATTATTGACCAATTAGAAACATGATACGCTCTGTTTTGCTTCACAAGATTAATATAATATTTGATCTTATCTGAAGTCGCCTAAGATGTCAACAACATAAAAAAAATTTACGTCACACCTTCCTTTTAAAACCGAAAATTAATGAAAATTAAGGCAGCTGACATCAGGAAATATCGGGGGAGGTGTATAAGGCGAACACGGGAGGGGGAAGGTCAGGAGGGGTAAATTTCGGTCCTTAGACCGAAAAAAAAAATTACACAAGTTTGTAGAAGTAACAAAACTGAATAATCAGACGATTTCGATTGAATTAGTCCGGTGTTGTTCCAACACATGAAAAAATAGGTCCGCACTGCGTACATTTGTCTAATGCGAATTTATATCATTAAAAAATGTGGTCATAAAGTCCGCGAGCATATGTCAAGAAATAAAGTTAAGTGGGATTTTGGTGAAAAGAGCAAGCCACCTATTTAGGTGTGTCAAGGGGACTCTAAGGGACATAAGAAAATGTTGTCGGCGTAATAATGGAAAGAGTTAGTTTAGTCGGTGCTCTGTTGCTTTTGTTGCAGTACCTTTTTTCTGTTTTCAAAGTGTATTACAAACAGAGTTTGATTGAGCAAAGAGCTATTATGGCTCTTGATTGTGCCTATCTGTTTCTGTGAATAGCCACTCCAACTACGGTATCTTTTTGAAAACTTTCTTTAGAAGAATTGGTTCTGAGTAGCCGGAGCTTTGCCTTTGCCTTTGATGATGTCATTCTTTAACTCTAACTCTTGGGCGGCAAGATGAGAAATGTGTATTCTGAAATAATCCAGCTGGCTTGAAATGTGTTCCTAGATCCGAGAATTAACATGTTTTAACACTTTTCCACTTTGAACACAATTATAAGTTAACATTATTAGCATGATGATTATTTGCTTTTTCAATGATTAACAACTAGTAATAGTTGATACTACAGCTGCCCCCGCTCTGTAAATTGTCGGTCAATAGTATTCTTGCTCGTTGTGTAGCTCTTTGAAATATACCGATTCATAATGAAGATTTTCACACATATTCCATACAATAGGTGAGATAAATACAGGAAACGCAAGGTTCCATGCACAGTTTCAGTTCGATTTACACAGCTTTGATCAAAACATTATCAGTTTCGTGAATTGTTTATTCTAAACCATAAGAAAAGATTTAATTAGAAGTTGAATTTTTGGCTATTTCTCTTTCACATTTTACATTCAGTTCATTTTATTTGCCGAAAGTAAGCCTTAGAAATTAAAAGGACGTTTGATCAATTCACGCTCGCGCATTGTAGTCTTATTTTAAACTTTATAGCGGAAGGACAACTATGAGCAGGGAATAAGTCAGCACAGAATTTGATAGTCGGCGAATTCTGTAATCGTCCATTGCTCTGCTAGTGATAAGCTAGCCGTTGTTCACTCGTCTTGCTTGTTTGGGGCTGAGGCTTATTCCGGTCAAAGAGAGAGAAAGAGTGTCTGGCAATATAAATCAAAGATTTGTGAATTCGTGTCTGGCAAACCTTCAAGTGTTTATATATACACAGTTAAACGCACCTTATAACCTCCCCTGCGCTTAACGAGGTCTTTTGGTCCATAACTTTAAAAACAACTGCTGCACAGAATGTCACTGCGTAACGCAAAAGAGTATCGAAGTATGACTGCACAATAAATGTCACAAAATCTACCTTAAAGGTCCCTTCGGGATTTTCTGTCTTTACGTCATCCTAACCATCTCGTACTTGCGGGCGTAAACAGAAGAAACGTCATCATTACCTACCGATTCCTCGCGGCCCCAGTTCGAGCAAATCGAGATTTTTTCCAGTATACTAACTGTATATTTGAACTGTAAGTACTGTCCTTGATATACGCGCGAGTTACTAGGGTGCCTCCTCGGGATTTCGCCCTGTGGGCGAAATCCCTGCGGGGGCAATTATTGGACAAGGTTGAGCTCTTGAGAATTATCTTTAAAACTAGCCAGTGCTAAAAGCCAAGCTCCCGTTAATATATTTTAAATTTACTGCAGACAATGGACTTTAAACTATTGAAAAGACCACAAAACTATACTGAACTTTACGGCAAAACCATATGTTAAAAAAACATAAACTTGAGCCCGCGATCAATTAAAAGCTAACAACTGGTTAGCAAAAAACTTCGAATAACACGTGACCACGATGAGTTGGCCCCTGAGACCGCGGTAAGATCAGCGGGTATCCTGTTTTGACACCTGTCAATTGACCACAATATGGAGTCTATCATCAGGTTAAACACAGGTTACAGACTCCCACACTAGCTAGAAAATTTGACAGTTCACATTGGTTTTCCTGTGTTGCGGACGGAGGGGTGGACGGGCGTACGGTCACGTGATTACCCAACTTTCTCGGATAGATAGATTATCAAATTTTCTTTTTCTTTTCGGTTTAGACGTCATTTGAAGTGGGAGTAAAACAAAACTGTATGCAAGGCTGGTAATACGGCAAAGGGCTAATTTATTTGAGGCCAATATTTCGGATGACAAAATTAGCCTTCCTAAGGGCTAGAGCTACACTGAAAGAGAATACTCTGAACGGCTCCTAAAATTTGAATTTAAATTTACATGTTTGGTTAATGACAAACTAAAAACAATAGACAACATGATAGATGAGTAAATAATTATACAATAAAGTGATTGATAAGGTACAGTTCAACGTTCTTCCTGGTGGTTTAAACCATCTGGTGAAAGAGTTTTGCCCCTATTTAGGAGGTAAACTTCTCATGCTTTACGGCGCGATATGCTAAGTGTAGGTTGAAGTTCACTTGTAGACTGAATCCCCGTTTACCTGGAGAAAATTTGTTCGGGGTAGAAGGATCACCCATCTACCTGAGCTACCCTGGGCGATACAACTTTCTCTACATTTCCTTACAAAACGTGGCGAACCGTTTAGATGAAAAACAAAAAAATAGCTCAGCTAAATCGGTCACCCTTTTGTGATGGTTAGGTCATCCGCGTCCTATAAGAGTCAACGTTTGTCATGTAAACACTGGCTCGCCCAGCCGGGTCAGCTAGGTCAAGGCGAGACAATCAGAGCATGCGCGAGCGCTGTTGCCTCGGGCAAAGGAGTCCAATTTTTTCCTATACAAACGCTCGCTAAAGTTTACTCGGCTGGGAGGGTGACCCTTCTACTCGAGACGGGTTTTCTCCATTTGAACGGGGCCTTAGGGTGTGTTCACACTATCCTGGAAAGCTCTTACGCCTCTTGCTCCTCCACTCGCCCGCGTTTACATCAGTATGACCAGTAATGGCAAATGCTGGAGGGGTGGGGGGGGGGGTACTTCCTTAAAAGAGGCTAATGGGGATGTGCCGCTGGATTGGGTCGCATTTTCACGACTGGATTGACTGTAATGGGGTTGCATTTTCAATAGAGTTACTAGAATGGGGTTGCACATTTTCGGATTTTTGGGGGATGAAAAGTCTTCATATTTACGGTTAGCAAACGTACCAGGATGTTTGTACTGTAGGTGAAAAGTAAAGTGTTCTTCATTTAATTTAAAACTGAATGGGTCAATTCATTTTAGGATGACCTATTTAAAGGATTAATAAGATAAGATAGATACATAAATAGAGAGTGACTAAGTTGGGATCGGGAAAATGACATTTGCCTAAAATTGACTAAGATGGGGTCTAAAATTGGCCACAGAATAGACTATAATGGGATAGGGGCTCTGAGAGGCCAGCGGCACGTACCCAGCAAAAACTAACCTAAGTACCCCCCCGGGTAAAAACATGCCTTTCTTTAATTTAAGCGGGTAATATTAAAAGTTGATGTAAGGGACAATCCATTGAAAAAGTTATGGGGGGTTGGGGGGGGGCGTGCGTTCCCCGCTAGCGGAGGCTTCTTTTCCCGCCGAATACCAGGGAAAAAGAGTCCTCTGCTAGCAGGGAAGGGAGTGTGAAGTACAAAAAAATATTGGATCAGTATAGGTTTCTGGGAAACTGCCCACCCACCCCTCCCCTAAGCCATCATTCTGCCCTAAGTGAGTTAGTTTAGGGGAGGGGTAGGTGAGTTTCCCAGAAACCAAAATTGATTTAAAATATTCATGGAAGGAAAATTAGCTAAAGAAATGAAGGAAATGTTAAACGAAAAATAATTCATGCCTCTCGAAAATTCCCCACCCCTGCCGTCCTTCCTTTCTATCCTCCGCTTCCGTGGTATCGTGGTCGACAGAGAAGACCAAATACGAAATTATAAACTTTTATTGACTGAAATTACGTTCATTCAAATATCATCAGCTAGCAGACGTATTGTACATAATATTCACAAGAGAAGCGAGGTTAGAAGAATCTATAAGCTTAGAGCATGTATGATAGGCGCAAAGAGAGGGGAGGGGGAGAAAAACGCCCCAAACCTCCCTTTTTTCCCTCCACCCCTACCCTCCCCACCCCAGCCCTTTCGATGCCTTTCACGCACGCTAAGAAGCAAACTATTAATAACTAAAGCGAAGAGAGAAATTGGCCATTTCAAATCAAAACAAAATCTTTGCCTAGTAAAGCTAAGTGGTAGTATGATGTATGTGAGTATATACCCAGTGTACTATTTAAACCTTTTCACTGATCATTGAGTACAGCTAAACTGTCTCTGGATGGTTTTCACTCCCTAAACAATTATAGAAGCAAAATGTGTCACTCTTACTTTTTTGAATTTGTGAACCTAAAATCCTAATACCTGACTATTTGAATAAACCATCTTCGGTAGTACTCTCATAAAGCTCTTTTTGGTTAAAAGTATTTTACAAAATAAAATTTGATCTATTTTTTACATTTGATTCCAGGCTCTTTTAGGACTAACAATTGAATGCCCGTAACTTCCGGGCCCGGTAAGTTAACATCAAATAAATTCCAGTTTTAATTTATTGGAAGTCTTTCGCGGAGTTCTGAGCAAGTGAAAGAAGATTTTGCTAGGATTTTTGCAAACCCTGCACAAGTGTTACTTTGATATTTTGTTTAAAAATTCAAAATATAGCCTGATTGGAACTGTCTTCGATCAGAAACCTATTAACTCTGTCTCGGCGAGATGACTTCTTCTTTTGAACATATATACGAGTAAAATAGCAAATGACATAACTTCTCTTGGTATTATTTTCTCTATTAAGTTATCGGTGAGTACTGGACTTTTTTTTTTACTACAGGGAAACATAAGAGTAGCTAGACTTAAGAACAAAATCATTATATAAATCATAACGTCTTGCAAAAACATGAACTAATTTTGAACTAACATTGTTGGTGAAGTAGCCTTCTAGCTCAATCCCACTCACTGTCCTTCCTCTCTACATACGCAACGGAGTTATATCATAATTTTAGTAATAAATGTTTGTTTCAAACAGCAAAAAACGTCGCTGAAAAACCAACACTCAACAGACAATTCATAACGTGCACTAGATTGAGCTTTATAAGCCATGGTCATCAACCAGTCGTCTAAGAGCTGGCTCAAAACTGGTCAATACTGGTAGGTCTATCCGCGATAAGATTATGGGAAAAAATAAAATTTTGGTCATAACGTACTGAGATGGTTCTCCTCTAGCGATTTTATTAGTCACCGTGGTTTTGGATGAACTGCTAGCATAAAGTTCACGATAAATACTATATACGACGGTTGTCGGCAATAAGAAGCCAACATGCAATAGAGGTTAACCATTTGTTTTACCCTGGGTACCAGAGGTATTTTCTCGCGTGCGTTGGGGAGCTTCGTTTCGTCGACTGCAGGCCGAAGACACGAGCGGGGAAGCCGCGCGGGTCACTTTTTAAGACTTGACCGAAACCGGAAACCGCGCATGAAAAGCCTCTGGCTCCCAGGATACCATTTGTTTTACGATGCCTGCTAACTTTGTTAGCGAGCGAGGATTGCTGGGATAAAGCAATGTCACTTGGTCTTCCGGAGGCAAACAGCAGAAAAAGTCACCAATGTTGAGCTTTCGAGGTCGAGTTTGCTAATTCTAGACAATAAAAAATGAAGACCTAGTAATGACGAAGCAAACTAAGCTGGTCACGCAAATAAGAAATTCTGGGTATCAGAAACATAACGAAACTCAATCGACTAAAACTGTTTAGTACGGAAGAAGTAAACAGTGACTCGTAATCGATTGTTTTCACAAGCAGTTTTCACTGGCATATGTTATGTCAAATGTTTACTGAGAATCTTGGCCTTAGTGGAGGCGAGGCTCCTGGTAAACTTTCTTCATTACTTATCAAAAGGTCACCGCCAGCCTCGCTTCCACCAAAAGGCTAGGTCGCTCAACATAAAATTGCAAAATGGTTCGTCCTTGAGAGATCACGTGATATTGTTTTGTTAATCCTTAAAGTAGATATCTTGAGTAAGGTCTGTTGCAATGATAAAAAAAGGAGTGTTGAACACGCACTAAGACTATAAATCTAGATCAATATCAGACGTGCCATCATCGTCGTCGTCCGCATATCCTGACATGCTGTCCACGGGACCCGTCCCGTAAAATGTCAGCTTCCATTCTAACAAAACCCCAGAACTAATCCTCCCGGACTCGGGATTCAACCCGGGAACAAACTCCTCCTGGAAGCCATTATTTACTTGCACCCGCTGAGAACCAGTCTCTTCGGTTGTAACCTGAACTCTCTGTCCCTGAAAGTCGGTATCCGTTCGTTTGCTCTCGGACAACTTCGTGGGGTCATCGGGTTCAGTGGTGTAAATGTAACGATCGTATCCGTAAACCTTGTTACTTTCATCGTCGCCCGTATCCTCGTCAATAAAAGTCTTTTTAGCTGCCGTTGCTATTTGGTAGTTATTGCCTTGCTCTGTTATGTCCGGCGTTTCATACGATGTTAAAAACGCACCAGGATTCTGACTCATTCCTATCCCATTTTGATATTGTTCAGGGAGAAAGGTGTCGAATGTTCCTGGATCATAGTCTCCCCATTCCTCTGCCTCTGTGTTACTAGGAACTGTGATTGAAGAGTATTTTTACAAGGGGTCAGCTAAACCCAGAGAACACTAAAAAAATTTCAACAAGTGGCAACTACTAAAATAGCATAATTCTCCCCCTAGAAGTCTTGAATTCACTACACATTCTAAAGCGTAATTAGTTGACAGGTTACTCAACCGATCACAAAGAAAGACAATCATTAAGATACCCAAACATACGGATGGAACAGTCATTAGTCTTTTTGTGTAAGGGATACAGCCTTTGGTATTTTCACCCTCGGAATAACCAGGCGCTGTCTAATTATGAGTTTAAATGAAAAAATCATCGCACAAGTCCTGTTCCCGAAAGGAAATGAGCTAGAGAATGAAACGACAAAAAGGGCTAGCGATCGAAACACCAGATTTTGAATCTGTTCTTTTGAATCTGCTAAGGGTGAAGAACTCCCTTCTACTACTCCTGAGTTGTTGAATGAACTTTTATTTTTTCTGGCCCCGTTTGTTCAAAAGCTGGATAACACTATCCACCGGATTAATCACTAACCAGCTGATAAGTATTAGGAAAAACTGTTGCGTCATACACTGGATTGTATAGCGCTATCAACTATTTTGAACAACTGGAGCCTTGCGATAGCAAGCTGCTTCTACACCGATCGTAAAACTGGTTTAAAATTGTCATAAAGTAAAAGACGTTTGTCTTACCATTTCCTGTTTCCAATTCGTCCTCTTCACTTCCCGCTTTCTCTTTCGGAGCTTCAGGAACGCGAATCTTATGCTTTTTCACCCCCTCCGGGTACGGAGCATCTACTAATGGGGCTTTTGCGCCATCCATGCCAGTTTTTTTGGCTTCTAAT
>OZ037992.1:36028584-36288584 GCA_964035705.1 Porites rus
TCTACATCTGCTTCCTGTTTACTTGTGTCATGCTGAAGGTATCCATTCACATCCACCCCTTTGTTCAACGTAGCAATGTTATCCGTAACATTCATCACCCACACCCCCTTGGGATTCTCCCCCCAGTTATGCACGGTCATGAATGTCCAATCATGAAGCCCATTCTTTGAATCGTCATAACGCCGGGTAGAAAGCATCTCGTTTCTAGTCCCACTCGGAGAAAACAAGTCTACACTGACGTCACCACGACGCCGATGTTGGAAGCTAACTGTTAAGGTCACGTGCTCTACCTTGGTGATTTCCTTGTCAGTTCCATCGCATGCAATGGTATCAATAGTGATTGATAGGGTTCCGCCAGCGGGGATTTCCCTGAAAAAAACGCCGTTTAGTCAGCAGAATATCCACGAGTTAGCAGTACAATAAAAAATTAAGCAATTCTTACAGATTCAAAATGTTAGAATAACAAGAGTTCTCGCCATGCCACTTATGCTGTAGGTTTATCTTTTATTTACACCCGATACTTCTTTTTGCTTCAGTTAAGAAGTGCAGATAATTACCAGATATTAACTGCGCTCGGAAAAACAGTGCAGTAAACTGGTAACCTAAAGAGATTGCCGGGTTATCACGACAGAGAATAATCATTTCTCAACTTTATAAGCTAGAGCAAAAGCCCAAGGGAGCTACTCCCTATAACGACCTACAGGGGGAGGCTCCGGGCGAAAGGGATACCTTTTCCAGGCTTCTGTTAAATGAAAGAATAATGATTTCGTAAAAGGAGTATATGAAAGAGTCGGGAAATCTGTCATTCCAGTCTCTGAATGGACCAAGAGGGCTAACACTTAATGCATTTTATGGATGTAAAAGAGACATGAAGACTTCCCGATTTAGTGATTTATTCCTATTAAAAGGACGGTGAATTTATAGAATTTAAAGGGATGCAATGTTTTGAACTACTTGTAGGTCTGTGTAAGTGGTACCATTTGTTGTCAGTGGATGCTATACGAAAAGGGTACCTTTTCAGTCAAAATGGTATATAAAACGGTAAGGGGTTGGACCTCGGGTTTGGAACCTCCCCGTATAAAACTTCGTTGGGTTCCCCCTAGGGAGCAAACGAACGAAACGGTTAAAGTACTATCAACGAAAAACTGAAGGCTGCATTGCGGATTATTGTATGTGACTTACTGTTGCGTTTGACTGGAGGGTCCGTGGCAGGTCCTTTGTGGAGCCACATTTTTCCAAGTCTTTGCTCTTTTTACCATTGCTGAGGCATCAAGTCTCCCAAAACCAAACTTGTGATTAAAATGATAACCGGCTCCGTTCTTCATCCATCCTTCATCCACGGGACTTGTTACTTGAGCGGTTTCTACCACAAGGTGCTGGACATCTCGCCATGTAAGGTTAGGGCTAAAAAAACGAAATAACAACAACAAAGTAATGATGAGACGGTTTATGCCCAAAATATAATGTTTGTAACAATAAAAATGATCATTTTTTGCAAGTCAAAACTGTTTACTGTGTTTCAACAGGGTTTTCAATAGCGCAGCGAATGTCGTACAGTTAAAGAACGGGCTCTGTCTTGGTGGACAATAGTAAAGACAATGTACGGAAAAAGACAAAGCACTTTTTTGAAAATCTGTAAGGAGCTTTGTAAGGTTTGAGGGAAAGCTATGGCGTTCCTCTAATCCGGCATTGCTCTCTTGTTTGAGCGATTTTTAAAAGCCCACAATTGATTTCCCTTTTTTTACAATAACGCTTATTTTTCCGTGTCCAACTTTTGGCCCAATAGAATCGAAACGAAGTTCGGCATTCGTACCCAGTCTCGTGCTCGTTTAGAAAATGACTAATTGTGAGCTTATTCTATTAAAATACTTAGACAAGAGTTCAGTAAGTGTGTTTGGCTCCTAGTCAGCTTTTTAAGCGTATTTGGACAATCCAAAAAAAAAAAACATCGAGCAATCAGGATTTATCAGAGGTATGCTGCGCAGGTAGAGATTTTGGTCTTTTATTTTCCTTTTTATTTGCAGAAAACTAGATAAGACAACTGAACACCGTTTCTTGTCTCTCATCATATGGAAAAATTATATGGAAGATAAAAGGTCATTGGGCTACGAAATATCAACTCACTTGGCTTGAAGAACTAGAGCGAACATTCCAGCCGCCAGTGGGGCAGCCGACGATGTTCCTTTGAACTCTTCGGTGCACTTATGATGCAGATCCGTGGTCACCTAGAAAAACACAGCGTCACACATTAAAAAAGCGTTTTCACTCACGTCGCTTACAGCTTTCAAATTGAGTTGCTACAACAAATGGAACCGTTTACATAAGAAAAGAGTTCAGTTCCCACAGGGCTGGTTCGGAACACCAACATGGCCGCTGTTTTATTGTTTTGGGACACCAAAAGAGCGTTTTCACATGACGTCACGGCGGCCATCTTGGTGTTCCCAAAACAATGAAATAACCGCCATGTTGGTTTTCCAAACAAATCCCATAGAAATTGAACTCTTTTCTTATGTAAACGCTTTCTTTTGTTGCAATAAATTTGGATAGATGTTAACAACGTGAGTGAAAACACTCTATGAGGTGTTTTGGGAGTCCAACATGGCGGACGTGCACGACGTCACGTGAAATTTTCACCCTTTCTCTACAGGTCCGTCCAGAATATATCTGCAATAACACAGACCTCATCCACGGTTTATACTTTTATTTGTTTATTTATATTATTTGTTTTATAGAAAACAAAATAATTTTCAACATGTTTTTAAAAAGCTCCTCTTGTCGAGTAAGCAACCTCATTTCCAAGCGGGTGACATTTTTTCCCTTCGGCGCTTTGAGTCTCGTTCTCGTGTTAAGGGACAAAACAATTTTTCACAAAAATTTTTTTCCCAAAAGAGAAAAAAATCAAGTTATACCAGCTCTCAACAAAGGTAACCTTTGCTGGTCCCTCGTTCAATTAAGATTCGCTACCAACGTGCATTGGAGAAATCGCGGTTCTCTGGCAGGTTCTTCTATGGAATGAAAACGAAAATAGCATACGACCAACTATCCTAGCAGCAGAGAAGGAAGCTTTCTTTCGCTTAGCATGAATCAAGTAAATTCTTTGTTGAGCAAGCCTACACGTTGCTACGATACAGTTTCGAAAACAGGCCTAATCGCCGTGTGCTTGGTAAGACAGGCTCAGTTATGACAATCAGTTTATCAATGAACAAGAGAGGAAACAAGATTGACTGGTCGAGAAGTTTGGCCTTCGGCCCCGGAATTCAAAGGCTTAACGCCGTTCAGGTAGAGGCTTCTTTTCTTCTCCTGGATCAAGCTCTGCTCGCAGGGTGACGACTACTGAACCATTTGCCATTTTAATCATTTTAATGATCAGTTAAAGGTTTTAAATTATATTACCATTTTGTTTTCTTCTTTCTCCCGGTGTGACCCTCCGTTAAATGTAACTCCTAGAGTGGACGAGCATAGCTCGGTGTAATAAGCTGACAGGCCATGGTCGCCTATGCAGCCTACTGATATGGTGTATATACTGGTAGTGTATCCATCACAGTTACAGTCGTCATCTGTTAGTCCTCCATTACCAGTCGCCCACACATAAATGTTACCTTTACCTCCGCGACCCTGTGAATGTTTAGATAAAGCAAGGGCAAAATGATTTAAATGCTTCAGGCAGCGCTTGGAATAAACAAAGGACTCTTACTAACAACTGAACTGTAATATATCGGAAAAAGTTGAGTGATGTAATATTCCAAAACCTTGGAAGATTTACTTTGTGAAATACTTTCAAACTTAGTTAAATAAACAACACACCAAACATGTCTTCGTCTTTCAAGTAATTTTACCTTAAGAGCGCCCTGCATAAGCGCTTCTTGTGCAAGTTTTCCTGGTTTTCCGAACGTCTTCCCGTCATCTTTAGGACCCCAGCAATTGCTGTAGATATCAATATACTCGGATTGAAAGCTTAGTGAACTCCCTTCCAATACATCAGTCGCTTGACCATCTAACATTCTCACTCCTACATTAGGGATAAAAAAACGTTTTGGAGTTGCGTTACTTCCTATCAATCTGTTTTCTTTGAATCGTTTCCTTTGACGAAGTTGGTGATATTCTGGTAACTGCGTAACGAAAACGTTTTGCAATATCTCGTACTCAAGTAGCCTGCCATGTTAGACGCCTTTCATAGGCTTTAGTTTCACATGCCCGTGAAAAGGGGCGTCCTCAGACTGCTCCTTAATAAGTTTTGAATGTGTGGGGAACTGGGATCGAAGTATTGGAAGGGCTAGTAAAAATTCCTTTGTGCCATCCCTGCCAAATTTTCTTGATCACCACCTGGGCGGTTTCTACCACTTTTAAATTTCGGTTCTCTTTTGTTTCCTGACATTATTATGGTATTCCCCATACCTCCTATATTGGCATCATAAGCCACTCCTACACCGCAGATGCTATTGTTGGCAACTGCTGCCACTTCTCCAGCGCACCTCGTACCATGGCTAGAAAATAGATAAAAAGATTTTAAGAAATGAGGCCCTTTTAGTGGGGTTACGTATGTCCTTACTAGTCTGAATTTCAAAGCCTGTCGTTTCGCGCATAATGAGGAGGAAGCCATGTCGCTTTTGGTATTTTACTATTTGCGCTTTTCTTTGTCACTTTGTGTCGTTTGTCACCTTTTCTGCTGCCCAATGTTACAAGGCCATGTCGCTTGTTGGGATTTTACCCTGACAGGGTCTCAGGAATGTCATGGAAGCTTTTGCATATACTTTGTTTTTTGCTCACAAAAAGTAGGTACGCAGCACTCTATTTAGTGTTATAACTGAATGTATGAGGGCTAGACGCCGATTCAAGAAAAAAGATGGACTGTACACGAAGATATGCAAAGCTCCTGGAATCGTTTTGGAAATCAACTAATTAACTCTAAAAATTAGCGAAATGTTAGCATTTCCATTTCGCATGATGTGTTATCATTCAGTGAATACTTCCGGGTTTTTTTAACCTTTCACGTTGTTAACAGAGCATTCAACAGTTTTGCGCTAGAAAATACGAAGCTGGGACTGATTTTGTATAGGCTATACGATCCAGCTTTACACGCTGATGAACATATTGCTGAACAAATACAAGTTGACATATGAGATGTCATGCACAAGATAGAATTTTTCATCTGGCTTTCAACCAACGGCCGAATTGTTTATTTCACCGACGTCGAAATGTCTTGATGGCAACCAACAAAATTTGGACAGAGTATCCAAGTAATTCACTTGCTAAGTGGTCGAGAGAGATTATTAAGTCTCAAGTCAACACGTACATGTATATTGGGTTCGGTTTTAAAGCGTTTCCCTCAGAAATCGCCCAGTCCCAATCTCTGAAGTTAAAGCCCCGGAAACTAGCAAAGAAAAAAATCCACAAATAAGTGAATGACAAACCAGTTATCAGGATCACTGTCTCTTGGCTTTGGATCAGCATCCATGTCGTTAAAATCATAACTCGCTTTTTGATCCTTAGGAAAAACAAAAACAAAATATCAACTGAGTCCAAACATTTGCAATTCGTTCTATTTAAAAAGAGAAAAAAAAAAGAATCTCTGACATTCAACTGGCAAAGAAATTAAAGTTAGTATTTAATTCTTTTTTTTTTAATGTAGCCAATCACTTTTTATTATGTTTCGCAGTTTCAGTGATAATACCAATAGTGGTAGCAAAAACAGCTAACAATTAGTGAGAGAAGAGTGCTTAAGACCCGGGGTGGGGGGTTAAGAACAATTGCTTGTTTCCTTATCACGTTGAAAAACAGATTAACTGCAAAAGAAATATATGAATATATGAATATATGAATATATGTTGAAAGTCTTCTGTCGTATTTTCAAGTGATATAGGGCACACAAGACATGGTGTTTTATCACATATAAAACACCGCAGACCAGACATTTATCTGCCGATAATGAACCATAGTTAATGAAGTGAACTTACGAAGTTATCTCTAAGATCTGGATGCGTGTGATCCACTCCGTCATCAAGAATACTAACAACTACCCCTCTTCCCGTGATTCCCTGTCGCCAAACTGGCATCACATCGAGGTCGACGCCAGCTGGACCTGTGGACTGGCCTTGATTTAACTGTGAAGAAAGGTAGAGTACATTCGATCACTTCTACATTAAAGGCGATGGATGCATTTAATGAAGAACCAATCAACCAAATTCGCTTTTGTAATTAAGCTAGAAAAGAATCAAAACTAAGAAAGTTGGTTTCCTTTTTCAAACAGCCTTGAAAGCGTTAGGCCGTTCGGGAAATGATCCCGCAGCCTTGTCCCGCGAGAACCCGAGAGAGCGGCGGAAATTGAGGCTTAGAAAATGTTGGATCAACAGCTTGTTACTTGATAAGAGTTACTGTATGTCTTGCAGCCAGGATTGAAGAACGTTTTACTCTTTTCCTAGAGTTTATGTTCACCTACGTAGGAAGCAGAAATCGGAAAGAAGATTTTTCAACATACCAAATTATTAAAGCTTTGATATGAAAAGGTGTGCAGTTTGGCCTCTTAAACTTTAAATATGTCGACTTCATTGCGCAAATTGCAAAATTCACCAAACGGCGAATCTCACAAACATCGAAGAAGGATGTTCTTGGAGCCCAAAGAGGGTAGCTCTAAAGGCCACATAAACCTTAAAAAGAGGTACCTCATCCTAAGTTCATTAAAACTTTCAGTTGTGCAGGGGCGTATAAAATACCCAATAAACCTAGCCTGGTTACTTACTAAAGTAAAATAGACTTACAAGATACCACTGGTCATTAAATTTTGGATCCGTAGGTATACCATCCTTTCTTGTTCTTTCTAAAACATGTTGATGTTCAGCCCATACAACCTGCAGTTAACAACAAACAAAACTTGCATTTTAACATTAGCACCGGCTTATTACTTAGCTTGTTCTCAGTAGTCTCTGATACATCATCAATTCTCTTGCGAGAACACCGTCTCGGCCGTAGGTAACGCTCCTCCGTATTTGTTAACTTCACCATTACATTTCTTCAAACACTTAAATGCGCTGTTCCAAAATTCCTTAAACTACACTAAGAACACGTTTTCATCAGTTGGGAAAGCTTTTAAGTGAATGAATAATTTTTATTGTATAATGAGTCTGAGGATAGTTTTCTTTTACCTATGGTTCATTAAGGCCCCGTCAGTCGAGGGTAGAGGGAGCACTCACCTACTCCAGTTACCCTGGGTGAGCCAACGTTTCATACATTTCCTCATTACAAAACATAACGAACCGTTCACATGAGAAACAAAAAGTTGGCTCGACTAGTCGGGTCACCCTTTAGATATGGTAGGGTCACCCTCCTAGCCGGGCTAACTTTTTTTCCATATAAACACTTTGGCTTGCCCAACCGGGTCAACTCGGTCAAGGTGACAGAATTACGCAAAGACTGTTTGAGACGATTAGAGCATGCGCGAGCGCTGTTGGCTCGGGCAAAGGAGTCAACTTTGCTCTGGTATAAACGCTTGCTAAAGTTTACTTGGCTGGGAGGGTGACCCTACCCTGCGAAACAGAATTTCTCCACATAAACTTGTTACGAGGCCTACGTGCTTTTCCAATCTGCAAAATCATAACCTACTGACAGGGACAATCGGCTCCTGCAGGGACTAACTCTGACGATTATTTTGTTGAAATCAGTTATAAGTGCAGAGCTTTTGGAGCCATCCAGCTCTTGGCTCCTTAAATTCGAATGCGTCCTAAGTTGAGATATTTCATATCGAGTATTGTTTCTAAAAATTGTCAATTGTTATAAAATTATACATGTGACACATTTTAGCTTAGGATCTTGGACCAGCTGGTTGTTTTGATTGATCGATCAGCTGATGTGCTGACTTAATTCTTGTAACGAGATCCTAGAGAGGTGCTCCAAAAGCTCAGCAAAGCTTTCTTCTTATTTTTCATGACCATCAATCCGTAGCTTAAAATTAATGGAGGTTTATCTTACTTCATCTTCAGATAGCAATAATCTGGTCTTTTCGTGTAGATGTCGCTTGTGCCGGAATCCTTTGCCTTCATGTTTAAAGTGATAATAACCTTTTAGTGATCCAACCTGAATACAAACAAAATGGTCAAAATATCATTGCACAAGACCTCAACTCCTCGTCGGTCTGTATTAAAACAATACCACTGTTTGTGATTACAATCGACTACTCTTACTCTAGAACTGGAATGATGAATATAGCAGTTTTATGTATTTTAACTGCGAAGTGAGAAAATGAATGCAGAGAAGATCATCATAGTTAAATAAGCATATTTTGCAATTGTGAAAAGAAAACCTGAAAAAAATAAAGGCGTACTGGGACCCGAGCCCTGACCACCTCTTCTTTACCGGTGCAGAACTTTAACCAATTGGACCGACAAGCCAACTGGGAACTGGTTGGCTCAGCTGTTTACTTAGGTTGGCCAGTTCCTTGCATGGTCACTGCAACAGCGCGAGACGCCAATTACTGCGGGCCCGTAACAGTCCCTTCCTCCACGAGAGATAGACCACCATACCGGGGACAACGCCCCCTGCTCTTTACGAACAGAGTGTGGGTTCTTTCACGTCCCACAGAATTTATATCTACAGGAGTTGTGAGACGGGGCCTACGTTTATCGTTCTTATCCTAGAAGACTGTAGAAAGTCTAATCGTTTGCAGATGTTTTTACAAAGGCAGCACTTTCTCCTCTGCTATTTTAAGATCCAGAGTGTTGGTCCGAGCTGGAAAAATGGTGAAACGCTTTTCAAAGAAGAAACATTTGTACGCTCAAAGAAAATAGCAAGAACACAACCGCCCACAGACTAATCATCCCTTAAAATCTTGAATTTGACAAGAAACAAGCAAATGAAGAAGGGAACTGTTAACGCAGTAAGCACGTTCTTAAAAGATTAATTATTTTGAATGAGTAATAAAACAGTTACTGGATTTGGCATTCGTATGAATTGAAGAATTATGCAGATCTCAGAGTGTGTTATCCGCCGAGGCCAAACACTTCCTAGATCTACTATTCTTCAGATCATACGAACGTCTAATCTAATAATTGCTACTTGTATCTACGTTTAACCTTATAAAGGAAAAGTGAGTGCAAAAAATATCGTTAAACCAAAATTCAACGGCGGGATTCGAAGTTTGGTGGACAAAAAAAGGACTAATACAGCAGATTCAGAGAGCTATCTACATCAAAAACAGCAAATTACGGCCGACTTGACGCAGTCCCAGTGACCAAACTCCCGAAACTCAAATTCAGTTTTGGCCGATGAGTCTGAGCTGTTTGAGGGTAATAGTAACAGTAACAAGCAGCACTTTTAAACTACGATGGTACATTTTTGCGAAATTTCTCTTTATATTTACAAAATTTCAAATATGAAGCCCGGAAGTTAAATCATAGTCCGTTCTTAGTTATATCCATCTCTTTTCCAACAAGGGCGAATGGGAACGCGAGCCGCCCAGCCCCCCCTCCCCCGCCCACCCTTTACCCCTTTCCAGCATCCCTCCTTTTCGTATCTGTGGGGAGGGAAGAGCGGCAAGATCAAGTAATTAAAGTGGTTGATGGTTATGTTAGATCGGAATATCAGCGCCCGAACAGACTGACAAGATCGACCGTACAGTGTTGTTCTTTATCAAAATACTGTTCCGCTTTACTCATTTCATAAACGGGGGTGTGGTCAGAATTCCAAGAGCTTTGGCTTCTGATATATGGAACATTTTACATCTGATCAATCGGTTCCATTTTCTCCTTTGAATGTCTTGATAACATACTTAACTGTTAGCGAGTATATATGATGTACATTCAGTTACTTTATTTGGTCAAGTTTCTTGGCCTTACTATCAAAGCCAACTGCTGATAAATCGAACGTAACGTATCATGTCCATGCTTAATTTGTTTTTAAATACCACTTGTGGTAAAATACCACTTGTGATTAATATAAACAATCATTGAAGTTCCAACTAACCGGTTTGTTAATTCCAATGAAAGTAATAAAAACAACCTCATAAAAGAATCGTGTTTACCTTTATGTTTTAAACAACTGTTTAAAGAGGGTGTATCTACAAAAGTCTCAGAGGAAAGAGTTGAGTTTTACGCTGATATTGCATGATAAAGCTGAACAAGAAAGTATGAAAAATCTCTCAACGTGCATGAAATGAACAAGTGTATAAGTTAAACAGAAGAGAGAATCAAAGAGGCAAATCTCCAAAAAATTAAGATCACTGGTAGCTAGTAATAACAGTCAGGTATCTGTTGTTAGTGGCATGGCGCATTTTGCGTAACGATGTAAGATCGCTTATGAGTCAAGAAACGCCGGGATCATCTATCAGCCTAGTTAACATCACGGAGCACTTATTTCTCTTTAATTCTTCCCAGAAAGAAAACGTTCGGTGAAACAATAAAAAGTTGCACTTACTCATTGCATCTACCACCAGGTGTAATTATTGACGTTTCAATATCAGCCGGCCAGAACACCCGCACAATAACATAAAGAGTAAACGTTTCCTACCTGACCATAGTTTATAAATCCATGTTTCTCAGCAATTCTATCCGCTACCTTAATCTCCGCTGGGTCGAGTTTGACCGCCCAGGAATTTGTGAACATTAGCTCTCCAGATTCGCTTTTGAGTGCATCTTCGAACTTATGGAGTTGTTCCCATTCTCTTCTTGTAAGCTTTGGCGTCGATTCTAGCGTCCTCTTTCCACGTTTTCGTGATTTCCTAGCGGGTTTTCCAAGGAGAATAGCAGTTTCAGAGAGGAGAAAGAGCAACGTGATGTAAGCTCGCCATCGCAATGGTTTCATTTTATAGTTTTTTTAGGGAAATAGTTATAGAAAATGAAGCTAATTTTGTTGAAAAATTATTGGATTGGCCATCTACTTAACCAGTCTGATGCACATAATAAATCATGGTGGTGGCAGGTTGTGGGTTGTCTTGCTGCAAACGCTTCGCTAAACTTCGTCTTGTTTAGTTAGCCATGCGTGTTGATACATTCGCAAGGTATATCACACAGAATATGTTTGTTACGGAGACCTAAAAAAATAGAAACTAAATCTGCATAAAAAATGCCCTTAACGTTGAAAGTTCTAACTGGTCAAGCCAAGAAGAAATTTAATGAAACTTGGTAGGGATAAAAGAACAGTTAAGAGAACCGAAAGCTAGAATTAAACAAGCTCGAAAGACGCCTGGACAGAAAACGACGAAAAAAGAAATGATTGGTCCATTTGGAGAGGAACTCATCATGCATTGGAAGCGATTCCAAAGTATTGGGGAAAAATGATTGCTGAGAACTGACTGCCCTTGAATTTAATCAGCATCTAAATTGTGTCCAATACAAAGCAAGAGATGTGATTGGTTATGCTGGAGAAAAATCCGTGAAAAAAACTCTGAAATTAAATCTGCATGAAAATTGCTTTTAACAGGACGAAATATGATTCTGAAAATTGAAGGCAAGGCTGATCGCACAGCTTAGGGTTACAGATTTATTTGCCCAATATTTCGACTAAACAAAACTGGTCATCGGGGGACAGAAAAGCTTTCTAGCCCCCGATGAAGACTAGTTTTGTCTGGTCGAAATCAGTTGAGCACATAAATTTGTAACCCTTAGATGTCCGATCAGCTGGCCTTCAATTTTAAGTGTTATTTTGTATTGCTGATCCTGATCTATAACAATGAGCCGGCCTTGCTGTTTGCCCACTGGTCCTTACAAGAATTGTTCGCGAAATATGATTGGTTAAGTTGAAGGAAAATTTCATGCAGTACCTTGGGAGGGATTTTGATAGCGGAGCCCCAAGCGCGCTTTTGTGGGGCCCCATAGATAAGAAAATTTGGTTATCAATTGTTGGTTTTCACATGACGTCACTAAAATTCAAACTAGAAAGCTATCGATAGAACCGATATTTTACTTTCACGATGTATTAGAACAGCTGAAAACTAATTTTTATACAAATTTTCGCTTCAAAAGGGTTCTTGGTTTTGTGATAGAGTACGCTTGAATTTCTAAGCTTTTGCGTGACGGGGCATTTACACGACGGCTAAGAGAGCTGTCATGTAGGTTAAAGAAATTACTTATTTCAGGGAATTTTGCTCTCTAAACAGTTCATGTATCAGAAAAAGTATCACTTTAATGTTTATGAGTTCCTCGAAGAATAAATTCACGCGTTTGTAGCAAAACTCGGTAACAGGTGTTTCTGTTGGTTTCCGTCCGCCATGCTGGTGCTCATCCGGATGGGCACCAGCGTGGCGTCTCCATACAAATCTCTACTAATTTTGTGAAAACATTTCTTCGGATATCTCGTATACGAAATATTCCTCTGACATGAATCTTGGCGAGGGTCTTTGCATCTTTTTGATTTTTGATCTATTTTGAACGGCGTGACACTGAAAACCAGCAATCCATTTGAGAAATTTTGGTAGTCACGTGACCTTACACCCGCCCGCCCGTCCACAACACGAGGAAGCCAAGGTGAATGTCACTTTCTAGCTAGTGTGGGGGCCTGCAACATGATATTGCACATCGACGTTGTGGTCAATTGCCAGTTGTCAAAACAGGGTAGCCACTTACCAGTATCACATGACCATATCGCGGGATCAAGTATCCATCCATCGAGGTTACGTTTTCTTTTGAAGTTGTCTGCTGACAGGTTGCTAGTTTTCAACTCATCACAGGCTCAACTCCAAGCGGATTTCTTTGCAATGGGTAAAACTCATGGAAAAATGCACACGAGGAGACTGGCATGACTGGTTGATTTGCAGAGAAATTTTGCACTTTGAAAGAAATTTCTGAGCCTGAGAGCGGACGTCTGCTATTTCTTTTGTCCCTTCTCCGCTTGAAATGATGGAAATAGGAGACGTCGGTACGCAAGCTAGTGATTTCCCAATGAAAAACTGATAAAAGAAGCGTTGTTATGATAAACCCCTCTTAAATTTGTCATGTATGAAAAAAGACGCTTGAGAAGAGACATGATTGGTTGACTTGGAGAGGAATTCGAAACAGATAGATATCCAAGGTCTCTTCCACCGTCGTCTTCGTTACGCACACGATGGCGGAACAGGGGATGATGGGAAGGGAGAAGAGAAGATTGTCTTTCCCTCCATTTCCCACTTAACAACTATCCCTAGGCGGCACTACGGAGAGGTGAGAGAGAACTGGGGAAGAGTCAGATCCAAGAGTCGAATTGTTATCACAGTAGTGATCCAGAGAAAAACCCTAAGATCGGTGATTTGATAAATGCAAATTTTGCATTTAAGTATCTTTACAGACACAAACAAAAATTCGCAAATAAACGACTCTGTATATATACAGAGTGAAACTTCGCAGTTAATTAATTGCGAGTTTTTTACTCACTCATATATACGAAGCAAAATTTTGCAATTAGTTAATCGCGAGGTTTTACTCTAAATACATATTAATTACACTGATACAAATCTCGCACTTAACTATTAACTGCGAAATTTCTGTCTGTTCATAGTAAAAGACTCAAATCTCGCACTTAACTATTATTCCTTGAGTGCGAAATTTCTGGCTGTTTATAGTAAAAGAATAAAATCTCGCAGTTAACCATTTTACCTAAACTGCGAAATTTCTCTGTTAACATGAAAGAACACAAATCTCGCACTAAACAATTTTTCCTTAACTGCGAAATTTTTGTCTGTTTATAGTAAAAGACTCAAATCTCGCAGTTAACCATTCTTCCTTAAAGGGGAAATTTCTCTGTTTGCATGAAAGAACACAAATCTCGCACTAAACAATTTTTCCTTAACTGCGAAATTTCTGTCTGTTTATAGTAAAAGACTCAAATCTCGCAGTTAACCATTCTTCCTTAACTGCAAAATTTCTCTGTTTACATGAAAGAACACAAATCTCGCACTAAACAATTTTTCCTTAACTGCAAAATTTCTCTCTGTTAATAGTAAGAAACACAAATCTCGAAGTTAACTATTTTTCGTTAACTGCGAAATTTCTCTCTGCTTACATGAAAGAACACAAATCTCGCACTAAACAATTTTTCCTTGACTGCGAAATTTCTGTCTGTTTATAGTTAAAGACTCAAATCTCGCGGTTAACCATTTTTCCTTAACTGCAAAATTTCTCTGTTTACATGAAAGAACACAAATCTCGCACTAAACAATTTTTCCTTAACTGCGAAATTTCTGTCTGTTTATAGTACTCAAATCTCGCACTTAACCAGTTTTTCCTCAACAAGTTTATTTTAAATTTAATATAGCTTACAAAGCTTGTGCCCGCAATTTTAATAGCGAAGGCTATTCGAGGCAGGTACAAGAGAAAAAAGAAAATTCTATAAATACATTAAACGAACAATCCTAGAAGCAATCTAGTTTGTCGTGTGGTTTCCTGGGGGGGCACTTGGGTATTTTTTGGGTGGGTATGTGCCGCCCGGGACTCCAAATTGGCACCCCGTTCGAAAAAAAATTCCCCTAAAATTAATACCCCGTTCTAGGATTCGCCCTAAAACTGATACCCTGTTCTAGAAATGGGCCAATTTTTTATACTCCGTTCTAGAGAGCTGTAAATTGAAATAGCCCTGTTTTTTAAAAAGATTATTCTTTATTTGTTCGACTTATATATCAAATAAATGCCTCTTCATAATCAGCCACAATTTTAAGCAGAAGTAAAGCCGTGATCCGCAATTTTTTATACCCCGTTCTAGAAAATGCCTCTGAAATGGATAGTTACCCCGTTCTAAATCAGGAGCTTCAAAATCACGACCCCGTTGGGTGGCACATACCCGTATAGGTAATGTATGGGAGTACCCCCCCCCCCTCCCCGGGGTGTGGTTTATAGCCAGAGTGAGACAGGAAGGCAGACTGTACTTCATAGGGAGGAGACTTTACACAAATTAGATATTTCCCGACTCAGACCAATTTGTGGTCTTTTTTCAGCTGAATGTCAGCTGGAATGTCAGTCTTTCAGGCTCTGTTATTTGCGAAATATTTTTCTCGTTTTTGCTGTTGGATGAGTGGCAACAAGCTCAACTCCAAAAATGCTAGAAAGCTTCAGTATCATGGCCATCGATTTATGGGTACTTAGTACTTAGGAAAAGAGACGAAAAACACAGCTGAACACGTCTTCATGAAGAAAATCTTTCTTCGGGCGTGGGTAAAGAAAGATTTTGTTCTTAGCAGCCAGAAACTCATTTCTGTAGCAGCTCAATAGGACTTATATAAGGCAAGCACACGCGCTAAGCAATTTATGAACCTCGAGTTTTTCCTCTTTTTGCTTTCCAAATCAAGTTAGTTCAATGGTTAAACTTACGTACGTATAAGTAGACTTCAAACATGGAATCTGATAGTAAATCAATAGTAAATTAAATATCTACAAGAGCCATAATGGGACCCATTATGACACACTACCGATCTCTTTAAGAATCTAATGAAAAAATGAAGCGGCCCCGCCAATGTTGCTGTTGATAATTGCCAGACAATGGCTGGTGAAAATTGTTGTCCCCAGTTCAAGAATTCATTTGTTTCAACTTACAAAGGATTTTTTTGTGGTAAAGAAGTCAGAAAAGCCCAGCCATTTTCAGGAATGCTTTGGCTCACCTGGAATTTCGGACATCTCCCTCTCAAGTTTGTCTTTTGTCAGTGTAAAGGGTCTCCAACACTTTTTAGTTACGTGAAGCATGATTAGGCGATTTATTTCTGGTGAATCATGATTTAAAAGTTTTTTATTAGTGATTAAAATCACGATTTTAAATTTTTTTTCATTAAAATCGTTTCCCACTTGGCTCGAAAGACCAGACTCGAGAAGACGGAGGAAATTGAACCGACATGTCCACGTCGTGAACAAATTTTTTATTTCAACGTGACATAGGTGAATGAAGGGTGACATCAACAGATTCGAAACATGATTCGTGAACCATTTTGTTTTGCGCGATGAATTTTCAGCAATTGCATTGCTTTAAAAATGTACGCAATATTTTCGAATGACTGTGGTTTGGTTTTGACAGGACATGAAGTTTACACGGATCGATTCACCCAAGACGGTATTCGCCGGTCTTTATATCGATCTTTGTCAGCTATAGTAACCCAGGAAATCAAAAAGGTTACCTGCGAGATTTCTGTTCCTTCATATAAACAGAGACATTTCGCAGTTAATGAAAAATGGTTAACTACGAGATTTGTGTTTCTTCACATAAACAGAGAGATATTTCGCAGTTAACAAAAATGGTTAAGTGCGAGATTTGCATTCCTTATTATAAATCGAGAGAAATTTCGCAGTTTATTAAAAGTGGTTAACTGAGAGATTTGTGTTTCTACGTATTGACAGAGAGAAATTTTGCAGTTAAGGGAAAATGGCGAGGGTCAAGTGCGAGATTTGTATTCCTTTATATAAACCGAGAATAAATTCGCAGTTACCTGAAAAATGGTTAACTGCGAGATTTGTGTTTGTTAATATTAACAGAGAGAAATTTTGCAGTTAACGGAAATGATTAACTGCGAGAGAGATTTCTGTTCCTTCATATAATAATTTATAATAATTTACCAATTTATATAGCGCGTATTTACATGTGCTGATCAATAGCGCTTTACAATCATATGTTTAGAAGAAAACGAAAATACATTACCGTGAGAATAAAATAAACTAAGTTACAAGAAAGAGAGAAATTTCGCAGTTAATGACAAATGGTTAACTGCGAGATTTGTGTTTCTTTCTATAAACAGAGAGAAATTTCGCAGTTAGTGACAAATGGTTAACTGCGAGATTTGTATCAGTATATATATATGCATAGTATTTTTTTACTAATTTTACTTTTCACTGAGATAATTAACTGCGAAAGTTTGTCGTCTACCTGTAAACATACTTAAATGCAAAATTTGCATTTATATCTACTCCCCCCTAAGATTAAATCGAGCAGGAAAGGAGACATAATTGGTGGATATGGAATGAGTTCTCTTGCCACGAATTTCCATTCAAGGAAAAGGTAAAGTAATTTGTCTAGACCGACAATCTGAGAACTGACAAAAGCCCCAGCGAAATTGCCACTTTTAGTGCTGTACAGTCCTTTGATAACAGCTTACATCCCTGTCATTTGGGTGGTTGTGTACCATTTTGAAGCTGATACCCTTGGCCTTCATCAAACTATGTTCAGCTGCATTTGCAACAATATTCTAAACTCCACCCCGAGACCCTATTCTAGACCAAAACCCTCGGATCTGTAGACCCGACCTCAGACTAAACTGTGTAAAAACCCTGGCTCGGGGGCAGTAGAACATAATCTTTGGTGCCAATTAAATTTTTGTTTTCTCGATTTGAAGTTCGTAAAGGCAGTTTTACCAAATAAAAGTTTCATTCATATTTTCTCAGTACATGAAAAAACGAAAAACGTATGCATATTTATATATGTTTAGGGAGCTGCATAACTCGACAAGTTTGATCAGTTAGAAAGAATTTTCCAGATTTTCTCTCATTTCTCTCATTCAGATAGTGGAGAGTGGCGCGAAATGGAGAGCGGAGAAAAAAGGCAGAAGAGGGGGAGTGGAGGGAACAACATCAATTCCCTCCCAGCCCTCCCCCCCCCCCCCCCTTCAACCCCATCGCTGTTTTTCTGCTCATTTTTCTGTACGCCGTACCCACTATTTTGGGCCTGTTCACACGAAAGTGGGGGAACCCCGGCTGTCCATAAAATCCCCCCCCCCCTCAAGCCCATCGCTGTTTTTCTGCTCACTTTTCTTTGCACTGTCCCTACTTTTTTGGGCCTGTTTACATGAAAGTGAGGAAACCCGGGCTGTCCATCAAATCTCTCCCCCCCCCCCCCTTCAACTCCATCGCTGTTTTTCTGCTCACTTTTCTTTTCGCTGTCCCCACCATTTTGGGCCTGTTTACTTGAAAGTTAGGGAACCCGGGCTGTCCATAAAATCCCCCCTTCAACCCTATCGCTGTTTTTCTGCTCACTTTGCGCTGTCCCCACTATTTTGGGCCTGTTTACATTAAAGTGGGTAACCCGGACTGTCCCCCTCCTTCAACCCCATCGCTGTTTTTCTGCTCACTTTTCTTTGCGCTTTCCCTACTATTTTGGTTCTGTTTACACGAACCCTATCCCTGCTTTTCTGCTCACTTTGCGCTGTCCCCACTATTTTGGGCCTGTTTACATGAAACTGGGGTAACCCGGGCCATAAAATCTGGCATTTTTATTTGATCACGTTTACATGATAGGTGGGGTGACCATATAAGAGATTACGAGTTACCTCACCTACCTGGGTTCCCCTACCTTCAGGTAAACAGGCCCTTAAACGCCTGGAACAGGCTTTATTCATAATTGAGGAGGCAGGTAAACTATACCATCAGGTGTGCTCGCTCCTGGTTATGGATTCCTGGTCATATATGGCGAGTACTATCCACTTTGCTGCTCCAGAAACATCATATGAGTAACCATTGACCATGACAAAGTTTTCCCTTTATCTTTTATAGTTCATTATATTTCAGTGGACTTGCTTCATTCTCTAGCGTTTTCTAAATACTCTTTACCTAACCACATCTACAAGCAACATCCAACCTCAAGAAAAATTCAACTTTTATTTAGTAAAGTGGTGAAAAAGGAGCAATTCTATTTGAGAGAACTACAAGTGAATGACAAGAATGATCGCAACGAATTATTACTGTACATAGCGATAACAGACGAAGCAACATCTGAAAGATTTGTGTTGGATTTGTGAGGGGAAAACGGAGTGTTTAGCCATTGGAACGAATCCTTGGAATTCACCATCTTCCAAAAGATCTTCTTGAAAAGTCCATGAAAAAAATGCTTAGTGCTTGCAAGTTTTCGTCGACAACGAAATTTGTTACGTGATGTGAGGTGATATGAGTAGATTCACGCATGACTTGGTTTAGAGAGGTTTCCACACGCGGGAAACTCACGCAAGCACACTTTCACTCCTTATTGGCTACATAGTGGTCAGCGATTTCAAGTCATTATTTAAGTTTAGCTAGGGCAAACAGAATCAACTGCGAAATTGTTTTTGTTTCGCGCTTTATAAAAGCTACTTAATGAGCATTTTCCAGCTCTTAACTCGAGAGAGCATCGTTTGTGTCTATTCTTCATTTGTTTATTTGTAGCGCAGGTGATTTCAATTTGATGACAGTCAAATTTGCGGAGCCAAAATACTGTGAAGTCTGACCCACATACTTGAGAGCAGAGAGTCATGGCAACACATTTGCCATAAGTATTAGGATCTTCAAATTGAAGACACGTTCGACTAATTTGAGAATTTCAATTATAAAATCGATAAATTGATAAAAATCTCTACACTAAAGGTTCTTCAGTTAATTTTCAGTTCCATAAAATGTCAGCACCCATTTTAAAAGAACACCCGAGCACCCACTCGCTAAACACGGGATCTCCGGATTTTCATAGCCAGCATTTACTTGAACACGTTGAGTAGCAGTCTCTTCAGCGGCTACTTGTACTTTTTTCTTGATGTTATTTGAATTATTATCGACTAAAACACTTTTCTTCCCTACAGATGGTGTTTCTGTATTTGTGGATTTAAATTTCTTTTTCTTAAGCGTCTTCACGAACGCTCTTTGGAAATCGTTGTTACTATCAGTGACGAGATCCTCTTCGACGTCAGGCTCTTCCTCGCGGGATTTCCCGCCACTGCCCGATCCCTCGGGATATGAAGTGTCCTGTTCTTCGCCTTGGGAGCCATCGTCAAGGTCTTCATTATTGTCTCCACTAGCAGACCCATCGACATATAACCTATCCCTCGGATATCCCTCGCCACTACCAGACACTTGCCCACTTCCCGATACCTCGGGATAAGCAATTCTACTTCTGTCATATACGTATTCTGTAGTGCTTGCAACATCGCTTTCTGTGAGGTTATACAGATCATCGATCACACTTTGTTCACTCATTTCTGAACTGTTGTGATGATGAACATGATCTCTCCTGACGCCCGGTGGATACGGAAAGTCTACATGGTCATTCTGTAAAATGAGTAAATAAAATGGATAAATAAAAGATAGGTTTTCCACTTCAACAAGACATATTCACGATGTTTTTACGACGAAATACTCCTTGCCAGACCCTAGACTAGATTTATTAAGCGTTTACTCCCTTAAAAGCTACGCCAAAACAGACATCAAAGCGGTGAAAAGCGATATTATTTAGTACGTATGTGAAAGGGGTGCCGTTTACCTATGGAAGGTATACGAATCCTCCCTAGGACTGTTATTTGCAGCTCACTGTGTTCTTGTTGCTGCTTAAATGGCAAGCGATAAGAGCAAAGGATATTCTTAGTACCTGGAGCCTCATCTGCTGTACTTTAGCTTGTTGCTGCTTGGTCTGGTCATCTATGACTTGTTCTTCTAAGTCTTCTACATCTGTGTCTTGTTTGCTGGTGTCCAGATGTAGAGTCCCGTAGCCATTCAGTACTCGGTCACCAATCTCATTTAGCGGATTGTCGATTATCTTAAGCTGCCAGAAGCCACGCGGATTCTCACCTTCATGGAGCGACAAATTGAACTGGATCAATATAAGATTCTAAGAAGCTTCCCACGCACCTACCCCTCCCCCAACCCAACAATTTTGCCCTACGTGAAAAGTTAGTTTCAACGTTGGTTTAGGGGAGGAGTAGGTGGGCAGATTCCCCGAATCCAGTAAAATTCGCCTTTAGACATCAAGGCAAGACGCAGTGAAGACTCCCTTACACGGCCATTTAATGTCACTCTCAGTGGTGTCCCTGTTTTGAAAGAGTTCACCATAAAAACATCTCTTTGGGTACGGACACCCTCTACGTTGGTCCTTGTAGTTCTTAAGTAATTTCCCATAAGGGGGACATCCCTCTAAGATTGCCTCTTAGTTCAAAGCCCAATGGTGCGCATGCTTAAGACAACTTTCCACAAAGTCAACTCTTTGTGTATGGACACATCTCTAAAACACACACCTAAAAGAACTGGGTCCTCAATGTTCTTTGATTATTATTATTTATTTGACTCTCTATAATGCAGGAGTGCCTTATAGAGAGTACTGAATACGGACACGTGGTTCAGTATCAACGGTGTCCGACTTAGCGAGAGTCCACAGTCCTCTCAAAAAACATAACTTACCCCAAGTGTGCACGGTCATAAAGCCCCAGTTATCAAGTCCCTCCTTGGAGTCGTCATAGTGACGTGTGGACAGCATTTCGTTCTTTGTTCCTGACGGCGACATCAAAAGAACACTGACGTCACCGCGCCGCCGGTGAATGAAGCTGATGGTCAGCACTACATGCTCAAGTTTGTTTATCTCGGCCACAGTTCCCGCGCACGCTTTGGTGGGTATAGATAACTCCAGCGCGCCTCCCGAAGGAATGTCCCTGGGAAATAAACGAGACAAATCATGCATGATCACGTGAACTGACGAAAATGAAGGCGTAAGCATTTTCATAAGAAGTTTGGAGAAGGGGAGGGGGGGGGGGGGGTGCATGGAGGGGACATACACAAGACATGAGTTCCTTTCCCCCGCCTTGATTTCCAAGGAGATAGAGGGGTAATTTTTGAGTGACTATGGGGCTACGTCGGATTGCAGTGCTATTGATTTATTCTCGATAGTCCCGCGTTCAACTCCTCGGCCATACTTGTAAGTAGTCAACTGGTTTGCCTACGGCCAATTAATATTCTTACTTGCACTTGTTTCTGCCCTTATTATTCATTCAAAATATTTCTTCGTCTCTGATTGGTTCAATTTCCACGGCTAATTCTTTAGAACCAGCTTGCGTTGACCAAATTTGGAAGACGTTTCCGATATACGATAAAATGACGTCAATAGGCCATTTGCACTAAGAGGCATGTGACATCGTTTTTATGAAAATGAAAGTTACATGATTTTGCCTTCGAAAAACGATTAGTGGGTCATATCTTAAACAAAATAATAGTCATTTGGTTTTTCAAACCCGCACCATTTTCTCAAAATGAATAAGTTCGTAAATGGTCACGTGACCGAAATGTGATTTTTAAAATTATGAATTACCTCTCTCTGAACACAAGTTTTGCACTTAAACTTCAAGGAAAATGTTGAAAAGATGATGTGATAACGTTTACAGCACATCTAAGCGTAACTATGAAACGTTGAACAAGATATAAGCAAGAAATACATGGCGGCCAATACAAATCATACTACTTTGCTGAAAAATCAAAGTGCCATAAAATATCTCCCTTAAGTGTGTTTCCTCTCAAATTTCGGGTGTAAGATAATTTTTGTGTGCTCTAACAATTTTTGGCACCAGCAAGATTCCAACTCATTGTTTAAAGAAAGCATTGGTCACGTGAACTCTTAGTGTAAGTGGCCTATAGTACAGATTAATCGCCAAAAAACAACGGCAACCGAGGAGCGCTGGGGATGAGGTTGTGTTCTTTTGGTAGGGCGGTACAAAATGCGGAACATTTCACACGTTTCGCGAAGAAGAAATAGCCGAACTACTTCCTAAAACATAGCAAGAACAAAAAGAATACAACTCGACGGATGACCGATAACAGTCTCCGCGATTTCCATAATTCTTCACATTATACAAAAGCCGAATCCAATAATTGCCAATGTAGGCTATAGGGAAGTAAACTATCTCACCTTTCTTCCAAACTTGCAGCTCCTGTACATATTCTTTGAGGTGGAACAGTCGTCCAGGTTTTGGCCATCTCCACCATAGCATCAGCATCAAGGCGACCGAAGCCGAACTTATGATTAAAATGAAAACCAGCTCCGTTGGTTCTCCAGCCATCATCCACAGGACTTGTCAGCTTGGCTGTTCTGACAACAATGTGTTGTACATCTCTCCACGTCAGACGGTTACTGCAAACAAATGAAGTGTGCAATGACAAGAACGCGCTATGATTGGTTAGAACGGATTCATCACGTTGCCATTAAACACTTGCCTAACCTAAAATCAGACCAGTTTTTGAAGCTTTCATACATTCTCTTTTACGTAGTGTTTAAATTACCAGGTTTCATGTTAATGGTCACGTCATAGAAATCGGCCATTTGCACGATGGCGTCATTTCAGTACTACGTCCAGAATCCTTTTCGTTTTTCCTTTCACATTTAAATTTGTTAATCCCAGCGAGGGTCAAATAACAAAAGCCCTTATTTGCACAAGAAAGCAAAACCCTGAAGGATTCTGGTCTTAGCAGTAAAATGAAGTCATCGTGCAAAAGGCCCATTCATCCATAGACTTAAAAATTTGAACCTAATTATACAGTTTAATGATAGGCCGGGTACCATCTTCAAGCACTGCTGAAGATTCAGTTGAATGGTCACACCATAGGATTTCATTCACAGACTCACCTTACATGTCTCAACAAATAACTCCGCTAAAACACTACGAACACGTGCAACGTGCATTAAAAACGCGAGCAAACAAACGATACGGGTTATATGCATGCGATAAACTAGGGAGAGAGGGCATCGTACTCTAGCCTTGTAAGTCCGAACTAAACACCTTCAAATTGGACTGAGAAATGAAATGCTTACTTTGCTTCTAACATGAGGGCTATCATTCCTGCTGCTAATGGAGCTGCAGATGAGGTGCCTTTAAACTGTTCTGTACATTGATGATGAAGATCAGTTGTAATCTGCAATGAAATGCCACCACATTAAACTCACAATGTGTCTCTGTACTTTGTCCTCACTCAATTTCTCACTCGGCTTTTCACATTGAAATGGTAAAGCAAAATCAGTTTTCCCAATCCCTACAATATTTAGACTACGAGTGGTCTCTCTTTTTTCTGTAGTCCGTCGAGCAAAACGCGAGACACGCAAATGGCCACGCGCGTGACTGATGGCGCGAGATGGGAGAGGCACGAAAAAAGAGTCTTTTTCTTCTCAGGCTGCCGCCCTCGTTTCGCGCGTCTCGCGGCTTCGACGCTCGCGCGTGCACTGTCCTTACTAAATATGAAGAAAAAGAGAGACTGCTCGCAGTCGATACAATATTAGGGAGCTTAAGCAAAGGTATCTTTGAGCGACACACGTGAACCGGAAGTGAGGTGTTTTTCATTTTAAAGCACCTTAAAGCAGCTGTGTCACGAAATTCAGCCAAATTAGGAAATTACAAAATGACCGTTAAATTAACCGCTTAAAACCTTAAAGGAAGGTTTGAATAACACAACAGAAACAACAGATGCCACGGATGGGCAAAACTGAAGAAGATTGAAACGGATTGAAATTAGGGTTTTTGAAAACTGTTCAGCGTAACAGTTTTTCAAAGTTAATCCCTGCTGCTTGCAATTTCAAAAATAATGCTCAGGAGACATATTTGTTTGTCTCGGATTTCTGATTTTGTCATTTACATGTAATTTCTTTGCTTACTTTAAATTCCATAGCGATTGAGGGCGAGTAATTGGCAAAATTAAACAAAATGAACTGGACTGCCGTGACACAGCCCCTTTAACGCTACCAAATCTGTATTTCTATGTGTCTTGACTACTATAGAGGCGATTTGTCCACACATTTGGGCAAAACCACCGTCCAAAAATGAAAAAAAGACCACTTCCGGTTGACGTGAGTTGCTCAAAAACGTCAGGCTGTATAGGTGCCGGTATGCGTAGCGCCAAAGGGTATGGGTTTGAACCTTTTTTGGTCTGAAATTGGGTGAAGACTAAAACCTTTCTGGTCTGAAATAGGGTGAGATTTGCGCTCTCTTGAACCAACATACAGAATTGGGCATTTTTTTTGCCTCTTAAGGACACCACCACTTCATGTCTGAAACAGGGAAGGAGAAAATCACGTTTTGGTCTGCAATAGGGTCGATAAACAAATTTCGAAAAATGTTTCAATGGTTTAAGTGTTACGTACCATTTTGTTTTCTTCTTTTTCTCGATGGGCACCGCCATTGAAAGTCACAGCCAGAGTAGATGAGCACAGCTCAGTGTAGTAAGCCGACAGACCATGATCACCAATGCAGCCAACAGATACTGTATATATACTGGTAGTGTATCCATCGCAGTTACAGTCGTCATCTGTTAGTCCTCCATTACCAGTCGCCCACACATAAATGTTACCTTTACCTCCGCGACCCTAAATAAGACATAATAGGTACGCAAGACGTTGATGTATCTCTGGGGGTTTGTGCTTTTATCTCAAACGGATGGTGACAAAAAGGACAGCAGAACATTACAGTAAACCTGCCATTAAACAAGATAAAAGAGTTTAAAAGGGACATCATCAAGGCAGTTTAGTCTATTTTGTTAAACTGAACTTAAGAATGAGGCCGGTGGAGTTAACCTTCGTACAGAAGTGTGAGGGAAGGAAAGAGAAAACGTCGGCGAAGCTTCCATTGTACAGAAAGAGGAATCATATTTAAAAACTACTCGAAACCAAAGAAAACTTTACGGAGCACATGCAAGTACGTGAATATTCTGCAGCGTGCAAAGAAAGTAGTGTCCGATAGCCCAGGGCTAGTGGATTTTGCTATCGGGCTAGTGAATTCTGTTATTAACTTGTCCGACGGGCAAGTGAAGTTTTTTGAGGAATTTAAATTACAGAAGAACTGTGAAATCAACCTGCTCATCAAAACGTTTTAAGGGCTAGTTGAAATGTTGTTTGGGCTAGTAAATGTTAGACTCAGCTTGCCCGAATGGTAAGCTGTAAAAATGACTTTCTTTGCACCTGTATTGGCCAGGTCACTTACATAAAACTCTTAGTATATTTTAAGCCAGACATTAGCACTAAGTTTGACGAAGGTTCTATGCAACTAACCGTGTAGAGTGAAAGTGAAGTCTTCTTGAAAGAAACATTTTTGTAATTTGTTATACTATTTACCGTTTCAGCTCCTCGTTTGAGTGCCTTAGCTGCTAAAGGACCTGGCTTTCCAAACGTCTTTCCATCGTCCTTTGGTCCCCAACAGTTGCTAAAGATATCAACATACTGAAGCTGGAATCCAAGTGAACTGGCCTCTAGTGCGTCTGTGGCTTTACCGTCCAACATACGAACACCTACAACAATTGTGTTAAAAAAAAACTTTTCACTACTTTTTGGACCTTGGATTTCGAGCACAATCGAACTCTTTTTAATACCAGGCCCTGTCACACCAGAGAGCCTCTACAATGAATCGCAGGGCAGGCGACATTTGAGGAATATTTTACATTTTGATGAAGTTTTGAGCAAATATTTTTTGAGGGAAACCATAGTCGCAAAAACTGCGCGCGGTCGGATTTTCCCGGCTTAGCTAGTTCGTGTTTTGCATAAATACTGCTGACATGGAAAGGCTCATGGGTTTTTCGGTGGGAAAGCGTGGGGTTTCTAATTGAGCTCTTTGACTGAACGTAAAGCGAAAGATCGTAAGATTGCTCTGTGGTGAAACATTCCCCAGCGGTGAAACATAATACTTTATCTTTTTTAAACAATTTTTATGCACTACTTTAAAGTTTAATGCACGTTTTAGACATTTCTAAAGGACTGTGAAGAGTTGTAAAGAATGTTACCAGCTCAATCAGGAAAGGCCTACCTTTCCTATCCCCCGAGGGCTGAATTCCAGTGTCGCGCAATTTTTGCGTGTGTACGTGCCTACAATTTACTTTCGCAAATAAAATAGAGGAAATGTATGAAAGGTCGCACGTAAGCGTAAAAGTAGAACCTCGCTCAACTTCACGTATAATCTCAACACTTTATATCTTGCCTCTATTTTATTTACGTAATTAAAATTTACGTGCGTTAACATGTGAGCCAAAAACGTGTCAGTGGAAATCAACCTTGAAGGACGTGACTATCCTACAGGATGTAGCCGTGGAACAGCTTGGAACCAAGACAGACAGTTGAATAAGTGATAAATAATTTCACCACAATTTGGTCTCCGAGAAAAAAGATTAAGCAAGTACTTGCTAATATTCGTTCAGAGGTTCAAGCAGGATGACATTTTTGGACTTAGGAGAAACCCTCTCTTCGTAACGACAAGCCAATTTTTTGCGGGCTTCAACTGAAAATGTGTAAGATGTCATTTTGTGAAATTTGAAATTTATTTTCTCGACACACATAAGAAATTTCTTTGGTGTTATTATGCATCAGTCAATTCCACCTGCGCCCAGCTCCCCCCCGGGCAACTGCGGGGCATTTGCCCGCCTTGTCAGTCCCGGGGGTGGGGCATTTGCAAATTTTGCACTGCCCGGGGGCCGGGCATTTGCCAACCCCCGGGCCTTTCCCGAGCTTTTGACACGCACGCGGTTTTCTATCAGAATATAACTACACAGAAGGTTTTACTGGAAAAAAAGCAGATTGGCTCATCTGTCAAGGACAGGAATAAATTGTAGAGGGTTGTAAAGGCATGTTCTCGATTTTACATGTATGTATGCATTTCTTCATTGCTTATCAAACCAGGATTACGTAGCGAAATTGGGGCTATCGATGTGACTCAACGTTTTTTGGTTACTGAATCAAATTTCTGTTGATATTATTTGAAGAACATCCTTTCATATTTATAAAACTATTCATAACATATAACTTTACAGCCGTCAATTGAGTTTGATGTCAATAATTTCATATCAATACTAAAACCGTAAACTGGTGCATGTCGTCGCGGCGTGAAGTCTTTAGAATCCTAGTGCTATTACAAAGGAAGACGTCAATTAAAACAAAAAATTGCATATTAAAATGCTTAAAATGGCACTATTTGACTGTGCGAGCAATGAAAAATGTTGCAGTGATTACGGAGGACGGGGCATTTGCCCTCTTTTTTCGTCCCCACCCCGGGGGGTTTGACAGCTCAAGAGTCCCCACCCCCGGGAATTTGCCATCCAAGGCAAAAAAAATGCTAATGCCCGGGGGTCAGCCCGGGGGGTGGGGGGGGGGGCGCTGGGCGCAGGTGGAATTGACTGATGCATTACAGATAACTAATTACATCTTTAGCCCTTGAAAAACGTAAAAAAGAATGCGATACGCTTTAAAAAATTCTGGTACAAGGTTTTTGTCCACTGAAAATTAAAAGTACTCAATTTCCTGACGGATTCTGTCTTAATTTTAATGCATTCGAGAAATTTTGGCTCTGACAGAATCACCCCTTCCGTAGGTATGTCCGTTCGTACAACTGTGCGTCCTCGTGTAAGCGGATGTGAAATGTCACAATTTGTACAGTACAATCTGTGGACATCCATATTATAGCAAATTAACAGCTGTCAAAATAGGGTATCCACTGACTGTATCGCGGGCTCAGTTATACAACTCATTGGGCTGTGACAAAGTAACACGTGTCCAGCGGGGTGGGGTGCTCAGTCTCGTGGGCTCACAAAACCTTCCTCAGGTTGATCTTAATTTGTATTTGCCAACTCATTGAGGTGAACTGTTTTTTAAGTTCTCTGCCGACAGGCTAATGGTTTTCAAATGATTGCAGGCTCAGGTCCACTTTTAAAAGAAAGTTGAATTATTTCAGAACGAAATCTCTTAATTGATCCTATGAGAGCATACATTTTAGCCTTGGCTAAATCTATATTACATATACTACTGTTTACCTCCAACATGAGCTGAATAAGCTACTCCTGCACCACAGATGGTGTTATTTGCTATAGCGGCAACTTCTCCTGCACAGCGTGTGCCATGGCTGCAGACCAAGAAAAAATTTCACAGTGAAAATATGACTCCTGAGATTCACTAATAATTACAACACTAGTAAAACTAGCAGGTCTAAATACATAAACTGTTGTACTTTGCCACCATTGAAAACATTTACTTACAAGCAGCATTGTCATTCGGTTGTACCAATCAAGTAGCAGCTCAAATTAACTTACTGGTTAATATTGTTACTGTATATGGACAGGGACATGGGGGTTTATAGTATTGAGCTTTTTTTAGTGGGCTATTTTGGTAATTTGAATTCCAATGCGTGGTATTGCAGTATCATTTAGCACTGCAGTATGTCACGGTGTTTTTTAATCTTTTGAGCTAATGTATTAGGTAAAGGAAACTCCTTCACGGTATTGTGGTAGCGTTCACCTGCCTCTCCTGTCTAACTCAGATCAATACAATGTGCAACACAAAACACAGAATTATATAAAGCTACAGAGGTTAAAAAAGGTTAATATTTTTAAGTCTTTACATAATAATAAATGATAACACAATTTCTGACCGCTATATCTACCATGAAATTGTTGTTGCATCCAACAACCTGGCTTTTTTTTTACCCTTGTACCGATCAATTTGAGGTTCATTTTCTAGCAATGGCTGAGGTTGATTTCTGCAAATATGCTTGAGATAAATAAACACACTAGATAGACACAAGTTTAAGACAAGCATGATCAATCATATGCAGGCGCTGATTTAAGACATGGTATTTTGGTACTTGCCAATCATTCTTACGGTATTGCGGTATTGGGTAAGCCCCAATGTCTCCCTCTATATAATTTACAACTGTACTGAAAATTACCAGTTATCGGGATCCACATCACGAGGACTGGGATCATCATCATTATCATTAAAATCATGACTAGCTTTTGGATCCTGCAATAAATAATAAAAACGTAAATAATGAGTCAGGTATGAAAAGAGGGGATGGCAACAAAGAGAGGCTTCCATAGAATACCGTAAAATTCCGAAAATAAGCCCCTCCATGTATAAGCTCCTCAAACTCGTAACACAAAAAACCCTCCGTTAAATCGTCCCTCCGAACATAAGCCCCCGGGGCTTGAAATTGGAAAGTGCCCTCAAATACAAAATAAAACAAAGCAAAAATAGTACAGTAACATATAAATTTTTGTATTTGCCAAAGAACTATTATGTGTCTACCACGTGTTTGTAGTCAGAAAGTCTCACAGTTAATTGCTGTTTGCGTGGTTCCTCTTCACTCTTGGCCTTGATTTCCTTGGTCCATATAGACAAAGTACTTGCATGGCTATGTTTTAGAAAGGTGTTCATCCTCAAGGCAAGTCTCAGTAAAAACTATCTGCAAATTACTGACATAAAATTCCTTTCAACTATAAGCTAGCCCAATTGATTTTGAGATGCAAATTTCCTTCCGAATATAAGCCCCTCCGAATATAAGCCCCTCCAAAAATAAGCTCCTCAAAAAGGGCCTTTGAAAAATATAAGCCCCGGGGCTTATTTTCGCAATTTTACGGTATCCACAGCTACTCCCTGGTAAGTCCTTTGGAAAGCTAATCAAAGTGAAAAGCCAAACTCTTTACTCTTCAAAAATTACTTAGTTAATAATACATCTAGCTTCAGATGGACGTGTGCTAAGACCATGATAGTAAGAGGTCATGCATCAATACTGTTAAAAAAAAATTAATGCATGTCAAGTCTAAGAGTGATATGTTGAAAAATGTAACAAAGGTATGGTCTGACAAAGTCCTACAATAGAATTTTATGTTTTGAATGGTGGGAGGCAAATTTGCTCCCCCCAACCACCACTACTATACAAACAACAGTAGTCTTTCACTACTCAGTGAAGCTATATCTTTGCTCATTTCTGACATATCACTTTCAAAAAATTTAATGACAAGTTCACCAATACAAGATGCTCTATTCAAGGCTGTCGATTGATTTTGCTAACTAGCCCTTGTTAAAAGTTGAAAAAATCATAGAAAGGTCTGTTACAATGTATACTGAAATTAATAATAAAATTGTTAAAAAATAATAATACTTACATAATTTCCCTCTAAATCTGGATGGGTGTGATCCACACCTTAAACAGAAAATTCAAATATGTTTGAAGGTTATTTTCATTTTTTGGAAGTTCCCCTTGCCTACTTTGAAGAAGGGTAATAAATGGAGTTTAACCCATTTGCTCCTGGAGATTTTGCCGAAAAATGCATTTCAAAGCTAGTCGAGTGGTTTTCTGGTCACTGTCGTGCTATAAAGAGCTAAAACTTACCACAAACCTGTTTACAGGTCGTACACTTCATGGCCTTCTGATCCAGATGCAAAATATTAGCTTGCAAAGTTCAAGCATGTGCAGAAAGCAAAATTTCGAGATAGTTTTTGGGTTTAAAAGTAACACAGCAGTCTTGACTTTTACTTTTCACTTTCTCTCCTCCCCTCTTTTTACACTTTTCTTACCTCATTTTTTTCTCTTGCTGGGCAATTAGTAGGCTTCATTTTGGTAGGAAGGGTTTTTAGGAAAGCTTTTAAGACCTTAGGATTAGGTGAAAGGAAAGGTAGGTGGGCAATGGAACAAGATTTTCGTGGAGATTTTCAGGTCAATGTTACATGGGTTTTGCCTTTTTCTCCAGTGTCGATGACTGAATTGTGCTCATTCTGGTATGGTTTGAAAGATCTCTTCACTCTACACAAGTCAGCGGACAAAGTTGTCCTTGACGGTTAAAACTGATGACGTCACAAGCAGTAGAAAGGATGCGGACCTGCATGAGCGGTTATGGGCAGCTCAGGAGCGAATGGGTTAAAGACCTTAATTTGATTTCCATAAAAGCTTTGGACTTCTTTTATGATGCAGAAATCTATCACTGAGTGGCTGCTTCAATGGCTAAATGATCAGACCAATACTTGACTCCACAAATAGTGACAAAATTGTTGAGAGACCTCCATAAACTGGGTATACATATATTTTAGAAAACAAACCATCTGGACCCCTCCCTCCCGCCCCTCCCAGCCAATATTAGCATTGCGTGCAAGTGTCGTCTCTTAAAACAGGTGACTTGAACAGTAGTACAACATTTTGTTAAGGCAGGTAGGGAGGGAAATTATTTTTTCTATTTTTGAAGCAGCTATGCTGTACATGTAGTGTTGGGAAAACTTGAGGAAAGACTATGATGACATTTGTGTCTACAATAGTTACTTTGACATCTGGATTGTATCTGTGAACATTACTGGGGAGAAGAATTATTGGCATGATAAACATGTAATGGTTGCCTACCATCATCTAGTATGGAGACCACAACTCCTTTGCCAGAGATACCCTTCCTCCAAACTGGCAAAACATTAATATCAACTCCAACTGGGCCTCCAGTTTGGCCTTCATTAAGCTGTAAAACAAAAGGATGCCACACATTATCAATCAAGCAGGTTTGGTAACGATGGCTTGATTTTGGCCGATTTTAATTTTTACGATTGATATGTTGAGGTCCACATAACATCAGAACAAGAAGGAAGCCAAAACAAAGGTACTACGATAAAACAAGCACAGTCAAAAAGGCTTATGTGTGCAATGTCTTATGCATTTGCATTCACTTTTATAAGAAACATACAGTTCCAATATAGCTCCAATACTACTTACTACTACTAGGGGTGCGTTCAAATAGGGAATTTGGGAATTGAATGTACCTAGATTGATTCAACAACTGCTAACCCAAGGCACGAGAAATTTATCACCTGGGGCTACAACCAGTTGCAAAAGTACTTAAGACACTGTACCGTATTTTGGCATAAATGGCCTGTCCATGATCTTGTGCTTGTGATCCCTCCTCCACCCCTTATCAAAGTTGCTAGCAATAGAAGACCATACTAAAACTTAGAGGAACATCTTTGAATGGGAGGGAGTAGGGAGGTCAGTATTATATCTCACAGATCTGTGACCAGGAGCAATTTGCAGCAAGAAAGGTTGTTTTTTCATGGGAGTGTCTCAACATTTTTGCAACTGGTTGTAGCAAAATGTCCTGGGAGGCTAGTTGCCTTTCTGCTAGCTCTCTCTTGAATTATTTACATATAGAATATCTTTCCAATGAGATTGCTTACCAAATACCACATTTCTCGAAACTTTGGATCAGTTGGTATTCCATCACGTTTGACTCTGTGAAGAATTTTTTGTTGTTCTGCCCATTTTACCTGACAGGATAAATATAATCTGTCAATGTCAGTAAGTCAGTAAGTAATGTGTGAGGGGAATACATCACTCATACTCCTAAATTTATGGGCAAAATCTGATATTGTTACCATTCAATCGAAACTGCTTCAGCAGAACTTTTACATGGTGTTACTCATTTCTCAGGACTACAAAGAGAAATTTAGAATTTTTTTTTTCATTTGCCGCTATCTGAAGTGAAAATGCAAAATAATACATTGAAGTCCACAGTGTAACAAACCAACCTCCTTTTCCAGTAGTAGCCTATCAGTTTTATCTCTATTGTGCTCTTTGTTAAGTTCATCTACATCATCATGTCTGAGATGATAATGGCCAGGTAGATCTCCAATCTGAAAAAAATACAAAATACAAAATGTAATTAAGTAATCAGTCAATCAATGGGGCATTTCTAAGCTCCCAAAACACTTACTTTCAAAATGAACTCATGATGCATTTTAAAACCTTCTATGTGGAAATTAGTATCATTTGCATGAAAATAAAAATGGGGGGCAGTGTTCTCCCTAAAATTTAGCTCAGCAGGTAAGGGACCATTCATAGCTGGTAAAGCAAAAAATATGTGCCAAAAACATACTTACTTTCCTGGGGGGAGGGGTTAGTGGAGTGAGGGACATGGCCCTACTCTTGATGTGAAAGTTAGGAGCTACGTTCTCAGAAAAGTCATTGGCCCATTTTTAGATCTATTTTACACATATCAGCCGTTGTCATCTTTAGACAACAATTTAAAATGTTTAATTCCAATAATTTTACTCTGTCTTCAATGTTCTCTTTTTTACATGTTTATATGCTTGGCCCAGAAAAAAAAAAGCTGTGTATACTTTAGTACTTTTCTATATATTCAATCATTTCCTTGTGAGAATCGGCTGATTGGATCACAACTTGGGTATTTTTTAGAACTTCAGGTGGTAAATACTACCAGTCCCCCCCTGATAAGGAGAACACTATGGGGGGCCAAAGAATTTCCACTCAGCCTTGCCTGGGAATAACTCAGAAAATAACACATACATATACAATGAGTTTGAGTGTAATGATATAAGACTCCAAAAGAATCTAACGATACCAGAGGAGAATAACTGTACATTGCTTTATCCACACAGCTTTTCTTTGAATGGCCACACAAACAAACTAAAGAACTAAGACAAACTATACCAAGTAACTGGAAAATACTCTACCGTACCTTTCATTTAAACACTGAGCCTTAAAAAATGTTACCCACACAATCAACATTAGAACTGTCCAATGCAGCAAAATTAACAGAACCACAGGAACGTACGGCTTAAAATCTTTTACATGAAAATTGACACTTCAGAGATTCCACGGGCAGTTGAAATTTACCTGTTTCAAAATTTCATGTTTATGCAGAGAAAAGAACTTGAGTTGTTATTCTTCTTGTATTCTTTTTGGAGTCACATGTATTTAATGTTTCATTTCAGATAATTTACAATATTCTGTTTCAGAGTGGTGATTTAGTGTTTCAATGTGCAGTAAACAAAGAGTTAAGCTTAAATTGGTGAAACAAATAACTGCAGACATAAGCTATCCCATTTTTCTTCTTTTTTCATCTCATGTCAATGAAGTCTAAAAGCTCTACAAACATACAGCTCTTGAAGAGATCTAAATTTGTTCTTGAGAGAGCCTTTTTCATGGTAAGGGTAATTCAAAAGCAAACACATGCACAAGAATTGAGATTTTAAGTCAAGCATGGTGACCACCATGGGTTGTTTGGATAATTTATGATATTGACTGCCTTCAACCACATAAATCCACATAGTAATTGTTACCACTAATAACTCAACAAACTCTATTTTTGAAAACGCTGTAATTTTTCTTTTTACCGCTAACCTGGCCTATGATGGAAAAACCATGTCTTTTGGCAATTTTCGCGACCACGTGTTCTTCGGCTGGGTCAATTTCTACTGCCCATGTATTCGTAAAGTAGCCCTCTTTGTCGGCCAGTTCTCTCTTCCAATCTCTAGTGTTGTTCCAGCTCGGGTTAATTTGCGGTCTACCACTTGATTCCGTCCAAAACACACTCAAGATCGCCGCTATCACCAGGCAAGCTCTTGTCAAGAAACAAGGCCCATTTCCCATATTTTCGTTCCGATAATCGACGATCGCTTTCGGGGAGGCATTCGAAAAGGAATCAGCCCATGGATGACAAAGCAATTAAATCATTTATGTTGACAAACGTAGGCAGGTACACGACCGGGTACATTTCTCTTGCTGGCTGGTGGTTTGATTCAAACTCTTTCCTTGCTCTCGTCCCAGTTTCACGGTCTTCTGCCGACATTTCACGTGATAACGAATTCGACGAGGTACAAGAGAAGACATAGTTGTGGTTTTCACTATCTAAAAGTCTTTTAAGGAATTTACAAGAGCGAGTTTGGACATAACCTGTTCTGTTTGAAACATTCTTTATAAGCGTAACCAAAATATATCAACAGAAACGACATGACTTCTAAGACCGTCAAACTGGTAAGTTTTGATGTCAGATGTAAATCCTTGAACCTCATCATTTTCCCCTTTGAAGAAAATGCTACAAATTCAAAAGCATCCGCCAAAATCCGCCATTGTGGCGAGAGATTTGCGCATGACTTTTCAAAGAAAACCGCTAATACAAAGTACCTCACATTCATAAATCATCTGATGAAAAGTGTGACGTCACCAAAAAACAGTATGGCGATGAGATTGCAGTGCATAGTTCGATCTTCAGGGCTATAGAACAGCGTATTTTTAGGGTAAAATCCTCTTTTAGAAGAAGATGTTTAGCTGGTGGTCCTCGCTAGGACCTGAAAAAAGCCAAAACAGTGAAAAGTCTGAGGGAAAAAACGCGGAAGGAGAACATAAAACCGAAGGAGATGTTCCAACAAGTGACGATGGAAGGGCTGCCGAAAATGAGAAGGAACAGCACCAAGAATCGGCCAGCGGCAAGACATCCGAGCTTGATTATGCGAGAGACATGGCTAAGAATGTAGGAAGTAAGTGGTTTTGTTGTTTCTACGTTGTGCTTTGTAGACAATAATAATTACTTTAAAATAGTTTCTCAGCTGAAGAACGTAAGAACGTCGACAGTCGATTTTTTTTTGCCTCAGCCATTTAGCTGTGTTAAGTTGCGGTTTTTTCAGGTTTGCTTAAACGAAATTATCACCTACCAAAATTTGTTTTGTCAAATTTGATATTAGGCGTCTAAACTAGTTGGATCTAATTTATACATGCATCAGTTGAAAGTCCGATCCTGTTGATATTGCAAACATCTTGTTTGTTTTGCATAATTATACGATTCAATGACCACAAAAGAGTTACAATAAGCTTGTAGCCTGTAGCTTCTGCATCTGCTACAGTTGTATCTTTGTTAGTAGTCCTCTATCACCTGTTATTTTGAAACATAAATGGAAAACCATCTTCTATCATCTTGGTAATTGTAAAAGAACTTTAAAAAAAGTTAAAAGTTTGAAAAGTCAAAAAAAAAAAAAAAATTAAAAAAAATCGAATAAAATACAATAAAAAAAGAACATTACATGTATTGTCTACATGTATTTGTTAATTGAACAATCCCATTTATTTTGTATCTACGCTGCAGTGAACTCACTGTATGGGTGCATAGGCTTAACGCCACAAGCAAAATTTTCTTTGAAAAATCAGATGCAACAGTGATCAACCTTGATTTAACAAAGGGCCAAGGGACTTGCAAAATGTGTTCACTGTAACATGGTTTCGTTATGTGCAGGATTTTTTTCATATTTTGATATAACTGGACTAAAGAAAATAGTTCATTATACCAAGGACTTTGTTATACATAGGTTTGTTATATCAAGGCTCCATTGAATAATGTTTGTTTTAACAGCTTATATCCATCCCGGGGGATGGGGGGTGGGGGTACTCCCTTTTATAAGCTATATAGGTATGAACCGCCCCATCAGGTAGGGTTTTTGCACCATTTTGGTCTGAAAACGGGTATACACATTGCCATTTTGGTCTGGAATAGGGTATGGTTTTCGGGGGAACTACGGGAGTGTATGAAAATATTTATCGTTTCAATTCCAAATTAGTAAGGAAGAAAGAGAAATATGCGAATTCAAAATGGATTTGACGAGTTTGTTTGTTTGTCCTCTAATCTAAGTAGTGTTAACATAATTTCAGGCCAGGTCTGAAAACAGGTATGGATTTTAGAGGTCTGGTCTGAAAATGGGTACGGAAAATGTGGCTGTATCAATTTAATTTGCAGAGTGCTAGAAAAAAAGACAAGAAATCTTACTGCTTGTAGATATCTGAAAGGGACATCATTTTTCAGTGGAAAGTGTACAAAAGGGTACCTTTTCTGCCAAAATGGTAGGAGCTGGACCTTGTGGTGGAGGCTTCCTGTATAAAACGTTGATGAGTAGCCTCCCTCCTTCCAAGGATAGAATTGAGTGCTAGCCCTTCGTCAGCCCTTCGTGCTAGCCCTTCAATATCAATAAATATCAAGTATATTTTGTCTGGTATTTGCTTGGGGTAGATTTGGTTACTGGCACCTTTGCAGGGTGTTCATTAGGCATCAGAGATCGGAGAATTCTCCATTTACTATGCAGAATTCTCTAACTAACATTCGGTGGCTTATGACTATTTTTTATTCAGACATGGAGTCTCTTTCAAAATACTCTCCTGTAATGTTACACCTTTCTCCTGCTACTAGGATTCTTAATAAAAACACTGCCTTTGAAGATGGCCTCTTTTCAAAGAAAATTTGTTAATACTGTACATGACAAACCATCTGCATTTGTTGAGTGTTGGTCATGACAGAAAATTTTTATAAAAAAGCTCTTCCACCCGTGCAGCTATCAGCCCCATCTCTCATAAACAATCTTCAGTATCAGCAGCCTCTTGAGTGTTAACTATTATTAATATTTTTAATGATTAGCAAACAAACTTGTTTGAATGTACCAGTAACTCTGTGCTTGATGCTTTGCTTTTCAGGCTTCCTTTTCAACTTTGCCAGTGTTGCAACAAACACTGCTTATAAAATGAAAGATACAGTGAAGGAAACTGTTGAAAAGCAGGTTTGTGTTTAAACATGATTTCGTCTTTAAAGATTCAAGTGTTATCACATTGAATATTCATTGTGTATGACATGGTCACAGTTGCAAGACAGTAACAAGATTTGAAAGTGCTTCAAGCAACATGTGTTTTCTATTAGACAGAGTGAGAAAAATTAAATCTAACAGATGCTTTGCAATAAATTAAAAAACTGTTGACTTGTAACTTTTCAACCCTACAGTCCATTATTGAGGATTTTAACAAGAAGCAAGAAGAATTTGTCAAAGAGAAGCATAAAAGGAAAGGTAAGGATCAGAGCTCATATGAATAACCTGTCATTGGAGTGTTGCTTCCCCGGCTACTAAGAGAGTGGCCCCCGGCTACTTTTATTGGAAAATAGAAGAAAAATAGGACCAAAAGAAATCCCTAGCCATTTGATTCCCCGCCTACTTGTTGTATTTACCCGGCAACTTGAAATCTTAGTGACAACCCTGTTTATAGGTGTTGTTTGTTCAATTTTTTATGGATGGTGTGAACTTTACTTCATTGTTTCAAAGGAACACACTGTGGCTGAGCCAAAGAGCGTTAGACTTGTAATCCTAACCCTAACCCAAAACTGAACCTCCCCCCCCTCCCCACCACCCCCCACTGGATCTAGCCTATGATTTAATTATTTTTCTTCAACTCTAAACAGAACGTAAATACATCTTTCCCCAACTGCTTCACTGTTTATATAGCAGGCTCTCTTTTCTTTGGATCAAAAGTAATTCTGGCGTAAATTAACATTTACACCAGAATTACTTTTGACCATAAAAACATTTTTGTTGTCTGCAGAGGTGGCTGTACCACCATGGGTAGGATATAATGAAGAAGAAACCATGAAGAATCAAATATTGGCACTTTCAACAGATGAAAGAAACTTCTTGCGCGATCCTCCTGCTGGTGTTCCATTCCATTTCGATAGTGATTCCATGTACCCTGTTGCCTTAGCAACCCTTCAGGAAGATAAGAACCTAACTAAAATGAGATTCCAGCTTGTTCCTAAGAAGTAAGCTATGTACAAAATTGATCTGATAAGTTTTTCTATTACAGTTGAACCTCTCTACAGCGGCGTTCACCTTGTGGCCATTGTCAGGGGCTTCTGATATTTCACGGAAAAAAAAGCAAAATTTTGCGGGATTTTCAGGGGCAAATTCCCGGAAAAATCAGCTGATTTCGTGGGAAAAAAGTAAAAATTTGTTGAAAAATTGGCAGATTTCGCAAGATTTTCGCGGAAGAAAAGGCAAAATTCGCAGAAAAACCGGCCGATTTTGTGGGATTTTAGCTTAAAAAAGTCTTCGAAGGATTTTCAGGGGCAAATTCTTTGAAAAATCGGCCGATTTCACGGGAAATTTTGGGGGAAACTTCGCCAAGAAACAATCAGTAAAAAACAGCCGATTTCGCTGGATTTTGTTTGGTAAATTTCACTAAAGTCGATCAATTTTGCGTCGATATGACCAGCATTGTTTAACGTTTTTTTTCAACAGGGATAATCATTAAGAAAGAGCAAATTTTGCTCTTTCAACAACAGTTCGCTTGAGAGATGAGCGAATGCTAAAGCTATTAACATTGTGGTTAGTGCCCAGTTTTCACAACATTAATCTGAGAACGCCTGGTAGTTTTGGGACGTTGTTTACTCGTTGCAGTGACGAAGTTTCAAGATAAATTTGGACGTTTGGGGTGAATAAAACAGGTCTAATAGCCAAGATAAGTATTACATATGTTTTGCCGACAAGTATTTGGAAATATTTCTAGCGGATTTCGCGGTATTTCGCGTTTTTTTTGGAATTTCACGGAATTTCGTGGAAAAGCCTGAATTTCGCGGGTCCGTGACCGCGCAAAATATCAGAAGCCCTGCATTGTAGAGAGGTTGAAACAAGAGTAAATGTATGGACTGTCTTCCAAAAAAAAGGCCATTGTAGAGAGGTGGTCGTTAATGGAGGTTTGACTGTATTATAATCTATGGTTTTATAAGATAAAATTATATATATGCATTTTTTATTTTTAAAATGTCTTGATACTTTGAGCAAAAGTATTTTATGCTCTCAGCTCATTTTCAAAGACTCCTTTTTGCAACCTAAAAATATTAGTTATGTTAAAATGGTTATCAGACATTAAATATTGGTCGCCAAAAAAAAGACTTTTGGTGCAATATTGCATGAGAGGTTTAAAGAACCAAAACGCCTGCCAGACAATCACGTCCCAATGTTTAGAGCTGCATGCCACATCTCAAGTTTTATACGTGAGTGATTTCTTATTTTAATAAGATCTGTTCATTACCCAAGGACAAGGCTGTGCTCTAAGAAAAATTGAACAAGCCCATCGTGCTCTCAGCCTGTAAAATTCAGGGTACCCAACATATTATTCATATGAAAAAACTCAGACTAAGTGCCATGGGCCAACAAGCACTGCTATAGTACAGCCTCGAAGGTCATTATTAGATTTTAATCCCATCCAATTCACTACATAATAACTCAATTTAATTTGCAGAATTAAAGAGGACAGATTTTGGAGGAATTACTTTTATAGAGTGTCACTTATAAAGCAATCAACACAGCTCACATCCTTGGCTGCCACGGGTAAATTTAATCTTCCTATGTTTGGTTTATTAATAATGAGATGTACAAGTATTTAAATCAATTGATTTTGTCATTTATTATTATCAGGTTTGTCAATGGCTTAATTCAAAAGATTCCGTAGAATTTTGTTTGGTCTCTTTTCTTAACTCCCACTGCACCAAGATTCATCAAATTTTGTGTAAAAAAGTAAATTAGCTACTGTTATTAAAAAGTCTTTGGATTGATTTTATTTTCAAGCACGCTTTTTGGTTTTTTTTTAAATGTACAGTAAGTGATAGTAACTGCCATCACTTGTCAATATTTTCATTTATTTTTCACACTACTAGTACAGGCCACAGGTTTTTTTTTTGCATTTTACTGTACATGCAATGTTTTACATGTAGATGTGTAAATCTACCATATTCAATGCAATTTATAGGAGAAAATGTATGCAAGAAAATACATGACAAAATGCACTCAACGAAAGTGTGAGTAAAATTTTAAACAAAGAGCTTACAGATTGCATATATGGCACTTTGTCAAATCATAACTGTGTGGTTTTATAACAGGTGGAAATGGTTCTAGTGGTGGTGACAGACAATCATCAGCAGCAGAAGCTAAGACAGCTGACACTGGTTGGTGTAACTTACATGTACATTATACTTTTAACCTGTCCATAATGTCCCCCAGTAGATTGACAGGTAGAGTCTAAACTTGTGCAGGATTTTTTTGCATGATTATGGCCAATATTAATTTTGCAGAAGTATTATCGTACTCTACAGACTGTCTTCTACCGAGAAAATTCAGTCAAATTGGTTTTACTTTCCCAGAGGTTTACATTGCCATTAATTTTTTTAAGACAATTCCAGCAGCTGTCCTATAGAGTGTATCTCATTTCTTTTTTTATTTCAGAATCAGGCCAAAGTGCACCAGTTAGTATACCTGGAAAGACAACAGATGCACAGGTATGTATTTTGGCGTATCAAATTGTTTCCTCAATAATGCATCTCACTATAGTGTTGGATAAAGATGCTTCAACAGTCATGGCTGTAAAATTAATAGTATGGGTGAAAATCCTGCTTACTTCTAACAACTTGTTCAGGGCTGTCAGTAAGGGCCGGTAGCCGGCCAAAACCCCCGGCTAGTTAGCCATCCTTAGCCGGCTACTTTCATCTCCTTCTACCATTACCGCTAACAAAGCATCCGTGTTCCAGTTTTGAATGACATTGAACGCATATTTAAACAGGTTTAGATCTGTGAAACATTCTAACTGTGCGTGGAATGCCTGTGACATTTCGATGGTATTGTTCCCAGTGTTGCGAGTATTCCTGATGAAACAACATAGCATCCGTGGTGGTAAATACCTCTTGAAAACCCCTGGAAATGCCATTTCTGAGACTCTAAATTTCAAAATGTCCCTGGATGCCTCTGCCCTCATGAACTTGTGCCTTTGGTGCAAGTTCCAAAGCCACCTACTATTCATTATCAGCCTGCTACTTGAAAACTTTTTGACAGCCCTGCTTGTTAAAAGATTGCTGAAGGCTGAAAGTGCTTATCAACAACAATACTTTTTCCAATGACAGATATGACACCAATAGCCCACTTTACAGTTACAGGTGGAAGTGAGGCTGGAGCTGACCTTGTTTTGATACAATCCTCTCTGCTTTTCTACATGTAGGTAAGAAAAGGAAGGAGGTTTGTGTCAAACTAGGTCAACCACAGCCCCGATCACCTTTACTCAAAGGCCAGGATACTAAGCCAACAGCTCTAGATACGTAAAATGTCGTGATAAAATACATTGTGGGTGCAAAAGACCGTACAGCTGACAAGTGACAAAATAAGTGTGCATGGGACTGATTCCATCTTGTCCGTCATTAAAAAGACGAGAAGCACATAAAGCAGGCATTGTTTGCTACTATGATTTATTTGTTACTTAATACATGTAAATCGCCTTGTAAAGGGCTTAAAAATTAATAATGCAGGGCTTAAGTAAGGAATATTAAAGGCAGGGTATTCATGAATTTGTTGATGTAGCATTTCGTTGCATGAATGCTAGTATATTGTAATTTCTTCTTCAAATATTGATATTCATTTAGTGGTTATAATAATATCAGGGTTTGCTAATGAATCAGAGTATGGTTACAGCCCTAGTAAAAATCAGACACTCAAAAGGCAGTCAGAGATGTTCAGAAGCTTTGAGAGTTGAGACTTACAGTTACCCTTTTATCAAAATATTGTTTTGCTTCTAAAACAGGAAACACATGATGAGGATTTAAATGAACCTATGGTTGATGAAAGCTCAATGCAAAGTGAATTCATTAGTGACTCATTTGCTACCGAACAAGGTAAATAAATTGTCTAAATATTTAAATCCCTTCATTAACTGTTTTACAGCTTTACAAAGTGAAAACTATTTTGACTCATACGTGCATTCAGGAGTGTGAGGTGCAGGGTTTGACATCTTGTTGTGTTTCTTGTAGAACTAAGTCGCGATGACCTTAGACAAATTGGGGTAGACAAAAAGGATGGAGATAAGGCTAGCCAATCAAAAGCAACAAATGAGACAATACCAGCAGGTGAGACAACAGTATTATAAAAATAATAAGATAGAATTTTTCCAAGTACAGCCAGATGGACACATGCTAAATTGAAATCAGCCATGGAGCCATTTACATGTAGTTGGCAGCAGTTAATAAGTTGTGCACTTAAGAGACTGGAGTGAGGACTACAGTTACAATGATGTGGTTCTGGTCAAATATGGATCCCCACCTTATGACCACCCTGTTTATACAATCACCTCGTTATTAAGGCCATGTTCTTTCGATCCAAACATTAAAATCACTGACAGTCATTTTATTATTTTGATGACCCTATTTTTGCGACCACCTTGTTATTACCACCAGGATTTAATGGTCCAACGGTGGTTGTATTAACAGGGTTCCACGGTGTAAATGAAATTGGGGAAAAATCGTTTTCAAGATAAGATAGAAATAATTATTAATTTAATGAAGAGTATTTTCTTAGTTACTAACAATGGGGTGGCTGTTTGTGCTGGGCCTGCTTCAATGACTTTGAAGTTCTTTGACCTCAGCAAGTCTCTATGGTGATAAGGTTTTCTAGCTAGAGTGCCTTTAGTTTAATTCCCCTATAGGCACAATGCAATTGTATTCTTTTTCAGTCAGATTGTGGTCTTTATTGTGTTAAATGTATGTTAGGTGAAATTTAATCTGTGTTTAATATGTGTTTTTCTTTGTAAGAAACTCAAGATGACATTCCTGAATGGGAAAAAGAGCTTCAAGCAGAATTACAGGTAAAGTTACATGTATTATAGTTTAGTGTAAGGTTGTTTTAACCCTGGTCATAATTTGTTTGAGCAAATTTTGGTCCAAAACTGACATTATGGATCTGTCCAGCTAGGCCGAGAGTTTCGAACTAATGAATAACTTCAATCAAGATGGGCATCTCAAACAATTGTCAGGTCACTATTAATTAAGTTTTAACCCTGGGCGATACAAGCTTTTACCATCCATGTTGGTATCACAAATAACATGCACACACCAATATTAGTCAGTTTAGTCTTGTCATCGCAATTCTTAATCACCCTTGCTAAATGAAGGTATGCTTTTGTTGTAGCTTTTTTCACATTTTTATTGGACTAAATCTCTCTAAATAAGTAGATGACGAGAGGTAAACAAAAAAAAAAGACCAAAAAGGAACATGCAAATGGAAACTGGAAAGTCCTATGCAGGGCACCTCCGAAATAAATCAGTAAAAGTTATGCTAATCAAACTATTGTTGCCAATGGCAACCACAATTACTTGCAAGACCCCATGAACACAGTTTATCAGGATCAAAAACATCTGCTAAATCATCATTGAACAATTCAGTTATTCTGGAATGTGGGCACTCCATGCAGTTGGAAGGAGCGGGGGAGGAGGGGGTGCTTATTTGAAGCTGGGGGTTAATTCTTCACTACAAGAAGCTCATGTCTTCACAAAGCTTGTAATTTGCCAGGGTGATGTTTATTCTATATGGTCAACCATTATTACTATTCTAATATTTATATCATTAATTTTAATACTTATTTTGTTTTTTTTTGTCAATTCAGGATTTTGAAGTTGTAGATAATGAAGAAAATGCTGAGTGGGAAAAGGAGATAGAAGACATGTTAGAGGAGGAGGATAACAAATAATTTGATAAATAATTAACAAAATAATAATTAACCAATCATTTTCACTGCCAGGATTGTTTGTGGCTTAACAGATAATCCACTCAGACTTTGCTCCTTTTCTCACATTTTACCCAAAGACAAGGCCTTGGCCAGGCAGGTGTCTGGGTTTCCTGGGATGAAAAAATAACTTTTTTCACACAGTGGCCTGAGAATTGTTGGCTTATGAACTCAGGTGGATGCCTTCTTCTTATTTCCAATTCCTGGTTACAGGTAGTTAGAATGATATAATCAGTCAAACCATCAAAAATGGACTTTATTATTAGTTAAATATAATTTTTAGGAATAATCTTCTTAGCTTATAGTATTTCACCCATATTTAATCCTAAAAATTATATTTAACTTTGTGAGTTTTTTAACATATTTTGATCTGCTCCTAATAACCTGTCAAAAATGTGCCTACATCTACCTCTTTGGTGTTCTCTTAGTGTAAATTAAAAAAATATATTTATTACATGTCCAGTGACAAAATATACAGTCATGTAGATTGGACAGTAATATTGTTTTGTAAATTAAAATGGTATTTAGTTAGTTTGCATTGCACGGCTTAAGACTAACATTTTGGTTTACTAGTCAAGTGGCTAGTGACTGGTTGGATTAAACAACAGCCAATGAAAACAATAAGTATTTTTTGTAGAAGCCAAAGAGAAGTTAGTGTTAAGCCCAGCATTGACATCACTGGGAAGCATATTATGTATAGATGTCTGAGCATAATAAATCAGAATTTCTGATAGCTTTCTGAATGTGTAGATCACTCTTCACGATAAACTTTTTGTGACTTCAGGTGTTATAAAAAAATCATGCTTGTGGGATAGTTACTTCACATAAGCAAAATGCACATCTCACAGTCCTGGACACTGACTCAAAAAGTCCTCTAGCTATAGAAAATGATATACCTTGATGAACCATAGCCCGTAATGTGTATGTTGGGGTTTATTATTTTACAAGGGAGTGCTTCCAAAACTGTGTGTTTGATCACAAATCAACTGGGCTTTCAGGGTTAACAGATACTGGTGTTACAAGGAAATCAACTTATCCAGGATGAATGGACAGGACATTTTCCAAGGCTGTCTTAAAATTAATGGCGATACAATCCACTCACTCCACCCACTTGTGAACCATCCAAACTACAAGTTGCTATGAGACATTAAATTTTATACCGTTTTTAACCACCATTCTTGTGTGTAGGTGTGTTAGTTGCATAACTGAACAGCATTAAGAACACGTAATGTTCTTTAATAAGCTTAAGAACAAACATAATCTTTGTAAAAAAGATTGTATTTTGAATTATATTTTTGGGGATGGAAGGAGTGTCAGGTGTTGTCACCAGTAGAGTGAAGATTTTCCCCTCAATATCTACATACATGCAGAAATTCTCCAGACCTTTCATTAGTTGAGGGAATTTGGTAGAAGATCAAAGCATTTCCCCTTAATTTTAGTGATCATTATAAAAATTTTCATAACAGCTTGTGTAGCAAGCGTTTCCGTTTGGTTTCGGAGCAAAGAAATACCAAGGAAGGCCAAGGAAGGGTACTTTCAGTTTTGACCGCGCAAGAAATGAAACAAGAGCTCTTTTACTTGCGCCACTTTTCTCGCGGTCTTCGACTCTCCTTCCTCGTTCTTTTCTCCTAAACTGCACAGAAACGTTTGCTATGCAGGCTACTTTCATAACCTTGTCTCTTGATGATGTATGCCAGGATAGTGTTAGGAGAAAATTGATTTTGGTTACTCCTGGAACTTAAAGGGTTAACCAAAAAAGCAAGAAAGTTTCTTAGACTGTTTGTTTGTCCATCTGCGTTACTTAGTGTCATTGTGAGAGTAAACATTTTTACGTATTGGACTTCTTACCAAGTCCCCTTACATAATATCCAAGTAGACTGTTCAGTTCACAAGGCCACCTCTATTATTTCAAAGAGGGAGTGGAATTGGGGTAATAATTAGCTTTCCCCTGAAAAGGGGAGAGGCTTTTTAGAGGATTTACGGTGTGTGAAAGCGTCAGGAGAAACTTGTTTACTCTCTTCAGAAACATTTAATTGACTGCACTTAAAATAGGATGACCACCAGAAACTCAATGATACCGGTATATTAATGAACAGCAACAAATCCAGACCCTTGGGGGGGAGAAGAGGGTCCACCCAAAGGGAGGAGAGCAGGGGGGGACCCATTTCTGCACAGGACTCTGTGGTTACACATTCCAGTCGTAACATCAACAATTAGGCAAATTCAAAAACTAAAAGTCATTTTACGTTAATTGAACATTTTCTTTATTCTCGATACCTTTATGCTTGTGTATTAGCATTGCTTTCAGGAGAAGTTTGATTTCCATCCCTGTTAAGTTAGGGATTAATACCTGACATGACCTTGCATTATTATTTGTCTGCTGAATTGCCTCTCATTTCAATTCTCAGCAAAATCATTCAGCTCCATCAAAGTGCTTGCAGCTAGAACATGAAGCTTCAACATCTCTACATACATAGTTACTGTATACAATCAAGTGAGAGGGTGTCTGGAAGGGGCCCCAAATGACTTAAAGGTTGCAACACACTTGGCAACAATTTGCAGCAGCATGTTGAGACAATAAGTTGCATGACAAACTGCCTCATGTACTGGAGAATTTTTGTGCAAATCTGTCTCTGCAATAGAATTTTGTCACTGCAACAAGTCACCCAAAATTAAATCAGACTGACAGAATTTGTGTGACTTGCTGTGCTAAAAATTGTGTTCTGGAGACAAGAATTTAACAAAAATTCCCCAGTACACACAAAGCGATTTGTCACTGCAAGGTGTCACCCAACTTGTTGCCTCACCTGTACACAAGACTGATATGTTGCCATGATGAATTGTAGTGACATATCGCCTAGTGTGTTCCCACCTTTACAGTTTACTGTAGACTACTATAGGCCTCCCTTGTGAATTCCCTCATAAACTAGAAATTTGCCATGAGCCTGGGAATCACCTAGCATCTCATTTCGGTGTGCGGCACGAAATTTTTGGGGGAGTTTATTTTTGCAGATTGGTGATTTTTTGTGTTGTGCGGGAACTAATTTTTGCGACTAGGACAGATTGGTTTTTCTTGCTGGGAATTAATTTTTGGATTTTCAGAAAGTACCCAGTACTGGCAGCATCGATAATATTTCTGTTTTTATTAAGTACGCGCAATAGAAATACATATTTTCAAACAATAAACCAGTAATTTGTTCTTTCTGAATAAAAGAGACAAGTTGTGATTGAACAGACACGATTTCTTAGAACAGTGTATTTATGTGTAGCGAATTTAAGTTAGAGAATATTTACTCTGCAGTCTATTTTTGAAGAAAAAATGTTTGCAGTAATTTTTGTTTGCTGGAACTTATTTTTGCAGAACGGTGGAAAAACCGCAAAAATTGGAACCTGCAAAAATTTTGTGCCACACGGTATCTTGAAATCATAATGCTAGGCACCCTGGATATTTTTACAGGACCAGAAATGTGTCTGTGCTTCGCAGGCTACAGAGTACTGGACTCTGTTACATTTTTGTTGGAACACAGGCTTGGTTATTTATGTCTAAATGGTTTTTTAAAGGGGGCTCCTTTAACTTTTTAAGCCTCAATATCTACATACAAATTCTCCAAACTGATCTCCATACACTTCCTTAAAGAATGAGTTGAAAGAATTTGATAAAAGATCAAAGTATTTAATTTTATTAATAATCTTCTCATAACTTAATCCTATGGCATAGAATGGATATTGTTAGGAGAAACTTGATGGGCTATTGAGACTTAATAAAGGTTAAATCTCTGTAGTAATTGAAGGCGCATGACAATCATATGATCAGCTGATATGGCAAATGAATGTTATTTTAAGTCATGGGTAACAATAAGTTAACAGTTGACAAATAATACCTCATTGGGAAACTTCACATGCACAGAGTGGGCGTAAAATAAAGCCGGCTTGCACCTTTCTGTTTATCCACAATTATAACTGCTGTTATCAAAATGCTAATTATAGCAGCCATGTGCATTGTGCAACATCCATCTGCACCAGAAGCGGAAGCAAAGTCACTTGCAGTCTTAAAGTTGAAAATTTTCATAATTTTTGTTTTCATTTCTGACCCAATGTATCACTGGAACACTCTTGTGCCATGAACAGGTAATGAATTACTAGCCACACCCGTTAAATTTTCCCAAAGCTCATGTAAAGTGCAACAATTTAAGGGGCCACCCAGGATGCAATTTTACAAATGGTAACTCTCTCCTGAAAGTTTCAGTGACATTTCCTAGCGTATTAAGCTCACATCAGGTGCTTCATAGTACGAAATAGACTTTATACAGTGGAACCCAGACACTCCACAATGTGGGCATTTCATTGATTGTGAATACTCCCAGAAAAACTTCATGCCCTCCGTTAGATCGACGACAGGTTTACCACAAGAGTGACAAGCTACCCTTTGCTGACAACACGGAGAGGCAGCAAAGATGTCGTAACAGTACATGGTCCCGAGCTGGTGAGAAGAACCATCCCAATCTTTGTTGCAAAGTTTACATTTAACGCGATTGGGAATGCCCTCTAAACATTGCATGCAAACTGCAGTCAGGTATTGCGCTTTGCCGTTTTGCGAGACGTCCACGCAGGTCGAATTTAGTTGTCTCGGTGTTAGGAAGAACGTTCCATCGATAAGCGGATATTTGTCGAAAACCGGTAGTTCTCGGCTACAAAGAACACAACTCGCCGTTCGCGTCTCGCGCAAGGAGAGGTTGGAGAGCACAAAATGTCGTGCGTCGTCATTCATTTCGTCTTCCATTTTAATATGATAAGGGTTCAACTTGTGCTTTGGTAAAACGCCTTGAAACGAGCTAAAGTCTGCTCTTTTGAGGAAAATGCTCAACACGTTCGTGACGTGCGTGGAAACGTTCACGTTTGAGTGATTGCCTGCGAAAGTCTCTCCAAAGAAGTGGCAGTTGTTTTCACTCGAATTTGCTCGAGTTTTCTTTGTAGGTGTTTTAGGGAGCGGCGAAATCGGCGATCGCTCGGGCGGTGATTCCGATAGCTGGCTACAATTTGATGACTGAGAACTTCTGCGAGGCCTACCCATCGAAGAAACGACGTTTACGGTTGGTTTTTCGCTGGCTTTCTTTTTCTTTCGCTTTCCCTTCACCTGGTTTTGCAAGTGGCCCACTACTTCGTCGAGGTTAGGTGGTTGATACTCAAGATCTTTTCTCAAATGACCTTTTCCGCATTGACAAGCACAGCACTTGTAGGCCAAGTCATAGCCTTTCTTTGTCCATATGTTCTGTCGCCTCTGCTTTTCCGACCAGCTGCGTGCTCGTCCAGTGCCTCTGAGATAGGCGAGGATTTCTTCTTCGAAATCGTCAAAACATTCACTGTGCATGTAGCCACTTTGCTGGCAGGCGTCGTTGTTGCAAATAACCCGAACAGAGGTCGGCAAATCGACCGAACTTTTTAAAGGGCAGCCTTTCGGCAGACAGCACGCGATGAAGTGTTCTTTCTCCCCGTCCTCGTGGTCAGAGGATGTCTCTTCACTCATGCTTACCCGGACTTTCTGTTTGTGCGCTTTCGAATGAGGCATCTTGAAAGCTTAGTTCCCACCCACAACAATGAGATCAGTTCCTTTTATTACCGCGTTCCACGTCCTCTGCTCACATGCAAAGTAGTGTTTCCTAATGTACAGCGTAGATTAGTCCTATTTACATTGAATGTCGTGACAAGGGGTGGGGCTTGTGTGACCACCTGACACGTATCCGGTTGGCGGTCTTTGTCGATTTCAATGGAGAACGAAGTCTCCCGGATGAATAGTCGCGCAACGGAGCCAGCGGAAGTGACACGTAACATAATTTTATGCGAACTTTTGTTAATTCTTTGTTTTCTTGGGTCTCATAGATCTTTGTCTGTTTTTCCATCATGCAGTAACTCTTGAATTATCTTCTGTGTGTTTTTTTGTATCAGACCAAAAAATTGAGGCAACTTCTACAGGGTCATGCTCGGATCCCAAATCTCTTTGCCGATTACTCTAACGGAGGTGAAAACCCTGAATCAAGCTTTCCTGTGGTACTGCTGTTTGCCCTACTTGACTCATATGAAACTGAACTTACACGTTACTGCTGGGTAGTTAACGACACGCAATTTAGCCTTTGGAAATTTCCCTATTGCACTTTATTGTATAGGCTGTATTTTTAAATAATGTTTGAAAGTCCTTTTAATATCTTGAATAAGACAACTTTTAAACAAAAGGCCTTGATAAGCTGTTTTGTTGAGTATGATAAATCAATCTTTCGCGCGCGAACCAAACTGAACTGAACACCTGTTGCATGTAATTATAAACAAAACGTTTTTATTTTACAAAAACAGGTGTTTCTAAAGATCTTCCCGTTTCAACAAAAAAAATTTCCTTCAAAGCCGGAGTCTTTTGCATATACGTTTGTAGTATTTTCATTCCGCTTCGTCTGGTTTACTGTCAGCAGCTTATTCAAATAAAACCCACCGCCAGAATTCCGGCTACTCTCTCAACATGCTTTTTCTTTGTTCCCTTACCGCCCCACCAGAAAGCAAACAGTTGGATTTCCATAGTTCCCTTCGGTTTTTTAAAAGTCTTAACACTTAAAGTGGGTTCCTGGCCCCAAGAACGAATTGAAAGATTGCTGTTTTTGAGGTAACATAAAGCGTAGTCATTGTCTTATGAAATCCTCTCGTTTTCCTTCTACCACGGGTCCGCCATAAAAAAAGTCCATTCCGTTTTGTGTTTTGGGTCGAGATTAAATATTTTATCACACAGGGCACGCCAATTATTAATTATTTAAAACCTACGCCAATGATAGTTGTGTCGTGCTTCGTATATTCATTTCCAACTGAAAAAACCTTGAAATTATGGTTGTTTGGCCAGCGCGGCAACCGCCGGTTAATTATAAAAAATAACTTCCTACTTTTTTTCGGATTGTTAAATGAATAAAACTACTAAAACTGTTATCCGCGATCAGCCAAAAAAATTGTGGGAAAAGTGAAATGCTTATTGAAAATGAGAGCAATGGCAATATAAATTCAATGCAAGTACAAGTATATTCAAAGGCTAATTCAATTTTTAATTGCAAAGTCTTGTTATGCTTGTGGCCATCACTACATAGCGTATAGTTTTCGAGTTTGAGTCAGTAGTCAAATTTATGTGGTATACAAACGTGACTTTCATTTTTTTCCTTTTCCGACAAATTTAAAAGCTAAAAACCTTTAATTAAACGATTAAATGCATCAGAAAGGCCCTCGCCCAATTTTGTAATAATCGCGGCGAAGAAGAGGCCAAAGAAGATATTTTAAATAATGCCGAGTTGCGATAAATAGCCTATCTCAAAACAGAAGTTTCATTTCCTAAAACCGTGTAGGCTCGATTTCTACCGTTCTCTTGGTCCTCGCCGAGAAGAGACGGCTGTATTCGCCATAAAAATCAGCAGAAACAAGTACTGTTTCCTAAACGAGCGCCAGAGCTAGCGCCGAAGGCACAAGCTTGTAGCGGGGGTTTGAGGTATGCATCCCCGGGAAATTTTTTGAACTTTTAACTCCTTAAAGTCTCCTTTCCTCCAAACTTTTTTCCAGATTCAACTTGAAAAGTTTTTATTTATTTAAAATATATACATGTATAATGAAATATATGATCGATTTCTGTAAAACAGTGGAAACTGGTATGGATCCAAGCCTGTGTCGTAGTTAAGTGCATTTTTATATTTTCAGTATATTGCTGACTAGGCTTTTAAATCTTGAAATGTCTCCTTTTTGGCCCAGAGTTAGTCAAGTCAGATTTATTTAAGAGACCGGCAAATTGACAAAAGTCTAATGCTGGCTTACAAAAAAAACTTAAACAGAATGATGTTATCGACCAGCCAGCGATACGCCCCGCCATCCACGTTGTACTGCTATCATTACATTTTTGTATTGTGCAGTGGACAAGTAAATATCAAGAAACCACTATCCATGGAAAGAGGTCTGTCTGGTGGCAAGAATTCAGCGCTCTCTACCTGGTTAATTTTTAGAAAAATCAGAGATCGGTGCATCGGTGAGAACACAAACACCTGGCTTTATTAACTGATCCAATTGATGAAGCACAAATTGGCCACCCGAACCAAATTAAAAAGTTAAGCTTAAGTGGGAGTTTCTAGCCCCATCGTCATGAATCTGACGGCGAAAAGTTTTTTACTTATCAGTCGTAGGTTTTATTCTATTTTTCAACACTCAGGTATTTATTTGTCGCGTTGAACTAAAATTATACTAGTTGGCCAGTCAAATTCCGCTTTATATACAGATACCGGCTTGAAACGGACTCCTCATTATTACGGATAGTTTGCTTTGTCTCTGAGGAAAGGAAGGCCTTACATTTTCTCTAATTTCAACCACGGACTCACCAACGCCCGTTAATACGGACCACTTGCTACGACCTCCCGCCCCCCGCCACTCGAGTACAAACGAGTTTTTCACGTTACTTGGTATTCCTGTGAGCAGTCTGCTATTATTACCCAAAGTTCTTTTCACGCCTAGCTAGCATCGGTGGTAAGACATATTTTTCAACATGGCGCTCCCAGTTCCGAAAACGATGTTTCAGCACATGCTGAAAGAAGGAGCCAAGGTATGTGTGGATGTTTAATAGATGAAAGCAACTTATCATATTTTGTTATTCCTTGGTTTAAGTGTTAGTTGATTGCGATGGGACGTATGGGGTTGTGTGTTAGCTCAAGTCACCTCCATCACCGGTGGTTTTTGCACGTGCGTTTGGAAGTGTCAGATTTAACAGAACCATCACTGATAAAGTACATAACGCAACTGTATTAAGACTTAAGATTTTGTGAAGGTGACCAGCAATCTTCGGGAGGGTTTAGGGCCACATAACAGTGAAAGAACCCACTTTTTTTGCTCGAATCACCATGCCTTGGTTTTTTGTTGAGTTGATGTTTAGCACAGGTTTGTACAATGTACTTGTGTGTAAACTATATTTTATTGTTACATTGAAAATAGGGAGCAGGGGAAACCTTAAGTGAAAAGTGCAGGCTTATTTCTGGATTTATTGGAATTTGTTACATTTAGCCAACATGGTGACAGGGGATGAAACAGGGGTCATTTTGATAACACTTTTACAATTTATTATTGCAACATTATAATTTGCAAGTGAAGAAATTGTCTTAGAGTCTGAAATCAAAAGCTACACTTGTAAAGTAAACTTCTAAAGGTTTTATAAAATTGACCCCACGATTACCGGTAATGCCTGTATTAGCCACAAAGCCCATGAAATGTTGTCTACACCACCATGGTCTATGTCCCCTACTCTTTACAAACAGCAGTGTGGGTTCTTTTCAACCACAAGAACAGTGAAAGAGCTGCAGACTTGCCAACCCCCAAGAGACAAAAATCTTGAGATTCTGAACCTAGAGCTGGGAAAAGTAGTGAGAAGTAGGGAAAAGTTGTAATATGTCCCAAATTTCCCAGTGGAAGGACTTCCAGCTGGGATTATTGGGAGTTATGTATCATTTTAAAGCTACAATGTTGGACAAAACTGTTGAGAAAATTGCATACTTGAGGGGCATTTTTTCTAAACTTCGTAGCCGACCAATAATAATTCTTTCCTCCCCCCTCCCCCTGGAAGCAGTGTTTTTGGGTATTCAAAAGAAAGCCAGATCCCTAAGCATTTGTAGGAAGCAACTTTGAACTGGGGGAGGGGGTTTTCTTTACGCAAAGCAGTTGATTTGGAAACAGTTTTGTGGCGTTAGGTAGTGCGCATTAATGAAAACATATTTCTCTAGTAGTTTTGTCCAGGACTGTAGATTACTAAACGCCACCATCAGTTCCTTTGTTGCTTCTGACATGCACACACTTGTTGAGTATACCCATCTGGTGGTAACAGCAAGTCCCAGTATGGTTCGTCAAAGGATGAAGAGTGAAAACAATGTACCAAGTTGACCATTCACTAGCTTACTAATCAAATGCGTTTGCTAGGCGTTTTCTTTAGATCGAGTTTGCTACAGTACCGCTCAAAAGTAAGTTGACACTCGAAGCTCAAAACTCAAGACTTGATCCTTGTTGGGAAACAAACCTTACTGATGCTCCTACAATTATTTGGAAAATGACTTTTCCAGAAAGCATTTATGAGACATCCGTTGTCAACTTGAGAGAGCCTTTGTTAGCTCCTAAAGTCTTGAGGGTCAAGTTATTGAGAGTTGGCTTACGGTTTTTCATCCTGTTTTGACAAGACTAGAATATCTAACCATTTGAAGATGTCAGAACAAAGGCTGTAAATTCTTCTCTGTTATTTAAGATCCGAAGGGTTAGTCTAGCCAGGGTTAGCCGATGGCAAACTGTCCCTGGTGTATGTGGGAGTGTAACTAATGTGAAACCTGTGAGCCAGAAGCAATTTTGTGAGCTGTGAGCTTGTTTTTGTGTACTATTTTTTGCAATTTTTAACCTCCAAATAGATGCACTTTAGTTGTTTAGTTATTTATCATGTTTGCTGAAATCCTGGTCGGAAAATATACAGAACAAGTTTTGCTAAGTTTCTGGATTACTGCAAAGCAGATGAATGTGTTTTAAATAACAATTTAACATTATGTGTGTTTTTATCAGCATTACTCAGGTCTTGATGATGCTGTTTACAGAAACATTCAAGCCTGCAGAGAGCTTACACAGAAAACAAGATCTTCCTTAGGACCAAATGGTAGGCATTGATTTTTTTAAAATCACCTTTCTGGTTTTTATACCTATAATTGTCTAACATGATTTACTCATAATGCGCATGCTATTCCTTAGCATTAAATGAAAATTTTAAAGAATTCAGCAAAATACATAAAAATTTTAAAATAGGCAGGATTTGAAAACAAGTTGAGCGTGCAGCACTGTTATATATTGTGGTGTGAAATAATGCATTGGATTTTGATGGCCATGCAGTAGCCCCCATCAACCTTCCATCAACATAATACATGTAATTTCAAAATGAAGTGTAGTATGCACCCTATGGTGGGCTGAAAGTTTAGCCTGATAAAAATGTTTTGACAATTACATGTATAAGTGCCAGTATTTCTGATTATAATCATAAGTGATGTACTGTAGCTCTACTACTCTTCATCATACTATTTTGTTTGTTCCAATTAGACACAAATTTGAATGCCATAGTGTTTAAATGTATTTAAGATGTGTTAAATAATGGTAAACGAAACAAGGTGAACATTGGGCTATGTGTTGCATTTGTCTACTATTTTTTATGCTGCTGACTGTAAAGTTACTCCTATCTTGAGAGGTATTTGTAGACAATTTTTTAAAGTAACATTAAGGTGTATTCAATTGATCAATCATACTTTTGAATAAAAATACTAGAAAAAGATCAATATGCTTTGGCTTTCATTTCATGGTTAACTCCAGAACTTTGTTGGACATTGTTAATTTAGATGAATGTAGCTTTCCAGTCATCCAAAAAATTTGTAGTTTAGATTTTTCACAATTTGTTACTTCACTAGGCTTTGCCACAGGCAGCCCAATAAAAAGTTAATTGGGACACAACTAACTCACAAAACTTACAAAGCAAAAGCCTCTTGTGAATTGTGTTTGGCAGGCTAAAGTCATCAGTGTAAAGGCTTGTCCGTCCCTCATTCATGTATAGCAGTCTTGAGATGAAGCTATAAGAACCTTTTTAGCTTGATTGTGTAAGTTAGATTCATACTCATGTAGTTTAAAACAGTTAATAATTAATTATAATATTAATCTTGTGATTTTAAAAGGCATGAACAAAATGGTTGTCAATCATTTGGAGAAGTTGTTTGTCACAAATGATGCAGCTACAATAATCAAGGAATTAGAGGTATGGCTTAAATAATAATATACCAGTGATACTGATAGGCATGACTCATGTACAGGTTATCCTTATGTAGTAGGAACTTTTAATCTTTATAGAAAACTAAAATTAGAATTAACATGTAATATATGGAACATGTTGCCATGGAAGTGGCTGTTGCAACACGGCACAAGATCAATAGCCCAGTAAATGTCTGAAACAAATAATTTATACCAAGCTTGACAGGTTTGAGAATCCCAACTGGCCGAAGGCACACCAGTTGGCTATTTACAAGTGTTGCTGTGGATTTGAACCAGGGACTACCAAGAACAAATGCAGCAAGTGGTCAGGGCATTATTTTTCCTCAGCCACCCTGCCACTTGTTATAGTTAACCCCTTTAGTAGCAGACTACCTTATCTTCTAATGATCAAAACTGCCTCATTTGCCATTACACTGCCTACTATTACTTTTGAGTTGACGTATACTCGTACCATTTTTGTAGAGCTGTGGTATAATATCTTATAATGTGAGGGCACACTCAAAATCTCCAGAACTGAATTATTGAGTGATCTAGGTTTTTTTGCAATGTTATTTAACTGGTAGTTATTTTAGCCACGGTTTTTTTGTATTTGGCCGGGTACTGTTAAAATGGTTTACACTGTAGTTTAAGTTTATGTTAAGTTTTTGTTTCATTGTAAACTGACTTTGATACATGTACTACTAGGTTCAACACCCAGCAGCCAAAATGTTGGTGCTAGCATCACAAATGCAAGAGCAGGAGGTATGTACATCACAGTGGTGTGCCTGTCATTGTTTTTAATCGATCAATGATGAAAAAGCCATAGTTCTATGTTATAATCAATGATGGAATTAAAATAATGCTCAATTGATTATTGTGGAAAATAAGACAAAAAATTGCTGCAAATAAAGATATTGACACTCATCAGGGGTGTAGCATCCTTTATGCACGTGCATACTTAAGAAATTGGCAAGTTTTGTTAAGATTTTCTGTTATAAGTAAAAGCCATTTGTAGTGTCGTAACTTGACCTTGTATTGTTCCTGTTTGTCTCGCTGTTATTCCGCATCATTTTACACGAAAAATACAAGTTACCCTTTGAGTAGTGGAATAAGATAAATTCGAAACATTCTTGAAGTGTTTCAGTGATTTTGTTACAAATAGTTATGGTGAGTCCTGGGCTGCATCTTTTGAAAAATTATATGTCCCAGTCCAGAACCACTGAGTTCCAGTTCAAAAAACAACGAGTTTTAAACTGAAAATGTTTGGGTCTTAAGTGACCAGGCAGTTACTGAATCTGAAGACGGATGCAACACTCTTTATCACAGTTTACTGAAATTAAAATATACTCTTTCTATTAAAACAACAAAATTGGGGGGACTAAAATAAATATGCATGAAGACTTCACTTCGTAATAGGATGACGGATGAGTGACTTTCATCCTTCTACATAAACACAAAGATGTTAAATATGTGTTGATAATATCATCACTAAATTTGCACAAGAAAAGGAGAGGCGACTGGCCTTGTTCTTGTAAACACTCCAGAACCAGCTTAAAGAAGAAAGTTTTAGAGGCTTTTTTTAATATCATGCTCTATTGTAAACAAGCCGGTAAAATGCCAAGATATGTATTAAAGAAAAGCAAAAATGCTATTTTGTACGAAGTTTTTTAGACCATATGGACCGCTGTGCGTACTTGCCAAAATGGCGATGCTATGCCCCTGCTCATGTGTTGACTTTGTAATTGATAAGCCTTTCTTGATACCATTTTTTTGTGTTTTCATCATGTTACATCATGTGGCACAATGGCTAAATACTTAATTGCTTTGTTTTGTGCAATAATATTTTTTATTACAGTCGAATCTGGATAACTCGAACCTCGAGCTTAGTCGGACCAAAATCGATTTCCCTTAGATTTGCTTCATACATGTACTATAATTTTACTCTGGTAACTCGAACCCTTGATAACTCGAACCTCCTGCTAACTCGAAGTAATTTTTGTTTCCCTTCACATCATTCCTGTAAATACCCTCGATAACTCAAACCATGCTTTAAGCACCTGACAAGTGGAAAAACGTGAACTACAGTCTGAAACATTGAAATTATTAACCCTTTAAGCCCCAATATCCACATACAAATATTATTCTCCAAACTGATCTCTATATATTTCCTTCATGGATGGGTTGAGAGAAATTGATAAAAGATCAAGGCATTTTCTCTTAGGTGATCAATTTATTAATTCTTATAACCTAATCTCTGGACAATCCATGGATATGGTTAGGAGAAAATTGATGTTGGTCACCATTGAGACTTAAAGGGTTAAAATTAATATCAACCATTATATTCTTTGTCTTTACTTTCTTGTCAGTCCAGTTTAAATACACAGCAGTGTCCAGCACTGTGTATTTATCAAGTTTTGCAGTGTGCATGTTACTTGCATTCATTCCCCATCCCATTTCCTCCTTTCCAGTTATTTTTTTCGTACTCCCGATAACTCAAACTCCCACTGACTCGAACTTTTTTCAATTTCCCTGAAAGGTTCAAGTTATTGGGAGTCGACTGTACTTTAACTTGAACACAGGATGGTGAAAAATGAATGAAATGTAACAGACGATTGATCTGTGGGCTGAATATGAAGATTTTTTGATGTAATATACCAAGCATGAGATGCAGTGTTTCATCACCAGATGAAACAGCGAGAAGAGAGGTGAAAATATGCTGGCAGGGGTGTATTTTTGACGAACTTTGAGGTGTTTCATCTGTTGATGAAACACTGTGTCAAATGCTTGATTTAGAAGGAGAAGTTACATGTAAGAATGCAAAAATGAGCAGTTTTTCATCTGATTTCCAAATACTCAGTAAACATTAATTTCCTTTGTATTTTCTTTATGAATAATTTTATTAATGAGTTTGAGAAGATCATTTATGAAATCTCAGCCAATTACCAGCACTAAGTACACTCTGTTACTGCAAATGTCTAGTTGATGCTCATTCTAACTGTGCAGTGCACTATTATAAATGCATTTTTTGCATTGATGGTTGGTCTATGCGACATGAGGGCTACAGCTGTAAACATGTAATTTAATTGAAAAATTCATTTAAATGTAATATTATAAATGTATTATTATTTTCTTTTAATTTTTCAGGTTGGAGATGGCACAAATTTTGTTTTAGTCTTTGCTGGTGCTCTTCTTGATGCTGCTGAGGGGCTTCTGAGGACGGTAAAATTGGCTTAGTTTGTTGTTTGTAATAATCAACGTAATCTTAGCACATGAAAGACTCCAGTATGTTTATGAAGTATTATTAGGGCTAAAAACACTTAGAAAAAGCAGAAAAAGCATCTATAGAAGGCCTTTTATGCAAGGAAAGTTATTAGATACTTAAAAGTGCTAGTACACCAAGGACATTTCACATTTGGTTTATTTCTTCTGTTGCTGTTGATTGTTATTGTCAATAAAATATAATACAGTGGTTATTTTCATATAAAATCACCATTCATTAACTTCCAGTAGAGTTTAACAGAAACTTGTATTATAGTAGTCATGCTGTTTATAACGGTCGACTGACCATCAGTGATTTTGTAACAAATAGTTATGGTGAGTCGCGGGACTTGTGTGCAACAAATGATGAGTCCTAGTCCCAAACCATTGAGTCCCAGTTCAAAAAGCAATGAGACCGAAATTGAATGGGCCTTTATGTAACCATGTAGACTATTAATCTGAAGACAGACTCCAAAACTCTGTGTTACAGTTTACTAGAATGAAAAAAACCTCCTTCTGTTGTAAAGACTAAAAGAAATATACCTTGTTAAACAACAGCCGCAACAACAGCCACAGAAATCACATGAACAGGATATTCTACAAAACCATCTTCAGATCGATCGATTGATCTTTGTGTCCCATGAGATGCATACCATGAATAATTTTACATCTTTGGCGCTTTTTATGCATCAGGGACGCAAGACGCAGAGGTAACAAAATCACTGAACCATGTATATTCCCCTAGGGTGACCATTATACACAGGTTTGACGTGATGTGGGTTTTAATAGTACTATTTCTCTTGCTATTGCTATACCATATTTCAAACATGCTCAGTTATAATGAATAATTTTGCCTTGTTAGGGTCTCTCCCCTCCTGAGGTCATAGAAGGTTATGAAAAAGCATGCAAGAAGGCTCTCGAAATATTACCAGGTATGTAGAGTGGTCAGGTACCTGTGCATTTGAACACCTTTTCACCCTTTAAACCCTATTAGGCTGATTTAGCAGCAGAATGGGAACGTCATTTGACGACAGGAAAGCGCGCGGAAAGGACTAAACTCAACTTCCGGTGCCCAATTTGCCACTATGCCATTGGTCAAGCCAGTTGGTTGATTTGCACGTGCCGTCGTCAACTGGCATTCCGGTTCTGTTGCTAAATCAGCCTAATATTTGCAATCTAAGCTAAACAGTCATGTGCCAAGCCACAGTAGGTCTTTCTATTATGTTAAAGTGAGATAAACATGTGGAAACATGGTGGACAAGGTGCACAGGGGTTAGCATGGGATAGTACACACTGGCCATGCAGACTTCATTGGCTCAAAATGTGCCTTTTGAATTTCATTGTATGTTAATAATCTTATAATATACTGTAAAATTCCGAAAATAAGCCCCTCCATGTATAAGCCCCTCCAAAATAAGCCCCCAAAACCGGTAACGCAAAACCCCCCCGTTAAATCGCCCCTCCAAATATAAGCCCCTGGGGGTTTGTAATTGGAAAATTGCCCTCAAATACAAAGTAAAACAAAAAAAAAAAGCAAATTTACTTTAAACTACAAGGCTAGTCCAATCGATTTTGAAACGCAAATTTCCCTCCGTAGATAAGCCCCTCCAAAAATAGGCCCCTCGAAAAGGGCCTTCGAAAAATATAAGCCCCAGGGCTTATTTTTGGAATTTTACGGTATCTTATAATAAGAACAATAATAATAATGGAAACTTCATTTTTGTTTTTGAATGTACAGTTGTAAATATCGCTACGTATAGGCAATTTACAAATACTGCTTGCAACTGGATTGTTAAAAAACAAAACAAAACAAAACAAAACAAAAAAGAAAACAAAACAAAATTGCATTAAGTCTGGGCTATCCCAATTCCTATTTCTACAACAAAAGATGTAATATGTTGCTCTAATGGCTACATTTATCATTTTCTTGATTATATAAAGTTGCTGCTTTTTGTCAATGCCAATGTCATTCATCATGTCTGATAATAATAATAATAACAATAGTAATGTTATTATTATGAAGTCACCAGTACTCTTTAAAAAAAAGTTATTATTATTAATAATAATAATAGTGTGATAATTTATTATCATTATTATATTATTTCTTTCTTTTCAGAATTGACCTGTTCTAGTTTATCCGATTTAAGAGACAAAGATGAAGTCGCCAGTGCTCTTAGAACTGCAGTGGGTAGTAAACAGGTATGTTGTTGCTATTCTTATGATTTGTGTGCATATACAACATCAGTAAACTGTATCTATTATCTGTACCTTACATGCTCTGCTTTCTTGAAACAATGAACTGCCACCTCTTGCAGTACATTTTGACTGCAGTCTTGCCAGTGTAGAATTGTGTTGTTTAAGAGATGGAGATGACCAAACCACACAATAAAAAAAAAAGCATCTCTTTCTGAGCAGGATTTCTTAATGTTATGAGAGATTTTTGGAGGGATCTATACCCAGAGGAAGCAAGTCACTTCTGATTCATTGTTAGAATCTCCTTTTGAGCTCTCTTGTGTTTGTTTGTGAAATAAAGGAGAATTTAGCATATGATAACGATGCTGATATTAGATAATTTTCTTATAAATATAATTATGTTCATGCTTTTTTCTTTAGTATGGCAATGAGGATTTCTTATCAGAACTTATTACAAAGGCTTGTGGTGAGTAAAGCAAGTTTGCAAACAGTTTTCTACATGAAGTTCCTAAATACTATAAGTATCGTGGTTATGAAGAGGAAAGTGTACATTAATTTTTCACCTGCACTATCACAAGAGAGATGTAATAGGCCTCAAGTATGGACTGACTACAGTGGTTAATCAGCAATAAACAAAAACGTTTGTTTGGGGTGCCTTGGTTAAACTTTTTCCTCTTCAGTGAAAGAGCAGGGTATTCATTAGGCATCAGAGATCAGGGAATTCTCCGTTTACTGCCCAGAATTCTCCCACTAAGGTTCTTTAGCTAGCCTATGACTATTTATTATTCTGCTTTGAGCCTCTTTTTAAATATTCTCCTCTGATGTTACACCTTTTTCCTCGTACCAGAATTCTTATGACCAAATTTGTTGTATCGCGCTGCGCGTTTGCAAAGTTTGAATGGGTTTTTCTGTGCCATCAATCATTTGAGTAGGGGTGGAGTAATTGCAAATCACAACTCGCCTAGCTTGGCCCGCAAAAACAAAACTGAGAATGACTCTAGACTGCTCAAGAATATCGAAGGAAATCGCAATGATGAGTGGACGTTTTGTAGAAGGCAGGAGGCAGACATTGCTTTATTCTTGCAAGAGACTTGTAAGAATAAGACATCAGAAAAGTATTTGAAGAAAACTAGTCGATTATTGCCCAAGAGAGGGCGATCACAAGCAACGAACCTTGAAAAACAGAAACAAACAAAGTGGATCAAAATGCATCAATCACAAGTAAACATGTGTTTCCTAAGAGGACTGCTATGATGACTAACAGAACAGAAAAACCCAAGTTCCTTCTAAGTTTGCAAAACGCGCAGCATAATAAAACGAATTTGGCTATAATGAGTGCACTTTTCCTTACTGCCATGAACATTTGTTAACTATGTATCTTTCTTTAGTTTCTCTTTACTTCAACGTTGATCGTTGATGTAGATTCTTGCAACTTACATGACACAATTCCTGGAATTTTCCATGTCACCAATATTAGTTTTTGCCCAGTTTTACATTTTTTAAAATCTTAGTATATTCTATATTTTCTTTTTCCTTTTTTATTCCTTTACCAAAATTAATATAAAATTTATATGCATTCTAAGTAAGCCTGGGAAAGTAGCTGACATTTGGCCACACTGCCACTGGTTTCCCCATCAAATGACATCTGAGAAACGAGCATAGAAATTCCACACTGATGATGCGTAACTTCTGATTGGTTGAATGAAATTTCCCATGCAGTACGACCAATCAGAAGCACTACCCAGATCAGGGTAGTGACGCGTCACCAGTGTGGAATTTCTGTGCTCGTTTCTCAGACGTCATTTGACGGGGAAACCAGTGGTAGCGTCGCCAAATGTTGGTTGTTTTCTCAAGCTAATTCTAAATGTGCTATTAGTAACTTTTAGTTGCCCAATGAAGTAACATTCCTTCTAAGAGAGCATTAAATAAAAACACCGTTGGAGACACCACAAATTGATCAAGTCTATAAAGTGGAAATGAAAGTGCTTTTGATTAAGGAGCTACAGTAGCTAGTTCAGGACAAATACTTATCATTTTTTTTTTTTTTGTTCTCAGTCTCCATCCTGCCACAGAAAGCTACATTTAATGTCGATAATGTGAGAGTAGCTAAGATTTTGGTAAGTTTGAAAAGTTAAGATCGGAGCAAAAACCATGTTAAGCCCTTCACCCTCCCTTAGATTATGCTAGGTTAGGGTAGGTTAACACACCAAGTTGCAACTGAGTCCTAATCAGAAGCACAAGCATTAGGAAGTAGTAACCTTGAGTTTTGATTGTACTCATGGCTGGATTCCCTAGGATCTTGTGAAAACCAGATTGTCAGGGTCAAAGAGCAGAATCAAAAGAATGTGTATTGATTTTTTCTTCCCTTTTTTACCTATGAGGCCATCCCAATAAAATGTTTCGTTTCGCATGGCCCTCCCTCTCGTGAAGGAGGGTCGGTCGGTCGGGCAAAAAAAAAAAGAATGAACATATGATTGCATATTAAATCTCACGTGTAGTCTGCAAGATATAATCAGATGGTAAAAGATGTATATCAACCCTCCAAGTTGCGACCATTTTAGTCGCCATGGCGCCTAAAATTTTGGAACTGGCGACTTGATTTGGAGAATAGTCGCCAAGCTGGCGACCGTGAAGAATAGGTTCAGGTTGTGGCGTATAGAAACAGAAATGGTGATCACTTCTACTGAAATATGAAGAACATTTATTCTAGCTGATTTGAATTACATTACTTTTTTACTTTTCCATTGAAAAACATGCTATATAATAAATTGAAAACTTAAAATAGTCCCAGAGCTAAGCGTTTTGAAAATGAACATCAATGAAACTTGACTTGCATTCGTTCCCCTAATCGCCTTCAGTCTGTTGCCTTGCACGTGACATTTTAACTTTTGACACGTGACAAATGGCACGCAATCGAGGCGCCTTGCTTGTCGACAGTGACGATTTCTTCGATATCTTAGGAATGCTTGTCTAGCCAAGTTCGGTGGTTTTTTAACTGGACTACGTATTATAAATATTTTGGAATCAATACTGAAACAATCTAATAACATGAAGAGGGAGAGCTAAATTGGTGCAAATTCAACACAGAACATTATGTGATAACCGTAACATGTGAACCGTGCTGCGAGTTGAATCGCGCTTTTGTAAACAAAAGCGATAATTGTAAGCGAAACTAAACATCGCAAAACTGACAGCTTATGGTTGTTGCAAAAAATGTTTTTTTTTAACACCTGTAGCGATGATAAAGAAAAAAGAAAATTTATTATTTCGTAAGCGGCATTTTTGTTTGGGTTCCTTTCAATTGATTGGGAAAAACATTTTTTCCCAGTACAACTCGTTGCGAAATATTTTCACGTGTGCGACGTTATCTCTATAAAGCAATGATTTGATTTAGAAAACTTGTCGATCGTCCTTTACTCTCCTGCCTTTGTCAGGCTTTCGCAATGTCTAACGATATTAAAAACGCCCTTTTAAATCTCCAAAAATATTTGTTAGTTGGGGAAACAAGTTCATCATCAACAAAAGTCACAAAAGATATGCGAAGCAAATATCAGAAAAAAAAAATAGGTCGCCTATCAAGTTGCGACTGGGAAATTTTGAACACATTAACAGAGGATGAGTTAAGTTCTGCTCTCATATACCAACTGGGGATTATACAGAAGGATTGAAGGCCCTAAAGACAACTGGAAATGGTAATTGTCTTTACAATTCCGTTTCAGTATTGATTCAAGGAGATGAATCTGCAAACCTTATTCTCAGACTATCAGTAACTAATGCCTTGCACAATAAACGAGTAATTTATAGACAGTGCTACATTTTAAGTTAAACTTGCTAACTACTTTTGTTAAGGACAATTTTGATATATTAATTTATTAATATAATTTGGCGCCTAAAAATTTCCCCTGGCAACTAAACCCAAAGAGCTGATCGCCAAATGGCCACTGAACAAAAATTTTAACTTTGAGGGTTGTATATTAACAGGACTATCAAATGTCTAAAAAGGCTACAAAAACGAAGTATCAATGATAATTTAAGGTGGCTTGACTGGATTTTTTGAGGTTGACACCTCCCCAGTTTGAGCATTAACTACGTCGGCATGAGTAAAGATATGGAAAAAAGGTTGCCACAGCTGTATTATATAAAGATGAAAATTTCTTATGATCTGGGTTTTATTGCAATCGGAGTCGCCATGGCAACGTAATGACGCCATTACATTTTTTTTCATTTATCTTTGTGTTTCTCTGTACCAGGAGTTTTTTGAAGAAATCGCTGAAGGGAGTATGTAACTGCCATAATTGCCTCCATTATGGCAAAGTTTGAACAAATTCTATGAGAGCATTTTCGAAGTATTTTGAAATGCAGTTTTAAGAATCATAAAAATAGTGAAATAGCATGCTAGCCACACAATTCGCTGATATTTTAAGAAAATTATAGGCTTTGGGAATGCAGCTTCATCTCATAGTGGTTTGATTCCATTGAAAATTGCATACAAAAAAGAGGGGAATTGCTGAGGGCGATCGCGAGTGAGAAGAATTTTATTAACTTGCATTCAGCTGCTTTCCTCATTATCCACTGGCATTTTTTTCAATTTTCATATACACGTGCACATCTAGCAAAAAGATAGAATTTGCATCAAAAAAGGGTCCTCGGTTAAATCTCCGGGATATGCTAATTACCGGGTAAAGAGTTTAGTGATACATTATAACATCAGAGCAATTCTTTGTGAGGGTTTCTGTGATGTTATAACCTGAGTAAGATAATTAAGTATTGCATCCTACACGATGAGCCGTGACGTTCACCGTTCGTCTCTGACTGCTATCTGTGAAGACAAGCCAATTATTTGCATATTCCGGATATTTCTTTGGAAAGTAATCGAGAGTTCTTTTTGATGCAAATTTATATCTTTTGCTAGTTGTGCACGTGCATATGAAACTTGAAAACAATGCCAGTGAATAATGAGGACGCACACTTGTAAACACAAAATCTGGGGGGAAAATTGGTTATATTTGAGGCCCTATTTTAAAGCCTTACCTGTTTTCAATGTTCTTAAGACTTGCAGGGAATATTTCTTGACGATTGATCTCAGGATTGTCGAATTTATAAAAAAATTTATCGAACGGGTTTTGGAAAAATGCAAAATTTTTTGGCATGAACCAAATTACGTCCAAAAACTGTATCAAAGCAGCTAAATGCAAGTTGATAAAATTCTTCTCACTCATGATCGCCCCCAGCAATTCCCCTCTTTTTTTGTATGCAGTTTTCAATGGAATCAAACCACTATGAGATGAAGCCACGTTCCCAAAGCTTATAATTTTCTTAAAATATCAGCGAATTGTGTGGCTAGCATGCTATTTCACTATCTGTATGATTCTTAAAACTGCATTTCAAAATATTTTGAAAACGCTCTCATAGAATTTGTTCAAACTTTGCCATAATGGAGGCAATTATGGCAGGTACATACTCCCTTCAGCGATTTCTTCAAAAAACTCCTGGTACAGAGAAACACAAAGATAAATGAAAAACGTAATGGCGTCATTACGTTGCCATGGCGACTCCGATTGCAATAAAACCCAGATCATAAGAAATTTTCATCTTTATATAATACAGTTGTGGTAACCTTTTTTCCATATCTTTACTCATGCTGACGTAGTTAATGCTCAAACTGGGGAGGTGTCAACCCAAAAAAATCCAGTCGAGCCACCATAAGACACTTGGTGTTAATAAGACAAGATCGTGTGCTTGTAAATTAAAGTACTTTCTTCTTTACAAGTGATTCTGGAATTTTTTTTTTTTACTTTTTCGAAAAAATGGGTCGGTCGGGCGGGCGATGGGAAACCAAGCATTAAATTGGGATGGCCTAAATGAAGGGGAAAACACATTAAATTATGCGTATTATACATAATTTGAAAGAAAAGAATCTCAAAAGATGAGGAAGTCTCAAGAAGCCACTTCCTCTATACATTAGATTTAGTTGTTAGTATAGTCATTAAAAGAGAAAAGAAAAAAAGGAGAACAGCTTATAATAAAGTAATTTACAAATGTATGGAAGACATTAAGAGAAAGTTAATCATCTAGTAATTAGTAATAAATTACAAATGATTAATTGAGAATTCTGTAAAATACTTAAATATGATTTAAGTAAACGTTTAAAGGTTCTTATGTTATTTGATCTAATTATTGAGTGAGTTAAGGAGTTCCACATTGTGTAGTCACTATAGGTGAGTTTGAGCCCTAGGAGGGGTTGAAGGGAAATTGAGGTGGGGGTGTGCCACCTAGGCTCATATGCAACAGCATGTATGAGTTATCAGCAAACTTTTATTTTAACTATATCTTATTTATATATTATGATAATACCTCATATGCAAATGAAACTACCTTAATAAGATTATTGTTTCAAAAGTAGGTTGAGTTTGATTGTCCCGGTGAACGTAGTCCTGAATAGGACTGTTGTTGTTGACAGTGACTGACGTTTCGACAACCTGTGCGGTAGTCATCTTCAGAGTCAAAGTGAGTTGTATCACGGCAGTTGATGGTATTATACTCTGGTTATTGATCTGATTGGTCAGTTACGTTGCGATGTTATTGGTCGTCTGTCAGTTAAGCCGTGATGTTATTTGCTATGAAGACTGGTAATCAGTAATTGGTGCATTTCGATCCGTCTATTGAAACAGTCAGACAGTCTTCTATTGTTAGTCAAATTGTCAGTTCTCCAGTCGTTCTCTCATAGTAATAACATCACGACATAATTGACCAATCAGATCAATAACCAGAGTATAATACCATTAACTGACGTGATACAACTCACTTTGACTCTGAAGATGACTACCGCACAGGTTGTCAAAACGTCAGTCACTGTAAACAACACAGTCCTATTCAGGACTACGTTCACCTGGACGATCAAACTCAACCTACAGTGAAACCTGTATTAAGTGGACACCCTCAGGGAATGCTGTAGTGTCCACTTAATACAGGGTGTCCGCCTACTACAGGTTTCAATATATAACGTCATATGAGGTGTCAAATGCCATTCAAATGAACAGTGGAAGCGTTTAGAATACTCCCAGAGACTATGACGATAGACGTTTGCATTAATTTCTTTATTAAAGTGAACCAATTGATCAGATGAGTGAAACAAGCTCTATACACACAAAATGAAATAGAAAACAATGCTGTAACCTGAAACTAATCAAATAAGTTCATCAAGTCACGTTTCTTAATGTAAAAATCGAAAAATTTGTGGGTGGCAATTCGAGGCAATCTTTCACATTTCCGGTGTCTGGCATGTTGGGTGGTGGAATTTAATTACAAGTGTCCGTTTAATACAGGTCGGCAACAATAGAAATGACCGCTTAAATGTCCGCTTAATAAAGGTTTCATTTAAAGTAAATAAGGGAAATAAATTTGGGGACTTCGGCTACTGTCCGCTTAATAGAGGGTGTCCACTTAATACGATGTCTGCTTAATACAGGTTTCACTGTACTTTTGAAATGACTCCTAGGTTCAAACTGTTCACAGTTTTAAGATTATTGTTGTCGTGTTAGGGTTCTGGTATTCATAGTTCAGAGGTTGTTCAGGGAATGGTTTTCAAGCGAGAGGTTGAAGGTGATATTAAGGCACTTAAGGATGCAAAAATTGTAGCATTTTCTTGTCCACTAGACTCCATGGCAACAGAAACTAAGGTGAGATGAGTTATTAGATTAAAAAATGTTTATAACTGTGCAGAGATCCAAGGAACTGGGTCAAATTTGCAGGCATCTAAGCATGACCACATCATGAAGTGAACAAACATTTGATGTTTTCAACCTTTTAATCACTTTTTAAATAATAAAGGTCTGTAAATCAGACTTGTTGATGGTTTTTGGATATGAGTAGCTTGCAAATGCAGTTGTATTTCCAGTTGTCACTTATCTCAGCCCAAAAAGTGATGTCTGCTCATAAATTATTTTTATGCCACAGAAATTGTTTTTGGCTCCCACTTGCAGAGGTTACTTTTTAATGAGAAAGAAGGGACAACTTAAAATATTTCTGCATTTGCTAGGTTAATTGTTTACCACATTCAAAGGGACAATGTCTAAACAATTTCAATATTTCAGATGCCCTTGAAAATATATATACATGTGCTAAACATGTGCTGACGTTGGACAAAAAAAGCAGCTACTTCGCTCAGAGAAGCTGGCTAACCCTCCCCCCTCCAAAAGAAAATCAATGAAAGAACTTTCAAAAATTGTTGACACAGCCAATTACTGTACTCAAACCAGTTGCTTCTTCTAAGCTAGCCCCTCACATAGATCAAACACATTTACTTCAGAAATGAAACAAGAGCAAAATGCAAGTTTAAGGGGAAAATTGGGGGGTTAAATGGTTGGACGTGAGAAAATGGATAAACAGATGAAACACAGATCAAAGGCAGAGGATGTGTTGATAACTAAAATTATCAAAATGCTACTCCTCACCCTTGGTCTTATTTGCTCTCAATTTGTTCAGGGTACAGTGTTGATCAGAAATGCAGCAGAGTTAAAGAGCTTCAGCAAGGGAGAGGAAGAACACTTAGAAAAGGTAAGCTCCAGAATGCTTTTTCAATTGGTCATAAAAGATAAAAGTGTACAAGCCATAGGGAAGGCGTACTGAGACCAGTGACTGGGTGAAGGTGAAAATAGGATTTTCTTAGGGGTCCACATTTGGACCACTTACGTGGAATTTTCTTTGAGAATGATGTGCCTAACATAATATTAGAGTCTAGTGCTTCAAAGTTAGTGGATGTCCATCAGGTCTACGTAGCAAAGAAAACAACTGAGACTGTAGAAATATGATCATGAAAGGATAAGAAAGTGGCACCAAGAAAAGCTATTGAGTAAAGACATATACAATTAAGGTCAAGCTATGGTTGTGTAAAATGACTGAAATTCATAGGAAAAATTCATAGGAAAGTTGATCTAGGCATTTGAGGTGACAAAGTCAAACCAACACAGTCCATTAAAATCATTGGTGTAATCTTGACAGTAATTATAAGTGATGCATGTTAGAAATGCAGTAGTTAGGATGGTCTAACCTAAAATGTACTTTCTTGTAGCAAATCAAGGCTATTGTCGATGCTGGTGTTAACTGTATTGTAACTGGTGGCAAGGTCGCTGAGATGGCCCTTCACTTTTGTAACAAGTATAACATTTTAGTTGTCAGGTGCGTATATCTTCTTTTGAGTTATTATCCTGAAGCACAATGGACTCATGTTGATATCATTGTTTGCAGGCTAAATTCAAAGTTTGATTTGAGAAGACTCTGTCGATCAGTTGGAGCAACAATACTTCCCAAATCTGTAAGTTTGCATAATAGCTTTTTTAAATTCTCCCACCATTGGCTACCTCGATTTTCAGCCACTGATCTAAAAATAAGTCCGAGACTGAAATCAAGAGAGCAGCGGAAGTTGAACCTACCAAGTTACATCAGAATGAAAATAGTCTTCGGCCAAGTTCCCCATTTGAGAAGAGTGCTGCTCCAATCTTTGGCAGCTTGCTCACCTGTTACTTTCAATTGACTTTAATTTTCTTCTGATGTAAATGTACTTCTGATACCTTTTATGAGACACTGGTTCTGTCATTTCTAGAAGGACGTTTGATATCATGAGACCTTGTTCCCAGATTCCCTCGTCTTCTTGTCCCACTAGTAGTAGTAGTAGTAGTAGTAGTGGTAGCGGTAGCGGCAGCAGCAGCGGCAGCGGTGGCAGTAGCACAGTAGCAGTAGCAGTAGCAGTAGCAGTGGCAGTAGCACAGTAGCAGTAGCAGTAAGCAGTGGCAGTAGCACAGTAGCAGTAGCAGTAGCGGTAGCAGTAGCAGTAGCGGTAGCAGTAGCAGTGGCAGTAGCACAGTAGCAGTAGCAGTAGCGGTAGCAGTAGCAGTGGCACAGTAGCAGTAGCAGTAGTAGCAGCAGCAGCGTTAATCATTTTGTTTAACTGAGTTTAGTCTGAAAAATAGGAGGAAGACAGCACTAAAAATCATTGGTTACTGAATACTTTTGTCTCCCATCATTTCAGACAACTCCCACATCAGAGGAGATAGGTCAGTGTGATGAAATCAAGGTGTCAGAGATTGGTGACACTTCGGTTACTATTTTTAAACAGGGTACTGAACTACTTAATCACTCATTGATTAATTGATTGATTTATTGATTGATTTGCAAAAACAACAAGAAATTTTAGGTTTACTTGTAGGTATAATGAAGTAGATTATTCTTACAATCAAGAGATGATAAAGTTTAAGAGAATAAATTGGCCTTTTACGATGCTGCTGACGGTAGTAACGAGGAACGGGAAATGTGCGATTCGCCCAACGGCCAGTTTGCAAGGGTTTAATGCGTGTTTGACGCGTGAAAATACAGTGAATCCACATATGGAATCCAAACTAAACTAAAATAACATCTCCGATAAGTTTGTTCACCGTATTGTTGAGTGTTGTATCTCATCCGGCGAATCGACTTACGTCCGGTGGAACGCCGTCGGGCGAAAGGACTGCAATTCATATGTTGACACGCACTCAAAACGAGTATCTTAAGACTTGCACCAGTCGGACTCACTTGATCCTCTGTAATCTTGGGTTTTAGAGCGCGAGGAGACGGCTGTATCTACTGTTGTAATCCGTGGTTCCACTGAGAACATCATGGACGATATTGAGCGAGCTGTCGATGATGGAGTGAACACGTTTAAAGCGCTTACCCGCGATGATCGCTTTGTACCAGGAGCTGGTGCCACGGAAATTGAACTGGCTAAGCAGATATCCAGCTTTGGAGAGGTATGTTGAGTTGTACGTCTTAACATATATGTATCAGCGTCACTCTGCTTTTGAATTCAAAGTGGCTAAGGCTTGGTAATTATATCTGTGAAACGTGTAACTTTACTGCACACGCTTTTCCTTTGTTACAAAGAAAGATCTTAACAGCCTGCTATTAGTTTCCAAACTACAGTTGAACCTCCATGTGTGAAAAAGGCGCGGAAAAGGGGGTGGGGGAGGGGGGAAACACGAAAGGTAAAAAAATCCCCACTCCCCATTTTCGTCCCTACTCGGTGCCCGCCCTTTAGACGCCTACAAGCAGGTGACGTGCGCCCCCTCTCCTAAGCGACAAGTTTGGATGGTGGCTTTGGAGAGTCTTGACCGTGTGAACTTGTATTGCGTACTAGCCGTTAATTGTTTTTCCTGTTTTCCGTCAGACTTGTGCAGGCCTTGAACAATATGCCATCGACAAATTTGCCGAATCCTTGGAGGTCATTCCCAGGACCCTCGCGGAAAATGCTGGCGTGAAGCCCACAGAGTTGATATCTAAACTCAAAGCTGCCCACCAGGGTGGGGACAAAAATGCTGGCTTTGATAACGAGGTATAGTTGAAGTACTAAATAACGTAATGTAAAATTTGATTTCAACACGGAGGTACTGAGCAGAAAAATAGAACATAGCTTGAAAATCTTAGGCAGTTGACACAAAAATAAAATAAATGTTAGATAATACTAAAAATTTTCAATTCGATTTAAAAAAGAGAAGAAATCCAGATAAGAATATGCTTAATATAGTGCACAAGCTCAAAATTATATAGCTAAAAAATATATATTTACCAATCCTGAATCCAGTTGTTTGATAAAGTTTTTGTTGTTTTGTTGCCGACCGTATTTGGTCTGTTAAATTGTTCCGCATCTTTGGGTCATCCTTTGTAAATGTGTTAGCGTAGAATCTTGGGATTTTTTGTTTTGACTCTTTTATTTACAGTGGAATCATGATTTTCAAACGCCTTTTTGTGAAAAGCTAATTAGACCGAATTATCAAGAGGTTCGAAAAATCGGGGATGAAATAGGCCATTTCCGAGGGGGAATAAGTTCTAATCTAACGTGGTGACACTGACATATCTGATCTGACATAACTTTGGATGTTGTTTTTCTTAGGGTGGTGGAGCTGCAGTGAAAGACGCAGTAAAAGCAGGAATCTTAGACTTGTATCTTGTAAAGCACTGGGCTATCAAGTTCGCTACTGATGCAGCTGTTACAGTACTTAGAGTGGATCAGGTAAGGGAACACATTTGTGTCGTGCCGTAGCTCTTCAACAAAATTCTCGTCTTTAAATCCAGTTTATACAATTATCTTTGTCCTGATTAAGACCTTTAATATCTAAATTTTAAGTGTTTGTTTCATAGAGTTCATTAGCAACCTTAAAATTGGATTATGGTGACACGTTAGACTTTTAATCCTGTTATATTCCCAAGATTTTCCCCTTTTTCTGCTGCTGGCCAGAACATGAGACGTTAGAGGTGTAATGGTAGTCCAATCCAGGAGTCCTCATTTTTTACAACCCCAACACAGGCATTGGTTATACGCTTTATAAGAAAGGAGAAGCGATGACGTCACAAAAAGTAGGATTGGTCAAAGGGGTTGGTTGGCAGGTCCAGAAAGAAAAAGGTGAAAAATGTCCACTTGCTAAAAATCTGCCAGTTAGTGCAAATTGGTGGTAAGTGAGCATCGTTATGCGCCAATGACTCCATTTAAATCTTTATAAAATATGCGATCGAGGCTAATTTTAGAAGGATTTGTATGGAGTCATCAGAGCATAGCGGTGCTTATATCACCCCCACCAAACAGGAAATTTTCTTGGGGAACGCTGCCACTTTGTGGTGCAAGTAACGAAACTATTATCCTTCAAATATGCATTCACAAGGTAGTTTTTTAAACTGTGAAGTGACCAATGCATGTTAGAATTATGCCCTTGCATTTGCAGATTATCATGTCCAAACCGGCGGGAGGACCAAAGCCTAAAGACAATCCAAACTGGGATGAAGATTGAGCACCGAATCATCTGTTATACTGCTTCCTGGTCTGGATTAACGTGTGTTGTTGAACTTTGCAGAATTAATCCAAGGCCACCAAATGACAGTGACATTTTGGTGACTGAGAGCCGTTTTACTCTCGGCAACGTTACTAACTACTTGCCTTGCAATAGTCCTCTTTAGCTCGTTTGTTCTGTTTTCCCAATGCAGGTCTTGTGATAATAATATAGAGAACTGCTCATTCAAGTTTCGTCTTATACCAGTGCATATTTGCGCATGATTCGTGAAAGGACGAAGGGGCAAATTCCCCGAGACTTTCATTGGGAAAACAGAACATACAAGCTAAAGAGATCTATTCTCTTAAAACTGTTGGGGATAGTATTAAAGTTTTGGCGAGAGCCATGCTGAAGAAAGTTGTAGCTCCCTGGTAGCTCTCTCCAGGCGCCTGTTTACTCATAGGACCATGCTCGTTCTTAGCGCCCCTCGGCAGTTGTTTTACTGAACCAGTTGATGAAAGAGTGACCGTCTGAGCACAAGATGATTAAAGCACTATCAGTGTTTACAATCTCAGTAACGTAGTGACCATTATCCTACAAAGTATCCAATATCAAAGCAAGGTCGTAATTTGGTGTCACGCTTCTTACCTTACAATTATTAGGTAGCTTAAGCAACGGTGTTTTTGAGCGACGCACGTCAACCGGAAGTGGACTTTTTGCATCATTGGGCAGTGGTTTGGTTGAAACTCTCGGGTTAATCGTCTTTATAAGAGAAAAGACACTTTGCAAGACAAATTTGTTAGCGTCAAGGTATATAAAAAGAGAGAAGGCCTCACTTCCGGTTGACGTGCGTCGCTCAAAAACGTCTTTGTTTAATTAAGCTCACTAAGTGGCGTTGAGTTGTCCCTTTTCCTTACACCTCCTGTCGCGTACATGTAGTTCGAAATCACCAATTAAGAAACGAGAAAACTGGGCCGAGAGAACTTTCGCGAAGACTTTTGGCGGGAATGTTACTATGGACAGGGAAAACAAATTGGCCAATAGCTGATCGGCGCTTCTCCTGTAACGAACTGTGGGACGCATTACGGCTCCAGTTTCTTTCTTGTATATGAAGTGACGAATAAAGCTTCGGCACCTTTGAAAAATTGCAAGGCACGTTAAAGTTATCATCAGCCAGTGTAACAGGTGCGTATCAGAACAGCAGGTTCTATCAATAAATACACAGAGTGAAAAACTGGTTTTCATGTTCATTACCGAGTGAGAGAATCAAGTATAATGAGGATAAATAAATGGTAAATACACGTAACTGCGGAAGTCAATGGGATGATCCACGGATGCGAAAGGGTTCTTTTTGCCTCATCGCGGGTGTCGTGATTAAATAATCACAATCAAAAATGATAAAGTGACTTTATTAGTAACGATTGCACTGCTGTCGTGGTTTTGCAGACTACTGAAGATAGCTTTGGTGCTCCTTTGTAAATAACATAATCGGGGCAATAGCAGGGCTCTATCCTCTGATCTTGGCCGACAGATATTAAGGCCCCATTTTTTTGGAGGAAAGTCTCCCAGGAAAGAGGGTCCGGCTAAGCAAGACAAAGTAGTTACCTGAAGAACTATTGGCTCGGCTAAGAGGGTGTCCCTACCATCACAAAAGGGTGACTCTTCTTGGCGGGTCACCCTTCTAACCGAGCCAAGTCTTTGTTTCTTGTGTAAACGGTTCGCCAAAGTTTGTAAGGAAATGTATGAAAAGGTCGCTCGCCTAGGGTAGCTCGAGTAGGCGAGTGACCCTTCTATCCGCGATAACGTTTCTTCATATAAACGCTCTGATCACTGTGTTGTATCGTGCCTCAACGCATATCGAAAGACGATTGACGTTTATCTCATTCCCAGCTATTAGTCACTTATACTTGTGAGTTCCACTGTCAAAGTTTTCTAGTTCTAACCGACTGTAAAAGTTCAAAGGGCAAATACAAGACGCCCTAACTTTTAACGTAAATTCTACTTGGGTTTCAGTTGTGGGGCGGACGGTGTATCCATAGCAACAGTGAGGTCAGATGAAAAATGCTCCTAGACCCTAGACCCTATCCGTCGTCAATCTTGCCGCTTACCCGACTGATAGTTAGGCTCTCGTTCACTTGATAGATAAATCCACATGTAAGGATAAATTGATTTAATGAGTCTTGTTTGTAAACTTGTGCTGGTTTGTTACATAACATCTTGGGTTTTAGGATGCATTGCATTGTCTCCTTTTCAGAATCAATGTTTCAAGAAACTAGCACGTCCATCTTACATCGATACAATGCATTTAAGTTTCATCACATCTCCTCTTTCAAACAAACTTTTATTGACGTCAATATTACAGGTGTGAAGAGAGAATTTATTGTTCTTCAGTTGTTTGCAGTGTAGTTTGCTTTCGCTCATAAAAATATGAAAAGTCAATGTAGAAATCCTTTATTCTTTAGTCTTAACTTCTCTAAGCCGTGAACAACCTGTTGATTTATTGAGCGTAAACTTATTTGTCAAGTCATAATTGTATTTAGTCTTCAAGCTGTAATCAACCTGTAATCCTGCAAGAAGCCGTTATCCACCTGTGTAACTCTTGCAAGTAACTAATGTCTCAAAACAAGCTTAGGTTTCCACCAGTAGTCTTTTAGAAATGATAGTTGTGTTCTGTAATCTACCTCGCTAGAACATGATGTAATCTGTCGCTTCGCTAGCTTAGGCTTAAATAGAAGTGCTTTGTAGGAGCTTCTTCGGTTACATCCTGGTTGGCATCTAGTCTTGGTTACATTTTGGTTGGTTATGTTTTGACTGTACCCGCGGTATAGTCTTGGATTAAACTTCTACCTTGGAGCCAAGTTCTGTTGGTTCTTATCATTGTCTTAAGGGTTTTCAACAGGCTTAAGAGATTCCGTGCCTTCCCGCAGCCAGCCGTGTCCCCAGGGAAAGGCCTTTCCCAGAGAGTTTTAGAGTTTTTCCCCCTCCGTCGATGTACCCTTTTGTAAAGGCTAAACACTGTTTCCACACTGGTGCTTAAGTGAAAAAGCTGTTTTCACACAGGGGCAGTTATCTGTCACTTGAACAAGTGATTAGATAGTTTGTCGAAATGTTTTGCAGAAACCTAAATTGGGCATATGGGAAGATGGAAATCTGATGCATTTAAAAAAAGTTATAAGATTATCTTCTGAGGAATCTTTTTCTTGCGGTTTTTTCATGCTGTCGCTTGCAGAGGCAGCACAACTTTTAAAAACCTTGATACGTGTTTTTGATTTACTGGTTTACATTGAAGACTACAGTAGTATTAGTACATGTATTTACATTCATTTGTCAAAATGAAATTTGTACTGTGGTACTGGGGCATGTCCCTGCTTTGCATGGGCTTTGACGGTTTCATTGCCCTCACCTTCGCAGGCATTACATGTGTAATGATAGTTTTTCTTGATATTTTGACTTGATATTCTGAGTTTAATGAACCGGTTAATATGTGTTTTATGTTCACATATATAGCCATGTTACTCCATCATGTGTTTTGTATTGCCTTTAAAGCAATATGTTGTTTAAAATGATTTACTACTATGAAAAAAATATATTTAAACTCATTAATAAATAAAATGAGTGGAATTTTCAAAAGTCCTGAATTAAATAAGCGATATGAGTATTTGCATTATGATTTACAAACACCATTCAATGACAATGTTGCTAATAATAATAGACAAACAAAGGATAATTACCTTTTTACTGTTGATAATAGTTCAGAAGCAAATCCAATTGATTGGTACAATGCTTATTTTGAAGTTATTTTTAAACTCGTCAAATATACTGTTGGAACAGGTATTACAGCAGGAGCTAATAATGGAAATCAAGATGGTACAACAACGAGAGGTCATACATTCATTCAGTTATTAGAGGTTGAATCATTCTCGACCCCAGAGCTCTTCTGCGAATGACACCAAGGAGGAAGAGCTCTGGGGAGCCCTAGAACAAGATTGTGTCTGATTGGTTTCAGCTTAAAACAATAAAAGTGTTTCTGATTGGTCCATTCATGTTCGCACGAGAGCAGGTGAACGTGCGGCGTGTCCGGCAAGTAACAACGCCCGGCCGACTCTTGATTTCAGCGATTTCAAAACAACATTTGCACCACTAATTAGACAGAATAACTGGATTCCCCAGTTTTTAAATGAATGTCATTAGCTACATATCAAAAATTGATTTTAATGTGAAAAATAAATAAAAATACACGGACATCTTTGCCAGCTATAATTTAAGAAACATGACACATTACTGATTTTTCTTCGACTTTCACGTCATCGTATTTAAACGAAGAAGCCGATTATGAATGAAAACGTTGGCTTTATGTCGTGAATTGCCCAAAAAGCAAACTTGCAAGAGAAACGTAAACAGAAAAAAACGAACCGTTCCCCAAAGTGATGCGTTTACACAATGCGACTAGATATTTATAAAAGTGAAGAATGATCATAGCAGTAAATTTTCCAGTTTAAGCAACTGGAAAGAAGAAGCCTGAAAAAATCAGGGCTTCAACGGGATTCGAACCCGTCACCTCCGCGTTGTTAGAGCAGCGCACCGGCAACGCGGAGGTCACGGGTTCGAATCCCGTTGAAGCCCCGATTTTTCTCAGGATTCTTCTTTCCAGTTGCTTAAATTGGAAAATTTACTGCGATGATCATTCTTCACTTTCATCTACAACCTCAGTTCAAAAATAAATTATTTCATATATACTTCACATCATTAGATATTTATAGTTGTCTGCTCTTTCTCACGATAGCTTTACTAAAGCGATCATATTCATAAACAAACAGAAATAGAAGGACGCTAAACTCATGCATATTTTGGAAATTTTTATTGGAATTACCATACGTTTTTTTAAAAAAAACCATTCGGATTTCACTAACTGCCTCGTGAAGTAGAACACAAATATTTTATCAACTGTCGACCGCATGCAAATTTCACGTCTCAGATCTATGAACGTTTAACGGTATTTTCTCAGTAGTTACTACAGTTAAGAGCCTCGTGTATCTGAAAATTCTTCAAGGGTTCCGTTTCTTCAGTTCTAATTCCGAAGGAGCAAGAAATTTCGCGATAAAATAGATATAGAAGACAAAAGTTTTGGTTGGATAAAAGAGCATGCAGTGTGCGGTCCAAATAGCCAGATTAGTAAGTTTACGCAACAGGACGGCAGGAAGACGAGGACGGTAAATCCGTTGTGCGTGACTAACGTGACAAGGCCACTACTTGCGTGTTTTGTCGTGAACTTCACTAACATCAATGTTTTCTGGTCTTTTACGAAAAGATCTGTTTAAAAGAAAGTGAAGTTTGGCGAAAAGTTATTTTGGCTAGGCCGGCACAGAGTTTCCCAGAGCTTACGCGCGGAGTCAGAAGCATAAGCACTGGGGTCCAGAATGAGGTGAAATGTAATGGAATTGAATGTAATGAAACATCAAAAACCGCCCATGCCCACCTCTCCTAGGCGACCCCTGGGCATTTGGCTTTTTTGAAAAATTTTGGTTAAATTCCCTGGTATGTTGGCAGTTTAGATGGTTAAATGCCCCACCGGCTAGCGCTTCAAAACGCGTGAAATCCCCCACGTACCCACAAGAGATTATTCAAAAATTTTTCCATTTGTGAAACCGTTTATTCAAAGTTAAATATCGCACTAGACAAAACCGAAACTCTCTCAAGTCTAGGAAAGCTGTCTTAAGGAGGTTTCTTCATTTCCAAACAATTGGTCATTCAGAGAGCCCACATTTGACGGGCTTTTTCAAAGGCTTTCAAATGCTCCAACAAAGCAGTGAATATAGGAGCAACGACTCGTGAATGCAGTGCACATGCGGAATAAAAGAATTACGAGATCCTTTTGCTTGCGACGCTGACCAACGTTTTGACACGACAGTCAAATGCCCGACCTGGCGGGCCTCATTTTGGGTCAAATTCTCCACTGTACGGAGCAAAAAACCAGTCAAATGCCCGGGGTGTGGGGGGCAATGGGCGGTGTTGGAATTGACTGGCACATAAACTATACAAAAAGTTATGCAGACACAGTTGGAAAAGATCAGTTTTTTTATTTAGACACATCTAGTAGAACAACAGAGGCAAGCAGCTCGGCCATTATATAATGAAGGATTTGCCACAAGAAAAATATTTAAGCAATAGAAACCGTTTTTCCGTGTTTGCATACCCTTATAACAAACACGAGAGGGGCTGAGAGAAGTCGAGACAATTATGCAAACCCGAGACGAAGTCGAGGGTTTCCATAACTGCCTCGAATTCCCCCAACCCGTAGAGTGTTTATATCAGGGTGTGCAAACACAGGAAAAAATTTTCTTTTGCTTTTATAAAATATTTTTCCTAGAAAAAGAGAAAAACACTTTGTTTTATATGGCACTGATTAAAAGAAAAATTCTTACCAGTCTCGAAGTGTTGTACACGAAACTTGTGCGCGAATCAGTCTCTTCTGCTTTAAAATGTTTTTCTGCAAAAGATGTTTGCACGATCGGTTAAAGTCACTTTTTTTACCCTTATTTTCATTTGAAACCGCGCGAGAGGTGTTTCTTTTAAGACGGTGGGTGGCGTGATTGATCCTGACATAATACTTAGGGATCGAACATATCTTGTATTTTTTCCCTTGGCTGCGTGGTGAAGTTTCAGGCACGCGAAGCTAACAGCTGACGAAGAAGCACGAGCTTAAATCCTGGCAATCGAGTTTGTGTGCTTTTTCTCTTTCTTTCTGTCTTTTCTTTTTCTCTACCTTCTTACTTCTAGCATTTTTTCTCCTTGAACTTTATTAATTAAGTTAGTAAAGCCGGTTCGGCATCACTTCAACTGTTAAAAAAATACATATAAATGATTGGCTAGTTCTCGACCAAACGCACACACTCACACAAACAACGGTGCGAAGAGACGCCGAAAGGCCGAAAGGAGACAGAGAGCAGTTCGCCGCTTCACTCGATTTGTGGATTACGGATTAATGTTAGACTGGAGGCGTTCATGTAGTCTGGAATATGATCTGATTCGTTCACCGTATTAAAAATCCCTAGAATTGTAGCAAGCCCGACTTCACGTTCAGCGAGCGTTTTTTTTCCTCTAGCGTTACGATAAAGAGTGACCCTATTTGGTGCATGAGCTGTGTTTCAATTAGAGTCTTGCTTTAAAAGCAGTAATAAATGGACTGGCAAAGCGATTGCTCCTTCAAATTGGCGCCAAAAAAGGCGCGGCAGAGACGCACGCATGCTCTCCTGTTAAATTTATTTCTTTGCGCCATTTTCCATAAATTAAATTCCGCATAATTATGTCATCCCGCAAGTCATGCCACATGCCACTCGGCAAACTCATTGCACCTTTTACCCTCACCGCGTCAAAACCACGTTAACACACTGTCATGCAAACACACCTCTCAGCCAATCAGAGCGCGCGTACTTTCTTAGTTATTTTATAATTAATAAATCGACAACAATTTTCCATGGTCTGTACTTAAACCTCTTTTTTCTCTTAGCGCGAATTCGCTCAGTTATGGTAAAATAACAGATGGTGCAGCTGTAAACAAAATATCAATTCATTTGAACTTATTCAGTTACTTTAATGTTTTTAATAAAAATAATATTCACCCAAATAAATACTGAGATGAATATCCTTAATAATAATAATAATAATAATATAGTTTTTCGAAAAGGTAAAAGGTGCTGCAGGTGATTGTAAAGTTAGTCTCCGCACAAAATTTCGATGGTGGCGTCCTAAAAGTTTTTGTTTTTAAGGTCCTGCAGGGGCGGATCCAAGATTTTTTTTAGGAGGGGGTGCACTCGTCTCTTGCTCTACTTCAACACCAATAAACCACATAGTTTTTTTTTGCAGAATACCAGTTGTATTAGAAAACCGCAGGTCATCTCGGAGGTGGGGGGGAGGGTGTGCACCCCCTGCACCCTCCCCCTAGATCCGCCCCTGTCCTGGTATGGAACTATATGTTGAAAATTATCTCAGACCAAAAACTTGGACTCATCTAAGAGAGTATCATGTAAGAAAACAAACAACTTCGAGAAATAACTTCTTTATTAACTAGTTTTAGTACCTTATCGACCTCCACCATTTATTGGTAATTGACTATTCGTACAGGACCCGTACACCGACGTGTATTTGCTATTCATACTGGATTCTGACTATATTGATTAACCACTGACTCGAAACGGTAAGCTTCTTTTTAGGGTTAGGGTTGTTGCTATATAACTCGAAATCAAAGCGCTTTTCAGCAACGAATGTTCCGTGGTTTAGTGGTTTAGGTGGTCATCTGCAGACACTATATCCCGGGTTCGATTCCCGCTCGATCTTGTCACGCTGAACTATTTTTCGTTTTAAACTATCACTGAATTTTTCCTTAAAAAATGGCATTAATTGAAAAGACGTACACTTTCATAACATTTGTTGAGCACAAATTTCATAGAAATTTCAAGGAAAGACTTAATCCCGTATGAACAGCAAATACAAGTTGGTGTACGGGTCCCACAGGAATAGCCACTGCCGTAATAAAAAAGAGCAAAACCCTTGTCGGGGGGTGCTCGGTGGCTGTTCTTTGCCTAGCAACAGCTAGGACTTCTTGCCTCACCGCAGTGAGGACTTTACCGCTGACAAGGCGGTTGTCTTTCCCTATTTTACCACTGGGACCGTGGTTGAGTTCTCCGAGGAGATCTCTGAGCACCCCCCTGTCAACCAGTAGGGCCCGGAGCGGAATCACCCATGAGTACTCATCTACTGGTAGATTTTCCCCGTACCCCAGTGATGCACCATCGCACGAGTCGTCAAGCAGGGATCAGACAGTGGCCAACTATCACCCCCCTAGACTCCACCGAATTTGTGCACTTAATCAACTTAACGAAAAATCTTCTTTATATTAGACTACTTTTCCCGTTTATCAGGCTTATGGTTTGTGGGCGCTCCAATAACAACAGCATACACGCATGCGCTTCGGGATAAAACTAGAAATACGTATCTCGCAACCCCTCGCAAAAACTCGGTGTTGAGCACAAGTTATGTAAGACAACTCTGCTTCTACGTGAGAGGCGAAACTAAGTCTGCTACTCAAGTTAAAAAGCCCTGAAGGAACAGGGTTGGAAACCGGGTGACCAGTTGCGAACAGTACATGTATCAACTTGTATCCTTTCTCTGTTGTTTTATTCTTTTTCTTTTTTCCTTGTCCTATTTGATGACTACATGCGTACTGGAAAACGTATTTAGCAATATTTATTTTATTTTGAGAATAAAGAAGTCGTTGATGTATGTTTGCTGGAAGAAAAATGTTGCGCAGCTGTCACGTGGCTATTATTTGCGACCAATCAAATTCATTGCTCTAAATGCTCATGGCGGACGCACAAAAACTAAGTAGGACTTTAGTTCGGCAAATGATTTTGCCTTTTTCCCGTTCCTCAGGAATATCTTATCCAAGCAATGTCACAGATGATTTGCTACAATGTCACCTTAAGACTGGGAAGGAATTTGCGTAAAGGTAAGGTGGTGCTAAGTACATGTTTTTTTTTTTCGTGTTTGAAAGTACCGTCGGACGCTGCATGTTCGTCGAACACTAAATTATCTCAAGGGCGATATGTTCAAGTGCTCGTTTCGTTTTATTTGTATACTTTTTTATTTGTATAATTTTGAAGATCAATTATTGGGCTTTATTTCTGATGGGTTCTCTCACAAGCTTTCAGAAAAGACGTTAATCACGCGAATCCCCGGTAATTTTACATGCAAGTGATAAGTGGTGTAAACATAAAAACTCAACACAGTCAGAAAATCAATTGTTCAAAGTTTTTCACAGTGATATTGTTTACTGGTTTCTAGTTCAGGCTCTGTCCCTGTCACCAAACATAACTTTTTATCATCATTTCAGAGTAAAATCGTTTGTGTGATATGGTCGGAGATGTGTGGTGAAACAAATAAACGTTCTTCTTCCTTGCGTTGATGACAGTCAAAGAAGCTACACCAGTGAAGTGCAACTTCAATATGACGAACCACTATATAACCAAGTCGACGGTAGATTAATAATGGACGGTATTTACGCTCCTATTAATAGTATTATTATACATCAGACTCACTATGAAAAATCTGATTCGTCAAGAGCATTCAATCAATTCACAATATCTTGTGAACTTGACATGATAAATGCAATAGCAGATATTGCATTTATCATGTCAAGTTCAACGTCTGCCTGGTTACCAAGCCCCTTGGAGTGTTCTCCTCAGAAACAGAATGGCTGAACGCTTCGCTTCTGTTTCTGAGGATGAATTATGTCGATTAATTGAGGAAAAAGATTCCAAAAACTATTTTAATGTATACTTTATTCAGACAAAGGTTTTATTATTGTATTTTAAAATTTTTAAATGATCTTGGTTAAGCTTATCAGTGTCACTTTCACCTTAGTTTTGAAATAAAGCCATTTTTCAACAGATGAATGTCTTCTTTTGCCTATTGTTTAAAAAATGTGTTATAAAACAATTATTGAATTCGGTTTTCGCATGATATCATGAATTCTCAAAACCTCGTGTCTGTATTGTCGGCTTCAGCAGATAACACAGACCTCGGTTTTGATAATTCATGATATCATGCTCAACCTCATCCAATAATTGGTGAAAATATACCAAACAACTGCGAAATAACGAGACCTCGTTATAGTAAACGTATTCTGCCAGTCCCTTTGCTCTTCGTTATATCAAGGTTCCAATGTGGTGCTTTCTCTCTCCCTAGGGGATGGTTGAGTATAAGTAGTGATTTACCCAACCTAATCATCTGTGAAGTGTGGCACATACTATATTATATACTCTGGGTATTTACCTTGTCACTTTGCTGCTTGAGAAAAAAATACTCCATTATTCAACTCAAGGCTTTGGTGAAAAACAATTCCCACAGATTCAGGGCATTGATGGCAAATTTGATTCGAATAAGACCACCTTATCTGCCATTGCATGCAGTGCATGTTTCAACAGAAGTTGTAGTTTGCACTGACCAGAGGGCAACGAGTAAGCATGGCAATCTGATCTCTGCTGGCTAACCTGAGTAGTATTCATTATCCCTTAATGGAGATGAACGAAAACATACTTCACAGAAAATAATATAGGGTTAATTTTTCACCATGTTCCCTCAACTGATGAAGTGAAGGGGTTATTAAAGAGGGGGGAGGTACAGGACGGTAAATCTCCCTCCTCCCTACTTTTTGGGGCAATTTCTCCCTCCTCCCTAAACTTGGTTTAAAAATTAACAGCAGGCAACACATAACTCCTGCACTTAGTGGTAAAGGAAGTATAATGACCTTCAGAGCTTGTACCACACGAAGAAGGCCTAACCACCATATGTATGCATACGAAGATTTTATGGAGGGAAAGCCCATACACCCACCCCGGGGGAGTACTCCCTTATATAAGCCATATAGGTATGTGCCGCCTCAAAGGGTAGGGTTTTTGTGCCGTTTCAGTCTTAAGTGGGTATAGATTTTGCCCATTTTGGTCTGAAATCAGTGCCAGATCCAGTCCTTGAGATAAGGGGGAGCCCGGTCATCCAGACCCTTAGATAAAGGGAGGGGGATCAGGGTGGGGGCGGGCCCCTCCCCTGGATCCTCCACTGGGAATTGGGTATGGTTTTCGAGGAAACTACGGGAGTGTATGAACGTATGGACCATAAGGCTATGCTAAAGCTACCCGCGGATTGATAGTTGAGTCAAACTCCTTGGCTGTCTTTAACTCAAATTACTCCCCTACCTACAATCGGCGACAAAATTGTTGAGACATTGTACTTAAATAGGGTAATTTCGGAGAACAAAAGAATCCGCACCCCTCCCCTGTCTCCTCCATTCAAAGTTGGGGTGTTTGTTGTTTTCTACAGGTAGCTAGAACAAGGGCACAACATTGCACGGAGGGGATGGGGGAGGAAAGCTATATTTCCTCCCTTTGAAGTTAATAAAACGTAAAAAAGCCCAGTTTTGGGCGAAGTGTTTCAACTCATTTTGTCGCCGATTGTAGCTACGAATTACCAACGGTGTTTTTACTTTCATACTTTTTGCCCTATATTATGATTCCTTATTTTTGTATGTGTATTATCAGATTTTATTTGTTAATTTTTTATCCGAGCATTGTATATATTTTATGATCGTTTCTTTTCATAGTTGGTGCAACGTCTGTAACAGATTTTACCAACTTAATTAAATGTAGATGTAGATGTATTTGTCGTTTCAACTCCAAATGAATCAGAAAGAAAGAGCAATAAGCGAATTCGAAATGGATTTTCAGAAATCTGGTTTGAGCTCTAGTAATTCTACCTATACCAGGTCTGAAAATGGGCATGGATTTAAGAGACAGATCTGAAACGGGTGTGGGAAATAACATTTTTTTAGTGTGAAATAGGGTCAGGATTTTAAGAAGCGGGCGGCTCACGCTCACCAAAAATTCCCGAGAGTACCCCCCGCAGCCTTCGGGGTACCTACCAGGTATTTAAGAGAAATACTTTATCTTATATAACGAAAACTCATTCCAATTTTGCGGTGGCAACTAGCTACAGACCCATGGAACAGCCATGGGAACAAAGATGGCCGTTGCTTTTGGTAACATCTCAGAATAGAAGACCAGATATTAAGACAGAGTTGTATTGAACCGCACCCTGGTCACCAGAGGATTTTTCTCGGGTGCGGCGGGATGCTTCCGTGTCGCTGCAGGCCAATAGATCTTTGGCCGAAGCCGCGAGAAAAAAAGCTTTTCACGCGGGTCACTTTAAAGGGCTTTACCAAACAACAAACCGCACATAAAAAGTCTCTGGGCACCCAGGCTAATTGAACCGCTGTTTTGGAAAAGATATATTGACGATGTGTTTTCCCTATGGAACCTAGACAAAATAAAGGGCTAAAATTGTGGAAAAGGCAAATACTATCAAATTCACGGCTAAGATGTAAGAAACAGAGATCACTTTCTTAGACACAAAAGTGTACAAAGGGATTAGATTCAACAAGGAACCAATCCTAGACGTGCAAACACATAAACCAACCAGGGGCCCATGAGCCAACGTACAGAAGCCTTTCACGTACTCGTGGCAACCACCAGGCGTGAAGAAATGCTTCATTAAAGGAGAAGCGCTCATGCGTCTAAGGTCTGTTCCTCTCATGCTCAAGCCACTTCTAAGGAAACTATCAAAGATTTCGAAAATCGCCAAGTAAAAAGAAGCTAACCCGGTCCCTATTGCGAGAAAGTACCTCTCTGAGTTAAAACTCGCCGACAGGAAAACAGCCCTACAACACAGCAACAAATCTGCACGTAAAAACCACTACCATTTGTCACAAAATAGCGGCTTTACTTAGACTGAAGAAAATACTGTGGGAAAATCCACCTTATACAAAAATAACGAAGGCTAAGAGAAATCTTTAAGGAATATCATATCGCAAGGGAAAATCCTTTAAGGACCAGCTATTAGTTAGAGCGAAGCTCTGACGGACAGAGAACTTCCTTTACAACTAAGTGCAGGAGTTGTGTGTTGCGATCGTCACCAAGTTTTAAACCTGGTAGCCTGAGATGCGTCAAAGTTTGATCCCATGCTTTCTTTGCGACCAAGGGAGTCCCAGGAGACCTAAGGGGATTGTAGTGTACGCCATTTTCTCTGTCCCCCCATCCGGCCTTGTCATGACGCAAGTTAAAGAAAAGCCATAAAATTACCTTCTCATTGTAATCTCCCTACTCCCAACATTTCATTTTCTCCCTCCTCCCTATTATGTACCTCTCCCCTCATTAAAGGTGGTCAACAAGTGTGGGTCTCTTAAAATAAGGTAGCTAAGCTTTGACAACCTTTTGATATAAACAGGTCATCACATTACCGGGAAAAAAACTCCGGCGTTATTCTTGTTTTTAAAAAGTTTACAGAGGAACCTATTAACCAGTGCATTATATGTCACATTAAAAAGATCAATTTCGCTTCCCTAACAGAAAATTTGAAATGAAAAAAATATAGGTTAACCCTTTAAACCCTAATATCAAAATTCAAATTCTCATTTGTTATCTTTATACGTTTTCAATAGAATTCGTTGAAGTATCAATTAGATTCATTTTGTGTGATCATGTCCTCAATTCCCATGACCACTTTGTTTTATAAAGGAGTGATATTACAAAGAGAAATTTGACACTGGTCACTCTTAGAGCTTAAAGGGTTAAGCCGCCCTGTGGGAAAAAAAAATCACGCAAGACCTTTTGCAAACTTTAAGACGGAATCCACCAGGAAATTGAGTAATTTTTATTCTCAGTGGACAAAAACCTTGTACCAGAATAGTTTAAAGAATATTGCATTCTTTTTGACATTTTTAAGGCCTAAAGATGTAATTAGTCATCTGTAATAACACCAAAGAAAATTTCTCCTGGGAGTCCAAGAAAATGAATGTCAAATTTCAAAATAATTGTGAAAACACAGGTAAATCTCTGTCTCTCTTTCATATGAAGATGTAATTTTGTGAAATTTGACATTCATTTTCTCGGGCTCCCATGAGAAATTTTCTTTGGTGTTATTACAGATGATATATTACATCTCTTGTTATTTGGGCGTGCCCCAAATAGAGTAATCGAGATGGCTTGTTTTGAAGCAAACTTGCAATAGGCACGCAATACGTGCTAACGTAAACAAGGCAAGTAAAAAGGAGAAGCGAGGCGAATGTCAGCCATGCGAACGTCCTGTACAAGGTAAGAGGCATGTTGGAAAGAAAGCTCCGCTAGCAAGGTACTTTATCCCACTTTTACGATCTCAAACATTAATCTGAATGTTCAGTATTTTTACCTCATCTAAATTTGGAAGTTTGAAGTCCGGAGATGAAAACTGTTAAAAATATTCGTACTATAACGGGAAGACTTTGAGCGATGATGAATTGTTCTGAGGTCGAGAGCGAAAGGAGATGTTGCGCAAAAATGTTGTTACTTGCAGCCTAGAAAGATTAAAAGAAAGACGACAAATACATTAAGGAATTGGTGAATGAACTTAAAAGGAATTGGCCTATTGTCGGTACTGAAAGAGCATTTTAATAGATTCACGTGCGTCTTTGCTAGTAAGTGCTAATGTCACGTATGTGGGAAAAGTGTGGATAAGATACAGCTGTTTTGAGACGTTTATCTTGATGATCTTGTCTTACATATCAAAATGTACGAATCAATATGTGAGGTTTTGGTATGGGGCTTTCGTGAACAATGTGTATTTGATAATGTGTGACATTTCTTTGACGAGAGGATCGAAATGCACCAATCATACAGTCTAGTGAGTCTCTTATTGAAATAAACCACCCATCATGAGGCAGCGTTTATTCGAGGGCGGCGTTTAATGGAGGAAATACGGTAGGCTTAGCACAACCACGCCCAAATATACGCTCCCACAGAGTCTTGTTGAAATCCGCTTCAGCATTCGACACTTTTATACTAGAAATACGGTTTTAATTTCCGTGTTATTGCTACCACAAGAGTAGAATATTAAAAAAGTCGAGTAACATTAAATAAAAATTATTAAAAATTCAACTGTGTTATTGTTGAATTGCGTTTGATTGCTTCCGCCAGTGCAGTACAGTCACCAGTACCAAGTTCGTTGTCTGACAAATCCAACTGTGTTATTGTTGAATTGTGTTTGATTGCTTCCGCCAGTGCAGTACAGTCACCAGTACCAAGTTCATTCAATGACAAATTCAACTGTGTTATCGTTGAATTGTGTTTGATTGCTTCCGCCAGTGCAGTACAGTCACCAGTACCAAGTTCATTCCATGACAAATCCAACTGTGTTATGGTTGAATTGTGTTTGATTGCTTCCGCCAGTGCAGTACAGTCACCAGTACCAAGTTCATTCGCTGCCAAATCCAGCTGTGTTATTGTTGAATTGTGTTTGATTGCTTCCGCCAGTGCAGTACAGTCACCAGTACCAAGTTCATTCCCTGCCAAATCCAGCTGTGTTATTGTTGAATTGTGTTTGATTGCTTCCGCCAGTGCAGTACAGTCACCAGTAGCAAGTTGATTGTATGTCAAATTCAACTGTGTTATTGTTGAATTGTGTTTGATTGCTTCCGCCAGTGCAGTACAGTCATCAGTACCAAGTCTATTCCCTCTCAAATTCAACTGTGTTATTGTTGAATTGTGTTTGATTGCTTCCGCCAGTGCAGTACAGTCACCAGTACCAAGTTGATTGTATGTCAAATTCAACTGTGTTATTGTTGAATTGTGTTTGATTGCTTCCGCCAGTGCAGTACAGTCACCAGTACCAAGTTTATTCCATGACAAATTCAACTGTGTTATTGTTAAATTGTGTTTGATTGCTTCCGCCAGTGCAGTACAGTCACCAGTACCAAGTTGATTGTTTGTCAAATTCAACTGTGTTATTGTTGAATTGTGTTTGATTGCTTCCGCCAGTGCAGTACAGTCACCAGTACCAAGTTGATTGTATGTCAAATTCAACTGTGTTATTGTTGAATTGTGTTTGATTGCTTCCGCCAGTGCAGTACAGTCACCAGTACCAAGTTGATTGTTTGTCAAATTCAACTGTGTTATTGTTGAATTGTGTTTGATTGCTTCCGCCAGTGCAGTACAGTCACCAGTACCAAGTTTATTCCATGACAAATTCAACTGTGTTATTGTTAAATTGTGTTTGATTGCTTCCGCCAGTGCAGTACAGTCACCAGTACCAAGTTCGTTGTCTGACAAATCCAACTGTGTTATTGTTGAATTGTGTTTGATTGCTTCCGCCAGTGCAGTACAGTCACCAGTACCAAGTTGATTGTATGTCAAATTCAACTGTGTTATTGTTGAATTGTGTTTGATTGCTTCCGCCAGTGCAGTACAGTCACCAGTACCAAGTTTATTCCATGACAAATTCAACTGTGTTATTGTTAAATTGTGTTTGATTGCTTCCGCCAGTGCAGTACAGTCACCAGTACCAAGTTCGTTGTCTGACAAATCCAACTGTGTTATTGTTGAATTGTGTTTGATTGCTTCCGCCAGTGCAGTACAGTCATCAGTACCAAGTCTATTCCCTCTCAAATTCAACTGTGTTATTGTTGAATTGTGTTTGATTGCTTCCGCCAGTGCAGTACAGTCACCAGTACCAAGTTTATTCCATGACAAATTCAACTGTGTTATTGTTAAATTGTGTTTGATTGCTTCCGCCAGTGCAGTACAGTCACCAGTACCAAGTTGATTGTTTGTCAAATTCAACTGTGTTATTGTTGAATTGTGTTTGATTGCTTCCGCCAGTGCAGTACAGTCACCAGTACCAAGTTGATTGTATGTCAAATTCAACTGTGTTATTGTTGAATTGTGTTTGATTGCTTCCGCCAGTGCAGTACAGTCACCAGTACCAAGTTGATTGTTTGTCAAATTCAACTGTGTTATTGTTAAATTGTGTTTGATTGCTTCCGCCAGTGCAGTACAGTCACCAGTACCAAGTTGATTGTTTGTCAAATTCAACTGTGTTATTGTTGAATTGTGTTTGATTGCTTCCGCCAGTGCAGTACAGTCACCAGTACCAAGTTGATTGTATGTCAAATTCAACTGTGTTATTGTTGAATTGTGTTTGATTGCTTCCGCCAGTGCAGTACAGTCACCAGTACCAAGTTGATTGTTTGTCAAATTCAACTGTGTTATTGTTGAATTGTGTTTGATTGCTTCCGCCAGTGCAGTACAGTCACCAGTACCAAGTTTATTCCATGACAAATTCAACTGTGTTATTGTTAAATTGTGTTTGATTGCTTCCGCCAGTGCAGTACAGTCACCAGTACCAAGTTCGTTGTCTGACAAATCCAACTGTGTTATTGTTGAATTGTGTTTGATTGCTTCCGCCAGTGCAGTACAGTCACCAGTACCAAGTTGATTGTATGTCAAATTCAACTGTGTTATTGTTGAATTGTGTTTGATTGCTTCCGCCAGTGCAGTACAGTCACCAGTACCAAGTTTATTCCATGACAAATTCAACTGTGTTATTGTTAAATTGTGTTTGATTGCTTCCGCCAGTGCAGTACAGTCACCAGTACCAAGTTCGTTGTCTGACAAATCCAACTGTGTTATTGTTGAATTGTGTTTGATTGCTTCCGCCAGTGCAGTACAGTCATCAGTACCAAGTCTATTCCCTCTCAAATTCAACTGTGTTATTGTTGAATTGTGTTTGATTGCTTCCGCCAGTGCAGTACAGTCACCAGTACCAAGTTGATTGTATGTCAAATTCAACTGTGTTATTGTTGAATTGTGTTTGATTGCTTCCGCCAGTGCAGTACAGTCACCAGTACCAAGTTCGTTGTCTGACAAATCCAACTGTGTTATTGTTGAATTGTGTTTGATTGCTTCCGCCAGTGCAGTACAGTCATCAGTACCAAGTCTATTCCCTCTCAAATTCAACTGTGTTATTGTTGAATTGTGTTTGATTGCTTCCGCCAGTGCAGTACAGTCACCAGTACCAAGTTGATTGTATGTCAAATTCAACTGTGTTATTGTTGAATTGTGTTTGATTGCTTCCGCCAGTGCAGTACAGTCACCAGTACCAAGTTTATTCCATGACAAATTCAACTGTGTTATTGTTAAATTGTGTTTGATTGCTTCCGCCAGTGCAGTACAGTCACCAGTACCAAGTTCGTTGTCTGACAAATCCAACTGTGTTATTGTTGAATTGTGTTTGATTGCTTCCGCCAGTGCAGTACAGTCATCAGTACCAAGTCTATTCCCTCTCAAATTCAACTGTGTTATTGTTGAATTGTGTTTGATTGCTTCCGCCAGTGCAGTACAGTCACCAGTACCAAGTTGATTGTATGTCAAATTCAACTGTGTTATTGTTGAATTGTGTTTGATTGCTTCCGCCAGTGCAGTACAGTCACCAGTACCAAGTTTATTCCATGACAAATTCAACTGTGTTATTGTTAAATTGTGTTTGATTGCTTCCGCCAGTGCAGTACAGTCACCAGTACCAAGTTGATTGTTTGTCAAATTCAACTGTGTTATTGTTGAATTGTGTTTGATTGCTTCCGCCAGTGCAGTACAGTCACCAGTACCAAGTTGATTGTATGTCAAATTCAACTGTGTTATTGTTGAATTGTGTTTGATTGCTTCCGCCAGTGCAGTACAGTCACCAGTACCAAGTTGATTGTTTGTCAAATTCAACTGTGTTATTGTTAAATTGTGTTTGATTGCTTCCGCCAGTGCAGTACAGTCACCAGTACCAAGTTGATTGTTTGTCAAATTCAACTGTGTTATTGTTGAATTGTGTTTGATTGCTTCCGCCAGTGCAGTACAGTCACCAGTACCAAGTTGATTGTATGTCAAATTCAACTGTGTTATTGTTGAATTGTGTTTGATTGCTTCCGCCAGTGCAGTACAGTCACCAGTACCAAGTTCATTCCATGACAAATCCAACTGTGTTATGGTTGAATTGTGTTTGATTGCTTCCGCCAGTGCAGTACAGTCACCAGTACCAAGTTCATTCGCTGCCAAATCCAGCTGTGTTATTGTTGAATTGTGTTTGATTGCTTCCGCCAGTGCAGTACAGTCACCAGTACCAAGTTCATTCCCTGCCAAATCCAGCTGTGTTATTGTTGAATTGTGTTTGATTGCTTCCGCCAGTGCAGTACAGTCACCAGTAGCAAGTTGATTGTATGTCAAATTCAACTGTGTTATTGTTGAATTGTGTTTGATTGCTTCCGCCAGTGCAGTACAGTCACCAGTACCAAGTTCGTTGTCTGACAAATCCAACTGTGTTATTGTTGAATTGTGTTTGATTGCTTCCGCCAGTGCAGTACAGTCATCAGTACCAAGTCTATTCCCTCTCAAATTCAACTGTGTTATTGTTGAATTGTGTTTGATTGCTTCCGCCAGTGCAGTACAGTCACCAGTACCAAGTTGATTGTATGTCAAATTCAACTGTGTTATTGTTGAATTGTGTTTGATTGCTTCCGCCAGTGCAGTACAGTCACCAGTACCAAGTTGATTGTATGTCAAATTCAACTGTGTTATTGTTGAATTGTGTTTGATTGCTTCCGCCAGTGCAGTACAGTCACCAGTACCAAGTTCATTCCATGACAAATCCAACTGTGTTATGGTTGAATTGTGTTTGATTGCTTCCGCCAGTGCAGTACAGTCACCAGTACCAAGTTCATTCGCTGCCAAATCCAGCTGTGTTATTGTTGAATTGTGTTTGATTGCTTCCGCCAGTGCAGTACAGTCACCAGTAGCAAGTTGATTGTATGTCAAATTCAACTGTGTTATTGTTGAATTGTGTTTGATTGCTTCCGCCAGTGCAGTACAGTCATCAGTACCAAGTCTATTCCCTCTCAAATTCAACTGTGTTATTGTTGAATTGTGTTTGATTGCTTCCGCCAGTGCAGTACAGTCATCAGTACCAAGTCTATTCCCTCTCAAATTCAACTGTGTTATTGTTGAATTGTGTTTGATTGCTTCCGCCAGTGCAGTACAGTCACCAGTACCAAGTTCGTTGTCTGACAAATCCAACTGTGTTATTGTTGAATTGTGTTTGATTGCTTCCGCCAGTGCAGTACAGTCATCAGTACCAAGTCTATTCCCTCTCAAATTCAACTGTGTTATTGTTGAATTGTGTTTGATTGCTTCCGCCAGTGCAGTACAGTCACCAGTACCAAGTTGATTGTTTGTCAAATTCAACTGTGTTATTGTTGAATTGTGTTTGATTGCTTCCGCCAGTGCAGTACAGTCACTGGTACCAAGTCCATTCGCCGCCAAATTCAACTGTGTTATTGTTGAATTGTGTTTGATTGCTTCCGCCAGTGCAGTACAGTCACTGGTACCAAGTCCATTCGCCACCAAATTCAACTGTGTTATTGTTGAATTGTGTTTGATTGCTTCCGCCAGTGCAGTACAGTCACCAGTACCAAGTTCGTTGTCTGACAAATCCAACTGTGTTATTGTTGAATTGTGTTTGATTGCTTCCGCCAGTGCAGTACAGTCACCAGTACCAAGTTGATTGTTTGTCAAATTCAACTGTGTTATTGTTGAATTGTGTTTGATTGCTTCCGCCAGTGCAGTACAGTCACCAGTACCAAGTTCATTCCATGACAAATCCAGCTGTGTTATTGTTGAATTGTGTTTGATTGCTTCCGCCAGTGCAGTACAGTCACCAGTAGCAAGTTGATTGTATGTCAAATTCAACTGTGTTATTGTTGAATTGTGTTTGATTGCTTCCGCCAGTGCAGTACAGTCACTGGTACCAAGTCCATTCGCCGCCAAATTCAACTGTGTTATTGTTGAATTGTGTTTGATTGCTTCCGCCAGTGCAGTACAGTCACCAGTACCAAGTTTGTTGTATGACAAATTCAACTGAGTTATTTGAAGATGCGAGCCAAGAGTACGAGCTAAGAGCAGATGAAGGGTACAACTCTTTTCGTTTTTACATTCTTTAATGCATTCCAATGCAACTGAGAACGTAGCGTTATCCTTTACCTTCTTAGCAATACACGAGACGAAAGCCTTTATCGCTTCTTCCGATTGCGAAGCTAGCATGCCGCATGTGAACAAAAGCACCTGTTTAAGCTCTTTAAAATATCTGTCGTCGGCAATTAAGGTTTCTGGACAAATTTCGTTTTCTAGAACCAGGCAACAGAGGTAAAATGCCGCAAACAATTCCTGAAATGTTTTGTGCAAAAAGGAATAGTTGAGAGATGGTCTCACTTTTTGAGGGCTACACTCAACGGACAAGAAGCCGAATTCAGGTAATTCTTCTGAGCAATTTTTAAACTCGCCTTCTTCAAGGGACAGGTTATTATGAAGCAGACCGTTCCAGGCGATGGAGCCAAGCTGTCTTAGTTGAGTTTTGTATACTTTAGTGAGGTCTTCGTCCTTGGTATTTGGTAATGGTAATCCTTTCTTTTTCCTATATCTTCTAAGAACACACTCTACCATTTCTAGATAAAGCTGTGTACCACTTTCTGCAAAAATACCATCAGAGTCCTCACAAAGAAGACAAAGAAGGACAGTGTTTAAAGGACTTTCTGTCAACTGTTGGAGGTTTTCGTCAGACTCTAGTTTGTTTAAAAGCCTCTGGGCCAAATGCGGTTCCTCGTCGAAATACCTGAAAATAAACTCTCGGGCGTCTTCTTTAGTGAAACCTTCAATTTCTAGCAAGGTATCGCAGCACTCTCGCACCTCCATCCCAACCTCTTGTCGTGCTGTAGCTACAATGTAACAGTTTGATAGCATTCGTCCTTGAATGACTTCCTTAAACGCTGCAAACATATTGGCAGGCAACTCATCCAATCCGTCAAGTACCAGTAAAATATCGGGCTGATTACAGCGAATGAATTTGAAGAATTCTTCCTTATCTTCTTTTGTGCAATCTCGAGGCAGAAGCTGGTCATCAATGGCGTCCCAAAGGACAGACTTGAAGATTTCGTTCAGTTTCTCTTTTTCAGATCGAGGGAGAGGTTGTCCTTCGGTGGCCTCCGAAAGGCAAGACTCTATTTCTCGGCATTTAATCAATAAAATTACTTGGAAGTTTGGAAAAAAACTTCCTGAAGGATTTTCTGCCACTTGCTTGTTCGCTGCCCAATCGTAAGCAAGTTTATTACAGAATGTGGTCTTTCCTATACCTGGCCTCCCTTCAATTAAGACCGTCCTAGGATGATCGCATTCTTTGTGGGGTTTGAAGATATCTTTCATAGTAACAGTTTCATCAGTCTTGGTTCCCCTTTCTTTCTTCCTGCTCACTATTTTGAGTCTGGTAAAATTGTTATCAAGGCTTAATCGAAACTTTTCCCACCATGGAAAGGGTGCAAACCATCTTTCACGGGTGCTGTACAGTTGGCGAATGCCATCAACAAATCCAGTTGGGTAAAAACCACCTGAAAATCAAAGATATATCGTGTTTAAGTCGAACCCCCACTTCACAGACACCACCTGAATACGGACATCTCGTTGTTTTATGGACAGTTTCCTTTACCACTGGCAAGAGCCCTTATATTGTCTCAAAATTCAACCCGCTTTAAAAGGACACCTGTAAGTAAGCCACCTCTGTAGAGTGCATGGCATATGACTACTAATTCGAGGGTTCCTACAGATGTTCCTACAGATGTTTCGAGCTCCTCCGAATTTCCACTGACTGTTCCCCCTTGAGAAAAACAAGTTGCACTCTTTTAAAGCAAAACATTGAAATTATTCCCTTTACACTAAGTCTTAATTGCCTTTTGACGACTCAATCTAAAGGCAGCGAAACGACGATCACGGTTATAATTCTTTTCATGTATTCGCTGATAAAGCAATTTTCAATCTCTAGCGAAAATCACTCTATTACAAGCACAGTCTGTTAATAAAGATCAGCTTAATCAAAACGATGGCGCCGACAACGAGTATCACTAAAACTTAGGGTAATTCCCTTGTTTTGCACTGCGCATCACCTACTGCGCATAACATGACGACATCAAAGCTGGTGGTGATTTTCACCAGTCACCTGAAAAGACGTAACGGTCCTCTTTTTAGTTTTAATCGTTTTAATTGTGATTCTGACAACCCTACCCGGCTAAAATGGTGTTGGGCTTAAAACTCGCCCCAGTCCCCGCGCGCAAAATGCCCATTTGAAGCCGGAATTGCCCCTTTTGTTGTCTCTGCAAGGAAAGAAGGACGGTGATCCCCCTTTTTTTATTGGTTATGGCTAGAAGAAAAAGATATTTAAAGGAGAAAAAAAATCTGGTTATTAGAAGTTTTATTTTTTTTTTTATAAGAATGACGTAAAATGCCGCATTTGGAGACAGTATAAACGGTCCACGTTTTAAATTACTTCCAAGATCGAGCAATTTAAAGTCACTATACTGAAAAATTACAGCCCAGATCAACAAACGGGCTTTAGATTGACGAGAATGATTTTTGACGGTTGTTCCAGCTTCGAACACTCCGTGCGCAACTTCGCAAAAACACATAGAATAACGGGCTCGTGGGGCGAAATCAAGCAAGGTGACCCCATCCATTTACTGGAGATTTTCAATGTACTGACTGTCAATTGGACCAAGTTTTAAAAAAACTTGATAGTACACCCTTGTTAGTTAGACGGGGTCTAGGATTTATCGTTCATATCCGAGAAGACTAGAAAGTCTAACCGTTTGCAGATGTCTTTCCAAAGGCAGCACGTTCTCCTCAGATATTTAAAAAACCCTGAGTGTTGGTCCGGCCGGGGCTTGAACCAGCGGCCTCCAGCTCGGCAGACCTGCGCTTAACCAATTGAGCTAACCAGGCGGGGTTAATGAAGTGCGGTGGATATGAAGCCCGGCCAACTTCATTGTCATGTTTTTGTTCGCTTTTTTGGACTTGACCGTGCACCTTTCATTGTGAACTAACGGACCAATAGCAACGTCCTATAAATTTATTCAGTCATAATTTGTGAACCAAGACAAAACATTGTACAAGCTCAGCGAGCCCTCAACAGAACCTGCACCCCATTGTTTCCATCTTTGATTTTTGCAGGCTTTCAGAACCTGTCTCCTCTACTAAACTAACGGGACCACTTGCACTATTTTCCTTCCCATGACCTGGACATTCAAGAACAAAAATAGCCAGAATTTCAGCCGTCTCCTCGAGTCGCAAACTTTTTTGTTTACGACATTGTTAAAACAAGTTGCTTCTTCTTTCGGAACATGTAAATTACATAACTTGAAAGATGAGTGCCCTTAAATGCAGAAACTAAATTCTGTGACTGAATTGGAAGCATAGATTTCTTCGAGAATCTCTTGATTGATTCTTATTTTCCAACAATTTAAGGTCGAGATTTTGAACATTGAATCTGCTGTTATTGACGGTTCTGTGTAAGCATAGTATTTTTGAATAAAGAAAGAACAATGAAGAAGCAACTAGTTTTAATAACGTAGTAACCAAAAAATACACCATTAAATCTGGATGAAAACGTAATTGTGAAGTGTTTTCATAAAGGCCCATTGGTTTTATGTAATGCTTTAGTTGTGTAGACGCTGTATTTTCAGTCAATTTTTCGCACGTTTCTTCGATAGTTTGCCGATAAAACGCACATGGTTTAAAGAGCAAAAACGGTTGTAAAACTAAAAAGAAACTAATTATACTGTTCAATAAATCTTTGTAATTAGCAATTATTGAATGAATAATAAATGGCTTTATTATAGTTGCTACATTTTGCATGATGTGCCGTGTGCTTTTGTTCATATTTATTGTTTCAAGGAAATGTGTTAGTCGGTTGCTCTATTCAAACCTGCTGGCTACTCTAATTTTTATTGCAACCCCTGCAGCCGGATCGGCCACTTGGTTGAAAGCCGGCTTTAATCTACCCACCACTTAACTGAGGGATTGATATGGCTGTATTGCAGACTCCTTAACAAAAGACTTATCCCACGCAAACGGCGATTATAAATATTTTCCTAGCACATTGCAAATCCTCGTACTCTAGAAGCTGGTTCCGAGTTATGAAGCCCGTCAGACGTCTTTGTTATAAAAAATAGATTTAGCCGGGGCTAAAAGTGAGGCTCCCATTAATAAATTTATAGTAATTCAAATCAAACAATAAACTTGTATTTCACAATTCAGTTAACTTTAGAGCACTTCATGTGACTTTTGAGGGAAAGGCTAAGTGATCTTAGAGAAAAATAATTTGCAAACAGCCCAAGAGTGAACCAAATCTTTCATCGAGTTGATAGCCTCATATGTACTCCTAAAAATTGGCAATCATCTTCGATCACATTTAAAAGCCATAATGGCTCTTGATAACCGTAGACTAATTAGGTCTGGAAAAAAAAACAGGCCGAACTTTTTGCGTTCGACAAGTTTAGTTTACAAAATCTTGCCAACAAATCTGGGTGCGTGTAAACCAACCCTTTATACCATTTATACATCACATCTGAGGTGAAACAGTACTATGAGGCACTGTTTTTATCATACAGACCTCGGACAGAATGTAGTATTTCACAATTCTGCAATACAAATTGCACTCCTTCAATATTCAGGACGATCGAGGCTTACGTGGGCTTTTAGCTAAACCGTTAAAAACATTTCCAAAATCACCTATACGACCATCCGGTCCTCACTTTTGTAGAGCACGGCGAGTGTTTGAATGAACATTAACAGAGTTACACTCCAACATAATAAAGAATTAATTATGGTTATTTTTCATTTAATGGTTTTATCGATGGGTAATCTTCAAAAGCGTCTTGATACGCGCGGCATTTTGAGTACTCCTGCAAGCGATTTTCACTGAACGACTGAAAACAAACGGCACAGCGATAAAAATTACAAGAGAGACTACTAACAATCAACAAAAGAAATATAATTCGGTGAAACATATACAGAGACAACAATGACAAGTATTAAAGTGTCTAAAAATCCTGAGTCTTCAAGCTTATAGCTTAAAACTGTGAAAGGTTTGAACCCAAGAGTCATTTCAAAAGTAGGTTGAGTTTGATCGTCCGGGTGAACGTAGTCCTGAATAGGACTGTTGTTGTTGACAGTGACTGACGTTTCGACAACCTGTGCGGTAGTCATCTTCAGAGTCAAAGTGAGTTGTCTCACGTCAGTTGATAGTATTGTACTCTGGTTATTGATCTGATTGGTCAATTACGTCTCGATGTTATTGGTCGTCTGTCAGTTAAGCCGTGATGTTATTGGCTATGAAGACTCGTAATCAGTAATTGGTGCGTTTCGATCCGTCTATTGTCACAGTTAATCAGTCGTCTATTGTTAGTCAAATTGTCATTCTCTCGTAGTTAGTTTTGCTTGATATTGTCAATAGGTCGTTTGTACGGCGCTGGTAACTGTTGGCTACGATTCAGTAGCGTTTATTCTAAGTTAGTAAACCAGCTTTCTAAAGTAAGACGTTGGTAGTAGTCTGTAGAATACGTTATACATCAGGGGCAGCCAACGTCAATTTTCGGAAAATATCTGTTCGGAAGACGATTTGAGATCTAGAATTTTCGGAACATTTTTTGTAAAATTTCTTGCTTGCCTACCTCTCCTAGGATTTTCGAACATCTAAAAATTGGTGTAATTGCCCATTTTTAACGGATTTTTACCCTAAAAAGCTCACCTAGAATTTTCGGGAGCCTTTTTTCTGGCTGGAATTTTCGAAAAGGTAAGTTTTGATCCCTATGATTTTCGGATCTCGAGACTTTCAGCTAGAAAATCCGAACAGATGAAAAATTTTTAGGGGATAAAAATATGCCTATATCTACCGTTTAAATACTAAAATACGTTGAACAATGCTATGTTTAAGTGGTTTTGAACTATATTCTCGTTGGGTGCCCCTGATACATGTCGCAGAGTCCCAGTCAGTTTGATGTTTCGTCTTTAAATAGTACTCAGCAATGTGATTGTTGACGTCACCATTCTTCGTAGCTCGTTTGTGTTCGGTCAGTCGCGTGCTTAGGTTTCTGCCGGTTTCACCAATGTAAGAAGCCTGGCAGTCGCAGAATTTGATCTTGTATACTGCTCCCTGTCTGTCCTCCGGTTTGTCTTTGTCCTTGACATTAGTAAGCAGTCGCCGTAAAGTGGTTATCAGTTTGTGTGCAACACGTATATTGTAAGGTTGTAATATACGTGCAACAGTTTCAGAGGTGCCTCTGATGTACGGTATAGTCGCTGTCGTAACGGGCCAGAGTTGGTCTGAGTGTTGGAGTTAGTGTTACTGTGAGTGTTCCGTCTAACAAAGTCCGTGTTGTAATTGTTCTTACTAAAAACGTTGTTAAGATAATCAGTTTCGTCTTGTAGGCTGTCAGGTGAGTCACAAACTAGTTGCGCTCGTCTCGTCAGAGTCCGGATAGTAGTAGTCTTGTGAGAGGTCGTGTTGTACGAAGACTGGTCTAGTAACCGGTCAGTATGTGTCGGTTTTCTGTAAATAGTCGTATGTAGTTTGTTGTTGTCGCGAGTGACCAAGCAGTCTAGAAGAGGTATCTTACCATTTTCTTCGATCTCCTTGGTGAACTGTGTGTCCGCGTTCTGTCTGTTAAGGTGTTCGTGAAAATCGTCGATTCCGTCTTTGTGTACGGCGATGAATGTGTCGTCAACGTAACGTAACCAAAGAGGTACAGTTCGCGTGTAGGTAGCTAGGGCTTGTTCCTCGATGTTTTGCATGACAATTTCTGCTACAACAACAGAAACTGGAGAGCCCATAGCTGTACCGTGTAACTGTTTGTAGTGTTTGCCGTTGTCCTGAAAGTACGTCGAAGTCAAACAGAGGTTGAGTAGGTCCATAATAGGGACCTTAAGATACTCTGGACGCGGCCGAGGAGGACGTCAACCGGAAGTGAAATGTTCAATTCTTGGAACTAATTAGCATAATGCCACAGCGTCGACCTGAAGTCGTGACGGTGAAAACTAGACGTTTGGCCGCCTCGTAAAACGGTGAGTTGGTTTTCTTGTTTTCAGTGCAGAAATTGCTTTTCGTACAGGATTTTCGATCCATTTTACTTCAAGAGACACATTTAAGTGTTTTTAGTGTGGTGTTCTCTCAAAAGTGACTCTTTTTTTTTTTGCTATCAAGCCTTTTGGGTTCAGTGTTTTGGCGGCAACTGAGAATGAAACAGATGAAAGCGCTTAGTCTTTCGACACAAATGTAACACTATAACTGCTTGTTTTTAAGGGGACAACGTTCTCGCTTTAGGATAGTACTTGAAAAATTTATGACAAGAAGTCGAATAAAAATTGTTGGAAAACAAAAATCTAGGTTTGTAATAAACTTGAACATGTCGGAGAAAATTGAGATCTTCAACAAGACGCCATGGTTCATTTATTAACTTTTATAATTTCATTTTGTTCACTTTCGGTTCAGCGATGGAGCGGTCTGAAGATCAAAATCTCGCCTTAGTACGGGAAGTTCTCATAACAGAACCATATCGTTTCAAAGGAAGATCTAGAACAACGGAAACCGAAAAAGTCTGGCAACAAATAGCTGATAATCTGAACTCCGATCATACCCTCAAGTTTCCCTCGAAGAAATTTGTCTTTTTTTTAGAGAAACTGGAGTCATAGCCGACAGCACAAATTTTTCTTCCAATAAAAGATCGTTAAGGTATCAATCAAGACTTCACGAGTTTTTCTAAAAGACGTCATGGAATTAAAACACGAAAGCATTACTTTATCCTCTCTCGTCAGGCAAGCACTCAACCCAACCTGCTCAATCTTAATTTGTTTTTCCCGCGAAGTTGGCGGCGTCCTCGCTCCAGGCTTTCTCCGTTCTCTTTACCGCCGCGTCCAGGGTATCTTAAGGTCCCTAATGTCGTCTGTAGGTAGCGGTAGTTCAACAGTAGAGTTCTTAATAGCGTTCTCAGTACAGTCTAGAGCCAGTTGAAGTGGAATACTGGTGAACAGCGATCTCACGTCAAAGGACACTAGTTAAGTTATTTCTGTTAACTGTGTATTTCATCTGGGTCCTTTAGCAGAAGTATTTATTTTCTGAGAAAACAGCATTATTTGCACCCCTTTAACAAACTTCCTGTCTTATGTTTAAACAGGCTTTGAAGGTGAACAACATCGTCAGATTAATGGAGTGATGGCCATTCTTTGTTTTGAATGGATCACTACTGTCATCAAATTTAAATTAATAACAAGAAATCGACTGTGGAACGAAGGAGCTGTTACTCAAGAGTCGCTTCAAAATAGTAGCTTAGGAAAATCTCTGTATCTTTTAGAGTGAAAGAAAAATAAAAGTACTGTTCGTTTTTTCGGAGTATGTGCATTCGTTTTGTCTGCAACTGAGCTTATGAAATGCTCAAATGATTATGTACTATATAATCACTTGTAATTGTTGCTGTCTCAAACTCAATCCATTCTTCATTTCCTATAGAATATTTTTTATAAATTTTTCCGCGAAAACTTTCGAAAAACTGTAAAAACCCCATAGATTTCATGTTTTTGTGGCAAATATAAACGCGTGTCTTCCCGATCAGTTTAACATGAGACATCGCGCTAATAAATAAACCTCGCGTGGTAATTTTTTGTTTCGCTTTTTGTCTTAAAGCAGCTGAACATTGCTACGATGCATTTTCTCCCTGATAAGTAAAACCACGAGTTTGGAAATCAAACCATAGAAACGCATTGCTTTGCCAGTGAAAATCAGACTTATACAGGAACATGACTTTTTGGCGTTGAGTCTTGAAAGTCTTTAAAAGGCCAAGAAAACCTACTGCTGAAAAATCTACGAGTGAAAACCCGCGTAGAAAACGTCCGATTTTTGTCATGGCGAATATTTTTTGTAGGAAAGAACGGTATTCAAAGCACCAACGAAATGGCTTTTAAAAGGACTGTAATTTTACGCGCGAGTTTTCGATTTCCCGCCATCAGATTTGATGCGCCCACGCTATTGTCGTTCAGCGGATTCACGCATGCGCATGCAAAATGCCCTCCTGTTATGTGCGCCAAGTATAGTTTACCGCCTTTTGATTGGCTGAAACTGTCACACGGTCACACCACTTGGTCTCAGGGGAATCTACATTACATGAGGTTACACTTTTTGAAGCTCGATCGAGAATTTTTCTGCCTACAGCCGAGTCTTGCACGGCTCTATTCTGCTGCCGCCTCGCCATCCGAGCGTCTTCGCTCGGATGGCTCGTTGGCAATAATTAATTCTAGCCTTAATATCATTAAAATAACTTAATCGTCACTCATACAGTTGCAAACAACTATCCTTCCTCCTTTCATTTACCTACTCTTATCTGAAAATGGTTAAGCCTGAGCCACGAACGGCTATAACTTCTCACGGCACTTTTTTGGTACTTGAAAGGTACTCAAATCTAGTAGAAATTAGAAGGTCAATGTCACCCATGCCACATCGATTTAGACTAAGCCATTTTAACTTAACATAGTTTGTTTATAGATAAGTTAGATTGTTGAATAAAATAATGGGCAAATGTAATGGAGCAGAGCTATAATTGCATGAATCTGGGAGACTGTACCGCCTGGTCTCAAGTGTCTGCCATATCATAAGTTTAAAGGTCAAATGTACCAAAAAATTGACTTTTTTTCTTTTGTCACTTTACCCTCACCAAAGACTTAAAAGAACCATCCTAAGTAGATTTGGGTAAAGATTTTTCTTCCCAAGCCTTTAAAGAAAGATAAAAGATCAAAATCCGACTGATTTACGAAGACTTCATGAAAACGTTTCTGAAATGGCCGTGTGATAGACTGGAGACTACGTGACGTCAATGTAGGTCTTACAGGGCGGAAAAATGTTCTGCGCAAGCTTCTGTGCATCCCTTATCGCCTGCGTTTGTTTGTCTCGTTCTGTGAGAGTTCTGACTAAGACTGAATGAAATACAAGAGGTGTGAACGTTTGCTCCTTGTAAAGCTTTTCTTTTGTTTTTTGTTGTTGTTGTTGTTTTTTTGTCACTTGAAATTTACTTTGGATTCAGAACAACCAATGTTAGAGTAAAAACAGATCATTCCGTCAGTCTGAGGTGGAATAAAACGTTTGGAACATTTCCAAACAGGTTTGTATTTTTCTGATAATTGTGCATTCCATTTGTGAGTTAAACTTTGTGTCCAGTGCTTCGCCTTCTTTCGCCGGGTTGAATTAAGACCTGCTTGTATCTGTTATTAGTAGTTATGGTTACTTTTTTTACATGCCCAGATTTATTTACCTTTGCAGAACCAGCTTTATCCTTGTCTTCAGTCAAAGAACCGTAATGCTATTAAACGCATGCGAGTGAACAAACTTGTTCGCTTATAAGCTTTTAAGTTTTAAAAACTTTCTCGGAACTATAGAAGGCCAGCAAGCTTACTCGAGGAGAAAAGACTACTTCGATCATTTTTCTGTTGCTCAAGTAATAATGGTCAGAGTTTTTTTTCCTTTAATTTTTTCAGTTTTAATTACATAGTTTTGTTATCTTTCTGTACGCAAATTTTCCTTTCACTCGCTGTGAAGTAGCAGAGAACGACAACTGCCGGCAGTGACTCCAAAACAATCGACTCTTTGCCCGTAAACAATTGCTGGAGCTGAATTTGACTGAAGCGAGCAAAACAAATACTTATGAGCAGTTTTCTGTATTTTCTAATGATTCAGTTTGCTGAGTTTAATTTCCTTGAATGAAGATCCTCGCATGGACCAGTTATTAAAAGTAGCTTATCTAGCTAAGAGTTAGCTAAGTATGGCTTGGCTGCGAAGCTTGCAACTGATCTTTTGCTTTTAAGATCTTTAGGTAGGTTGTTTCTGTACAGAAAATTCACTTCTTCTTTGTCAGCAGGTATAAGAGCCTTAAGCCTTATGTTTTTTTAATGAAAATTTGTTGTTTTGCAACCTTATTGAAACTTTTTTTAGTTCACTTAAGCTGAATGTTATGCATTTGCTTGTCGCATCTCTTTCTAGGGAACCTCTCTACTCTGGCCACCTTGAGGTCATAGCTCTTAAATGCAATAGCCAGTGTTCTGCCTGTGTAATGCAAATGATTGCCAGCTTAAAGTGGCGTCTATGGTCTTTAAAGCGACCTCAATCGGTAATTAAATCTTATACATAATTGGAAAGAAGTTTTTGCAATAATGTAACTTTAACTTTGTTTGAAAGAAATCTTACTTACGCGTAGGTTTTTGACAGGTGTTATACATATTCAACTTGACAACACAAAGCAAAATTTATCTGCGCGAAACGATCAAGTTTACAAAACTATGGTTGCTTTGAAACCGATCTTGGGGAAAATTTACTAGACAAAAGATTAACTCTTTTCCTGCCCAAATATCAACGCCAAAACTTCTACATTGAGGATTTTGTTTATATTTTAGTGATCTGCGAAGCTACAAGTGTCCGATCGAGCGTTGGTTTTAAAATATCAGCTTGAGTGCGACAAAGTTCAGTGACTTCAAACACATTGTGGGCAAACTTGAATTTCTTTGGGCAGATTATTATACAAAGATATTTTGTTTTTGTGCCCACGGTGGAGCTCCGGACCTTATATATCCAGGAACTTCCTTATATGAACACATTTTGTGAATGCATCTTGAAAAAAATGGGACTTACGCATGCACATTTCCAGTACAACTCAAGCAAATTAGTAATGTCGTTAAAGTCCGTTTTACTATGATGTATTCTTCAAGAAAATTAAATAATAAGGTTATAACCACAGCTTGCAACTTTTGAAGACAAATTGCCTGTTCTTTCCAGGTTTATGGCCGCACAAACCACTTCTGCGCCAAGTCGACTCGAAAAACACTGTTTTAAATTTCCCGCTTTTTTTCACCTGACCAACATTGACGTCACAAGCTGTTTTTTCCGACAATTTTTCCGACCACTCTACGATGATAAGGGCCAAAAAAATAGCAATTTTCAATTGCAAATATCTCGGATACTTGCTTCAATTGAGCTGAAACTTCATAGTATGTTTATTTGGTTCATATTAAACACATTTCACTAGGATTGAACTAACATAAAAAAGGTCGAAATTTTGGTTCATTTGACCTTTAAGAAAGAATGGAAGTCGTATCTTCTAACCAACCAAATCTGACCTTGCTTATATGTTCTATCACTGATATTATCTGAGATTTTATTCCTCTCTTTACTGCTGCGAATAATTTCAACATGACGGTGTCCAACGAGAAAGCTCTTGCTACTTTGGACACTGTACAAAAATGAACTTAATGTCTTTTAGTAATTTTTGTTTGTCAGCTCCTTTATTTTCCTACCTACGTATACTTATGTAAATATCTTATATAGAGTGAAATAAAGAATTGAATTGAATTCAATGCGCAATGGTTCAGCCACTTGGCCGTTGAAACTTCCAAACAAAATTTTAGTGAATATTTGAAGAGAAAATTCTTAAAAATTTATCGTGCCTCTTACTGAGCCTATCTATCGCTTAAAAAACCCTCACTTGCAATGTAAAAAGATCATCTTTTGTTTCTGATCTTGCGAAGAGCTTGAAATATGCGCTAAAATGAAAATTATAAATTTTGTTACACACAGCCTAGTGACTAGCTCAAGTTTGCCCTACGATTTGCCAGACCAATCGGGAGCCGCTCGTGTGCACAGTTACAATTTTCTCTGTAGTATTTCACTGTATAGAGCAACAAATTACATATCTTAGGCAAAGAAAACACAAACTTTATCAATTTTTATCAAAAGACTAGAAAAACAAACCGTGCACTGCCCCTGACTGCGACTTTACGCAAATTAAATGGTATTCGATATTACACGTGTAAACAGGAACCTACCTTTTCTTCTATGTACATTTGGCAGATCTTTCCAGCGTAAGATATAAAACTAGTACATGAAATGAAATTAAAGAGCTCATCAAGTCAAATTACGTGATCGTAGCGTCATTACTGAATAAAAGTCCGAAAAATATGACATGAAATGATCGGTGTGAGACGAAGCTATTTTTAGGAGGACAAGGAACTGCACGATGGAACGGATTAGTGAAATCAACAACCTTAATCAGGTTCAGTCCTCTTGACGCTATTAAACGTTTCACCCGACTTTGAACAGAAAGTTGTTTTTGATTTTCTTTCTCCTGCTTGCGTGTATTCTGCATTTCGCCCAGTATTTTCTCGTAACTTTTAATTTTCTAGCAAACTAGAACTGTCAAGAATTCCACCCCACAATTAAAACCGTTTTTGCTCAGTAAGGAGCTGTTAGATCGGGTGAAAGCGACATAACGTAGATCAAATCAGAATACGGCACAGGACTAGGCTCTCAAAAATCGATAAGCATGCAACATAAATCATTATATTGTAGAACAAGGAAAAATTCCTTGAGGGAAAAACTTACGGCTAGGGAAAAGACTAGAATGTAGAAAGTTAGGATTGTAGCTTCTTTTCAGGTAACATTTCCTGAGGCCCGGACAAACGTAAAAACAATCTATAAATGTTAACAAAAAACGATCTTTTCCCTGACTAAAAAAACCTTAATTGACTGGACAGTGCTCTAAAAATAGATAAGCGACGATTTTTTTATATATTTGAAAGAAAAGCTATAATGACTTCAGCCGTGCTCCTATAAAGACCAAAGAAGCATATTTCACTAAGGCACCAAGCTAAATGAAAATAGAGCAAAAATTTCCAATTTTTCCCATGACAAAAGCACTACGCTACCTGTTTGACACGAACGGACCTGTGAAATCAAGGTTAACTTCCCAAGGGACAAAATAAATCTTTCATTTTTTCCTTTTTTCCAAAGCAAATGTGCAGTTACCGTACATGATCGACTAAGCGCCGCTACTCGAATAAACGCCGCTACGGAATAAGCGCCGCAGCGCTAATTTGATTTACAAATAAACGCCCCACCTTTGTTACGGCGCTTCATATAAATAGATATCAAAACCATATCGCTTGACAAACAAGACCACGACCCACTCGTGAGTTCTAACTGGTTTTAATGTACGGGAACTTTCGAAACCAGGTTCATATAACACTTCAAGGTGTGCATATTTGTCCTTTTTCTTGCCGAACTCTGAGTTCTCTCTATATTCCCCTTAGTGTTTTACCCGTAGTTGAAATAAGGGCCGCTCCCTAATAAGCGCCGCACCTCAAACATGGGAAATGAAATAGGCGCCGCGGCGCTTAATCGATCATTTACGGTAACTTCCTATCCCCGACGGGCATACCGGAAAGACTGAAAACACTCAAACTGGATGAGAGTATATTTAACACATTCAAGAAGAAACAAATTTGTGATTTTTCACAACTCGATAAAAATGTGTACTTCTATTATACAAGATTTTTCTTTTCAATTTAAATTTTTTGCCATGGAGCATTAGCCCCCGTACTCGCTAGACATTGCTTCACAATCTTCGTGTTAAAATCAGTGAAACACTCCATTGCATGGCGTACATTTTGAAGAACATTTGAAAAAAATTTGGATTCCTACCCTTATACCTTTATTTAAAATTAAAGTTGGGTAGTTTGTTGTTTTCTAAAAGTAGTTTGAACAGCCGAACGACATCGTTTACACGAAGTAGGGAAGGCAAAGCTTCTCTTTTCCCTTTTTTAGAAAGTGTCAGCAAAACTTGAGAGCCGTCCTTGAGGGCAAAGTGTCTAATCTAATTTTTTCACCGATTGCAAGTGCTATTTCATCAACGCATAACCTCACCTAGTTAACAGAATTAGGAAATGTAATGGGGAAACCTTACGAGAGAACTGAGTCTTTTGTATGATGACGTCATCGTCCTACAGTAAAAAGCGTTCGTTTTTTACCACTGACATTACATCAATCGGTACACTTATGTTGTTGAAAGGTCCGTGTGCATGGTGAATGATTTTACATTAAACTGCAGACACATCTTCAGTCACTCCGTGAAAGAACACCCTTATTATTCGCGATATCGGATAAACACTCTGGTCGCTAACTAAATTTTCTTTGCTGTTTCCTTTATTTAGACTTAAGACTCTCTTGAGTTATCCATGCATGGACTAGCGATTTTAAGCTTTTTCAAGAAAACTAAAATCTGGAATTGTCTCTAGGGTGGGGCATTTGCGCACAGTTTGAAAGCCCCTCGGTGGGGTGACCGAGGTTTTCTTTTCTCCTGTGCTCATCCCTCATGCTTCTCAACCCCTTCCAAACCAATTTTCCTGTTTATCACAAAACACTTTATGGAAAGACTAAGAATCTCCTTAAAACGAGATTCGTGATTGAAAAAAACTCACTGAAAATTTTGCACGAAACCGTTGTTAATGGTGTACAAGATAGAATGAGTCTATTTATTACTTTGCCAACGCCCAATTTTGCAAAAACGGAAGTAATGATGTTCATTTCAAGGGCTCATGTCTCATGAGTTTTGAGCGAATCTTCAAAGGCTGTAAACACATGTAGCTGGAACTATCATCGCATCTTCGCTCACTAATAATGATAACTTATATCAATTCCATTATTTATTGACTGGCTAAGATTTTCACAGAATCTTCAGTTCAGTTGTTTGAAACCAGGCGGTTTCACGTGTGTTGTAACGCCATGCAAGGAACGTGAAGATCGAACCGCGATATGCGTGGGAAAATATTACTTTTTTTCGATCAAGGTGGAAATTGGCATCTTTGTCGTCGAGTAAGGTAATACATTCAATTTTCATTATTATGGTTAATTTCGAAAGCTCTGGTTTCAATAAAGGAACTGGAGGAAAATCAGGAAAATTCCAGTTCGACTGTGATGGTTGCATTTTATTTACGCGTCATAGCATAAATATAACAAATTCATTTTCCTTTTCCTTATACAATCTGCCTTTTTATGCTGTTTTTCGCAGCAGAGCTATCGCTTATATTACAGAGGCTAATTTTATTATACGGATCGCTCAGATTTAGTGACAGAATTTCTATTATCGAGTGTAATTTTGGCAACGCCTGGCATGTATTTGGTGTAAAGCTTATTGACAAAGTCGCTAGAACACTCTTCCATTCATTACTTTTGTTTCTGCTCCGTAAAATTCGCCCAATTTTTTTTATTAACGAACTCGATTTAACTACAAACAACGAGTATTCAGGCAGAGTAGGAAGCTTCAATGCGATGTGGCAAGAGAGATAAACACCTTTGAATTTCTGTTAATTTTGCAGGTGTAAAAAATTCAAAAAGTATACCCACCAAAAGTTTAAATTATCGATTGTTGCGAAAACGTTATCAATTTCGAAGTAGTTTCTAATAGTACAGTAAAGAGGGATAGTTCTTTCAATGTGTATCGGCAAAGGAAGATTAGCTTTGAAGACAGGGTTGTAGTCGAAGGCTCAAAAACATCTTCTATTAACCAATATGGCGCCGGTCTGAGGCACCCCAAAACCAGCCGTGTCGATAATTTCCGAAATAGGAGGACTTAGAACCTAAAGTTACCTATTCCTTATCAAAGACCCCAAATCACGTCTAGATGACAATTTTTAGCTTCAGTGAGATAGTGTGGCAGCGACTTTTCAATATAGTTCGAATCTTACAGACAACTGCTCTTAAGTTACTTCTGTTAACTGTGACCTCTATAAATATGTCACATATCTTGACTTTACAGCCCATTGGAGTCCCAGAGAACACATTATTTGCAAACAAAGTGGTCAAATTCAAAAGTCACGGCATACAGATTGAGTTAATCTATGAAAAATTTCTGAACTAGACTTGGCACCAAAAGGTAACCGAGTGTCAAAAAATAAGTAGGATGGTTATGGCCTGTAAAATGCCACTGTAGCACAGTTGCTACGTAATTGCTTTTGTGAATGGGAACAGATCGATAGGCATGCCGCAAGTCGATTTTAGCCATGAAATAGTTTGGTTGTAGCATTTTTATGGTGTCGTCTAAAGTTTGAAATTTAAAGGATGAACAGAGCTGATGTAATCATTAAGGGCCCACCCAGGAGGTCGAGCGCAGTCTTGTATTAATCGAACATCTGATGAGTCTGGTTTGGGAATAGCTCCCAGGGCCCTGATAATAGTTGGTTTAATGTCAGTAACTACATAGTTACCATCTGAAAGTTCGCCCAACATAGTCTGCTCAACTTTGGGTTTGTGTGCTGCACTAGTTGCAGATTTGTAATTATTCTGTTGAGCAGGGAGAAAAGTGCAATCTGCCAGTGCCAACTTAAAGCCATGCAAAATGCCATCTGTGAGGAATGCCTCATCCTCATCACCAATTAGTTCTGCCAGCCAGAGATCATTGTTAAGTGGGGAGGCCAGTGGAAGTCAGCTAGATGTAGCTGGACCCCGTCCCTGGACCGAGCCCCTAACCCCGGGATGACAATGAGAGGGGTGCGCAAGTCCGCATGCTCTGCCATTTACCTGACGGTTACAAACATGGGCAAAATGGCTGTCAGCAAGAGAACAGCCCTTCACCCGATTAAGATTCCTACATATTACCCTGCCATCTGGACTAAAGTTTGCCAGGGCAGATCCCATGGGAGATTTTCCCACTACATATCGTTTAGGCTCCCGAATTACAGCGTGGAGATGGTTGGAGTCGAAGCTCCACGGATAATTATAAACGGCCTAAATATGACGAAATTCGTCATCGTATTGCAGTACGGATGACCAACTAAACTTGGAACTAAGCTCCATAATTTTAACTGTGTACGCTAAGTTATGCTGCACATCCTGGGCGAATGGCAGCTTTCCAGAGCTAAGTAAGCTATGAAAGATTCTAGTGTTCCCTACAATCCACTGGGCAATGGAAAGCGATTCTACTTTGGGCTTTTTAGGCCCCGAAGAGATGACTAACTTTGTGTTGCCCAGGTCAGAGATTGTTCTATCCTCCGACAATTTTATTTACAAAGTCTACGATTCGTAAAACTCACCCTTTGCCAGTTGGGCCGGCTTCAGGAACATGGAGGACTCCTGGCTTACTAAAGGAGCAGTCGGACCCTGCAATTTAGTTAATTGTTCGACGTGGCGCTCTCTCTCGGCTACCTCGAGTTTCAATTTTTCAATGCGAAATTTCTTCGCCAAGGCTTCTTGCTCAAGCTTTAGTTTCTTGACTTGCTCGCGGAGATCATTCTCCTCGTCTGGAGGAGGGTTTCCATCATCTGAAAGATGTGTATCGTCAGGGCCAGTGCAATAAGGACTGGGATCACCAAAAGTGTGTTCTGCATGGAGCAATTTACACCCCGGACATTTTCCCGGTCGCTTTAGGGTGTGTTGACCGTCTGTTAAAGGCTCAGGTTTGACAATTGATAACAGCTCGTTTATACTCATAGTTGACAAAAAAAACTGACTTTGCTAAAGTGATTGCTAGTGCTATAAAGGGGAATGTTACTACTGCAATGCCAAGTGAGAATGTGACTAAACTAGAATTGTATCTGTCTGTAACCAATATTACAGTCGTGGTATTCCTGTCTACCGTAAAACTACTATATCCTAGGTACCAGACACATGGTATTATGAAACCTCTCGTGCCAAAAAACTACTGTGATGCCGTACTAGTCCGGCATCCCAATGTAACGCCTTCCTTTGAGATTTAGAACCGCATCAGTCGTCTCAACTGATGCACCCCATTTTGATCACTATATAAAACACAGGTCTATACCTTGGTCATGGAAAACTCCTTTGCTTGATCCTGAATCTTCACTCCCAGCACCAGGATCACTGCTTGCCCCTTGCTGATCTTTAGATTTGCCTTAAAAGAAAATAACAAACAAAAACATTTAATCATTACATGTTAAATCGCTCCTTGTAAAATTTATAACTCATTATTTTGGCAAAATTCATGTCTAGTTCATAGCCTGAGCTGCGGCCAGGCTCTGTAGCTAGTGAGAGTGAATTAGGGCGAATAGCATTAGATGAGTGTGGTAAACTGGGGGTGGGGGGCGGGCATTGAGGAGGGGAAAGAGGGGCACTATTTCCCTATCACCCTACTGTTACCCCACTATGGCCAGCTTACTTTTTTATGTGCGAGCCTGCGCCCAGGCTACCTAGCTAGTTTATAAAAATTATTACAGCTGATTTCAGTGCTGTGTATACACCCTGATTTTTAGACATGATTCTACGGTCATGATTCGACCGCCATGATTCGACCGCGAGGTTACCAAGCAGTACAGTATTTTACCTTGAATATCCTACAGGAATCAAAGCACACAATCTGAAAGTTACTTGAATGTTTCTCTTGTAATTCAGAAAAAGAGGACTGTGATCCATAATTTGTTCTCCTTTTCAGATAACAGCCTCTCATACAAGTCACGCAATCTAATCGCAATACATGTCATCGGGCGTGTGGACGTCTCGATCAATAGGTTTTTCGGTTCTTTTCTCAACTTTTTTTGGGCTTCTACCTTGATCTTTAAAGAAATATCATATTTTATCCTTTTTCAATGAAAAAAAATGTTGCTTTCTTTTTTGTATGGTTTTCTTTATTTGTGCTCACTAGGGTCATAGGTCGAGGACCGAACATTGTGATATTTTTCAATGGTCGACAAAACAAAACTTTTGAACTCTCCAGCAAATTCTTTCACAACGGCAGACTGACAATTTATCTGTTGATTTCTCCTGCAAAACGTCAAGTTTTCCTGTTATTTTTTAACCATGCAGAAGCTAAGTAAGGACGAAAAGGTACCAACTTGAAGAAATACAAATTTGCCTCCCTGTTAACTAAATTTGCACCACTGTTACATGTAAATTGCGGGTGGTATTCACCAACGGCAAAATACCGAAACCTTGTTATACGGAAGAAGACTAAACAATAAACCATCGGACTATTTCGCTTTTCGCCGTATTGATGATATTTCTTCCATTTTGAAATCGCCTACAGAAATACATTCGAACTCGGCAATCGAACTCCAGGTTTATCACCTGATCACATGATCACAGGCAACCAAGCTTTCCTCTTCAGGTAAAACGCATTTGTCGGGATTCTAGCTTCGTTACACTTATGTCCTTCCTGAGTGCTAAGCTTTCCTTGCCGGCCAGATTTTTCTCTCACTGTTTCGGATCTCATGGCAGACTGCGAAGCGACACGTCACGTGATTAGTGTCGAATCATGACAGGTCGAATCATGACCGTCGAATCATGTCTGAAAATCCGGGTGTATACATAGCAATGAAATGAGCTGTAAGGCATTTCAACTGGTTTCATATTCACAATAAACAGAAGGAATTTGTTCTATGTTGAATTCTTGTTAATCTGCTGATGGGGTCTTAATTTTTGTAATTAGCATAAAGGAAATTCCGAAAACTAAGATCCCAACTTAACCCATGTGAGAGGTAAGCTACTACTGTGTAATGGCCATCCACATATGCTACATTGAAATGGTGTTTCGGATGGGGTATCTGTAAAACTCTGCACAGGCCCAGAACACCCATGGAACACCCTCAAAACACCCTGGAATACCCCTGATTGATCCCTGGGCAGACCTGGAACCCTCTGAAACACCCTAGAATACAAACGCAAGACAAATAAAAGCTAAAAATTAAAAAATCAGCAATAAATCAATCAATGTTGGGAAAACAGAGATTGCCATTGGTCAGAAAAATCTCTTGTCAAAAATAAGCAACAACTAAGACTTCAGAATGTTTTAATTACGAAGTAGTCCAAAGACTTCCCAGGATTCCTAGAAGTATTCTAGTCCCAAAAACGTTTGTTGATAACCCAAAGATTCTAAACACTTCATTAAATGTTTGCAGACCATCCTTTAGTATAAAAAATAATAATGAACAAATAAATATTACATGGGGAAATATTAATGATAATATATATAGTGGCCACATGGATAGACTTACACTCTTTTACTCGCCTATGCCATCATGTTCCCTTTTTACACCCATCTGCATCTTTTTGGATCACAAAGTGGCATTTGTAAACAGAATTCCTTGGCCAGCTAGTGCCTCCCCTTTCCCCTTGCTTAGGAAATTAAGACCCCTACACTGTTTCCTCTGACCTCTCTGACTTCACATACAGGTTTCACCGCCACAACACCTGAGTCCTTTAGTGCACTCAGGTTAAACATTCACCCCTGTCTGAAATCCTCCATAACCTCGTTATGACCTGCCCTGTTTTGTGTCTGGGCACAGGTAACCCAGGCTCTCTTATAGTACCGCAGTACAAATCCTACAAAATTACAGTGTTTGTATGGGATTAAGCTGCTATCCTAAAATTTGTAAGAAATACTTATTACAAAAAGTCAATGAAACCTACTCTTCCATTAGTTCTTGTTGTCCTTAATGCTTACACAACGTTTCGTCATATTCTTCTTTGGCAATTTTTGATTGGCTTATGGGAACAATAGCCCACAAGCAAATCTTTCCTCTGCTGAAAGTTTACTTTGGGCCAGTGATATCCAGGAGGCCACCAAGGGAACCCAAGATGAAGGTGATTTTGTACGGTGCCCAGGCCATTTTGGATTCTCTTCTTAGAGTTTCACCTAGTCTGTTGGATTCATTCATCTATTATGACCTATATTATCACAAACCTTTATGTGGGTTTTAAGGACAAAAACAAATAACTGCAGAGTAATTTTCATAGATTTTAGGATCGTACCTTTACCCCACACAAACACAGAAATTTTACAGGATTCATACTGTGGTGCTATGAAAGAACCTGGGTTACCTGTGGTCCCGGTGATTGTTTTAACCTCCTTTGATGCAACGATCACTTCGCTCTGTCGTCATAGTAGATTCTTAAGATAGGACCTTTTTGTGAATTTAATCACACATAAAGAAACACAGGTCTCTACCTTGGTCATTGAGAACTCTTTTGCCTGAACCTGAAGTTTCTCTCCCAGTACCTGCAGAATCACTGCTTGCGCCTTGCTCATCTCTAGATTTGCCTGAAGAACAATAAAACAAACAAACAATTTATTATTAATAATAAAAAACAAAACAAAAAAATTCAGTCATTTCTAATAAACCTGGCCATTTCCGAGTTGCTTCAAGCCTCTGTTTTAAAGTGAGGTGAAGTGCAAAGCTACTGCAGATATGAAAATGATTTTTCATTCTTATGCAAATAAAACTCATTTTATAACAAAGGATTTGCACTTGGCCTCGTTTTGAAAGTGACTGTTTTTGGAACTCTATTAGAAACGATTATCTGTGTAATTATCCGTCCAATTTTCAGGTTTCACCATCATATTAGACATTTATAGACTTACTTTAATTTCTAATTTATTAATATAATTTAAAGAGGACAGATGGCAAATTGCTGTTGCTCGAAATATCTAAAAGTGTAAAAAATAAAAAAATGATTTATCTATAAATGCCATAACTGTTTTTCAGTAAAAATAAAAGGAGGGAGATTAACAAGAAATTAAAAGCTAATATAATGTGTGCCTGATCAGAACTGGTTAGTTGTGAAAGGGTGACCTGGTCTGTCCTGTGTCCGTTTAATTCTAAAAAAAGAAAAATAATTGGCTGCCCTTCCGGCCTCAGCACAGGGTATCCCCATGCGCTTACTATGTTCTCTCCAGCCTCCGAGGAGATTGGACAGCAGCTTGGAAGCTTTTAGAAGTACAAATTAAATCTCAAATATGGGCCAAGATAACAATTATTATTCACTTAAGTGGAGATGGCTAGTCAGATGGTTGGTTAAGAAGCTCAGCTTTGCGACTCGGTAAATATAATCCCCACTAGCCACTGACATTGAGGTGAATAATTGTTTTAGTCAGTGAGATAATCGAGCACAAAAATGATGGTTTTTAACTCATTTACTGCTACCTACGATTACAATTTTAGCATGCAAATGACCGAACGGCCGTCGTGTTTTCCTGCTGACAAATAAAACTTTTGAAGTTATTTGCTTAGCTATTGTGGGGAAATTTCTTCAGAGGGAGTTATGAAACCAAATTATCTCTAAAAAAACTATTTAATATTTAGTTTTAAGTTTATTTATGAACATGTCAGCTAAATAAATTAATGCAAGACTTAATTTGTATTTGTAAACAAAAGACTTTTTCGCCGGTTTCATCGACAAATTCAAGTCAAACAGAAAACGTTTTACCTGTTAAAACTTCCAAACCGACTTTCATAACCTTTGTGTAATTCGAGAACAGCTTGTTTGATATAATTTGTGAAATTTCTTTGTTTGTTACAGCAGCAAACCAGGAAACCATTGCTTGTAACTCATGCGAGTTTGGCATCGCTCACGCAGAGGAGATGGAGGTGAATCAGTGATCTGAATAGCACTGGATATCCTGACTTTGAGTAGCCATTATCAGAGCGCACGAAAAACACTATCCACTGTTTAAGCATATACTAAAAGGGTCTGCAGTATCTCACAAAATTTTAATTGAGTCTTAGCTTCTTGGCATTTAGAATAAATTATTGCAGTCTGAGAATCTGGAACTCACTTATGATTTTGACCATCTTGGACTCTCAAGTTTTGACAATTCAGGTATTGAAGTCTTCTGTAAAACTCTCAAGTTTAACTATTGAGGTTTATATACAGTAACATTTATTTATTTAAATAAATTTTATTTAATAAACTCTTTCGATCGGTGGATGGTTTCGCATTGTGGTTTTACGCGGTATACCACACAGAATGCACACAAGAAAGTTATGGGCAAAATACTGGTGGCAGGGAAGTTCTGAAAGCTAGGGGTAAGGCGACCAGGATATCTAGAGATTAGCTAGCCCTCCTGGAAGAAATGAAGGAATGCAATATCTTGTCCAAATACAATAACATAATGCACGATTAATATTTATTTTATAGGTGGATATATATGTCGAGATGGGTTGATCAGAAATAAATAATCTGCTGGATATACAATCTGGTTGTGCAAAATACAGGGATTATAAGTAAACTTAAAGAGTAAATAAAAGAGCAAAACAAAGGTTCCGGTCAAAAGGGTGGGAAGGAAAGTTACTGTTGTGAATGAACCAAAACCGTTTAAGAGAACTGGCTGGGAATTAAAGGACAGTATATTGGCATAAAGAGGAGCACATGTGCATGATGAGCATGTGATAATATGAATTTAATTGAATATATAATGTACTGCTTTATGAAGTTTTGTTAACTTTTGCCGTTTAAGCCAATCAGAAGTAAGTACAGACAATAGAAAAGTTAGCACCTTTTTTGCATTCCAACATGTTCGTTGCCGTTGTTGCTATCGTTCTTATCTGGACCGTTTCTTAAGCTATTTCTGTTAACTGTGACCTCTATAAATATGCCACATATCTGTCGACTTTAAAGCCCATTGGAGTCCCAGAGAGCACATTATTTGCAAACAAAGTGGTCAAATTCAAAAGTTAACACTTGATAAGAAAAACACCAGACTCATGCTCACAGCCTAAGCTGTTTGACCATGCATGTTGATAATGTTTTGAACTTTTAAGAAAATTAATTGTTGTCTTAAAACGTTACAGCTCTTTTAGGGTTTCAGTCTCAGGCTAGAATTTTCTCGAGGAGTTGCTAAGTATCATTATCGGATTTGATAAAAACACAAAGTCACAATCTTAGATTTTAAAAACAGGGTCTCAAGGTGTCACAAGTATCAGATTAATTATTCTATACACTGGCTAATGATTTGCAGCAGCTCAATTACAAAATAATGTGGACCACCAATCATTTGCATTACGCAGGCAGAACACTGGCTATTGCATTTAAGGGCTATCCTCAAGGTGGCCAGAGTAGAGAGGTTCCCCATAAATTCTCAAGATGCAATACATTTTTGCGATTTTAATCACTATATAAAACACAAGTCTATACCTTGGTCATGGGAAACTCCTTTGCTTGAACCTGAAGCTTCACTCCCAGCACCAGGATCACTGCTTGCCCCTTGCTGATCTTTAGATTTGCCTTAAAAGAAAACAACAAACAAAAACATTTAATCATTACATGTTAAATCGCTCCTTATAAAATTTATAACCCATTATTTTGGCAAAATTCATGCTTAGTTCATAGCCTGAGCTGGGGCCAAGCTCCGACAGCTAGTGAGAGCAAATTAGGGCGAATAACAAGATGAGTGTGGTAAACTGGGGGTGGGGGGCGGGGAGCGAGGAGGGGAAAGCGGGGCACTATTTCCCTATCAGTCCCCACTATGGCAAGCTTACTTTTTTTTGTGCGAGCCTGCGCCCAGGCTACCTAGCTAGTTTATAAAAATTATTAAGGCATTCCAACTGGTTTCATCTTCACAATAAACAAAACGAATTTGTTCTATGTTCAATTCTTGTTAATCTGCTGATGGTGTCTTAATTTTTGTAATTAAGCTCCCTTCATAACTGATGTGAGAGGTAAGCTACTGCTGTGTAATTGCCATGCACATAATATGGTACATTAAAATCGCGTTTCTGATAGGGTATCTGTAAAACTCTACACAGGCCTGGAACACCCATGGAACACCCTCAAAACACCCTGGAATACCCCTGATTGATCCCTGGGCAGACCTGGAACCCTCTGAAACACCCTAGAATACTAAAATAAGACAAATAAAAGCTACAAATTAAAAAATCAGCAATAAATCAATCCATGTGTTTTATGTTAATGGGAAAACAGAGATTGCCACTGGTCAGAAAAATCTTTTGTCAAAAATTAACAACAAATAAGACTTCAGAATGTTTTAATTATGAAGTAATCCAAAGACTTCGCAGGATTCCTAGAGGCATTCTCGTCCCAAAAACTCTGGTTGATAATCCAAAGATTCTGAACACTTCATTGAATGTTTGCAGGCCATCATTTAGTATAAAAAAATAATAATGAACAAATAAAATATTAATGATATATATGTAGTGGCCACATGGATAGCCTTACACTCTTTGACTAGCCTATGCCATCATGTTCCCTTTTTACACCCATCTGCATCTTTTTGGATCACAAAGTGGCATTTGTAAACAGAATTCCTTGGCCAGCTAGTGCCTCCCCTTTCCCCTTGCTTAGGAAATTAAGACCCCTACACTGTTTCCTCTGACCTCTCTGACTTCACGTACAGGTTTTATCTCCACAACATCTGAGTCCTTTACGTAGTGGACACAAGGTTAAACATTCACCCCTGTCTGAAATCCTCCATAACCTTGTTAGCTGGTTTTAACCGCACTACGATCACATTAAATAAGGGGTGGGGGGGGGGAGCTTAGTTTTCAGATATTTATACCCGAGCATATTAATGATCAGTCGAAACGTTTTCTACCTAGCACAATTAACAATGTAACTTGCCTGGTGTTGATGTTCAATTGCAAAAAATTAAATGGTTCTCAGTATCGGTAACTGATTTATTGCAGAAGGCATATGCAATAACCCAAGAACTTGCACAGTTTAGTTTGATACGGCACTAGCTCGCCTCTTGGGTCAGTTAAGAAGGGGTCTTAGTTTTCAGAATTTTCTTAATGCATGCTTACAATGTATTGCAAAAGCTAAGACCCCAATGGGAAATTAAGAAGAAGTGAACAAAACACAATTTTTTCTGTTGCCAGCTTCAACTTCATCACAGTCAACATAAAACCTGAGCATAATGACCCAATCAGGATGATTTTTACCCAGAGAAGGAAGAGCAGAGAAGCAGAGAAGGAATAGGTGATCGGCCCACAACTTGCACATGTCAGTTGGACACAGCACTACCTTGCCTGTTATGTCAGTTGGTTGAGAGGGGGTCTTAGTTTTGGGAAGAAGGGAACTCCCTTATTTATGTGTGCTGCTGAACAGGCTATGGTTTTCAAGGTCTTAAGTCTTACACAGGGTGTACAATTTCAGTATGACGCATCTTGAACGGGGTGTTGTTTTGGACTAGAAGTCTTTTAAAGAGTGTTAAAGAGTTAACCCCCTCTGTAATGACCTGCACTGTTTTGTGTCCTGGCACAGGACACCCAGGCTCTCTGATAGTACCTCAGTACAAATCCTACAAAATTACAGTGTTTGTATGGGATTAAGTTGCTATCCTAAAATTTGTAAGAGGTACTTATTACGAAAAGTCAATGAAACCCACTCTGCCATTAGTTCTTGTTGTCCTTAATGCTTACACAACGTTTCGTCATATTCTTCTTTGGCAATTTTTGATTGGCTTATGGGAACAATAGCCTGCAAGCAAATCTTTCCTCTGCTGAAGGTTTACTTTGGGCCAGTGATGTCCAGGAGGTCACCCAGGGAGCCCACGATGAAGGTGATTTTGTACGGTGCCCAGGCCATTTTTGGATTCTCTTCTTAGAGTTTCACCTAGTCTGCTGGATTCATTCATCTATTATGACCTATATTATCACAAACCTTTGTGTGGGTTTTAAGGACAACAACAAATAACTGCAGAGTAATTTTTATAGATTTTAAGATCGTACCTCAGTACCCCACACAAACACAGAAATTTTACAGGATTCGTACTGTGGTGCTATGAAAGAACCTGGGTTACCTGTGGTCCCGGTGATTGTTTTAACCTCCTTTGATGCAACCACCACTTCGCTCTGTCCTTATAGCAAATTCTTAAGATGGGACCTTTTTGTGAATTTAATCACACATAAAGAAACACAGAAGTTGAGTTGAAGTTTCTCTCCTGGTACCTGCAGAATCACTGCTTGCACCTTGCTCATCTCTAGATTTGTCTGAAGAACAATAAAACAAACAAACAATTTATTATTAATAACAAACACAAAACAAAACAAAAAATTCAGTCATTTCTTATAAACCTGGCCATTTCCGAGTTGCCTCAAGCCTCTGTTTTAAAGTGAGGCGAAGTGCAAAGCCACTGCAGATATGAAAATGATTTTTCATTCATATATGCAAATAAAACTCATTTTATGACAAAGGCTTTGCACTTAGCCTCGTTTTGAAAGTGACTGTTTTTGGAACTCTATTAGAAACGATTATTCGTGTAATTATCCATCCAATTTTCAGGTTTCACTATCATATTAGACTTTATAAACTTACTTTCATTTCTAATTCATAAATGTAATTTAAGGAGGACAGACGGCGAATTGCTATTGCTCGAAATATCTAAAAGTGCAAAAAATAAAAAATCTATAAATGCCATAACTGTTTTTCAGTAAAAATAAAAGGAGGGAGATTAACAAGAAATTAAAAGCTAATGTAATGTACTGTGCCTGATCAGATCGACCTGGTTAGTTGTGAAAGGGTGACCTGGTCAGTGTCCTGTGTCCTTTAATTCTAAAAAAAAAAAAAAATTGGCTGCCCTTCCGGCCTGAGCACAGGGTATCCCCATGCGCTTACTATATTCTCTCCAGCCTCTGAGGAGATTGGACAGCTGCATGAGCTTGGAAGCTTTTGGAAGTACAAATTAAATCTCAAATATGGGCCTAGATAACAATTATTATTCACTGAAGTGGAGATGGCTAGTGATGGATAGTTAGGAAGCTGCTTCGCAGCTCGGTAAATATTCCCCACTAGCCACTGACATTGAGGTGAATAATTAGGGCCATTTATACGAGGAAAAATAAGACGCGTCTTACATAAGAGGCGTCTTAACCCTTTAAACCCTAAGATCAAAATTTGAATTCTCATTTGTTGCCCCTATTCATCTCCTACAGAAGTAGTGGGGAGAAGTTGATAAAATATCGAGCAAATTCACCTTGTGTGATCATGTCCGTAATTCTCATGACCACCCTGTTTTACAAAGCAATAATATTACAAGGAGAAATTTGATGCTGATCACTCTTAGGGCTTAAAGGGTTAAATAAGACGCGAACTTTCCATATAAACGGCACATTTCGTCTAAAATAAGACGCGGCTTAGCTAAGACCCGTCTTATTAGATAAGACATGCTCGTATAAATGGTACAGTTGGCATCTTATTTAAGACGCGTCTTATTTTTCCTCGTATAAATGGCCCTATTGTTTTAGTCAGTAAGATAATTGAGCACAAAAATGATGGTTTTTAACTCATTTACTGCTACCAACGATTAAAATTTTGGCATGCAAATGACCAAGGGTCAGTTATGAAACCAATCTCTTAAAAACTATTTATTCAGTTTTAAGTTTATTTATGAACATGTCAGCTAAATAAATTAGCGCAAGACTTAATTTGTACTTGTAAACAAAAAACTTTTTCACCGGTTTCATCAACAAATTCAAGTCAAACAGAAAGAGTTTTACCTGTTAAAACATCCAAACCGAATTTCATAACCTTCGTGTATTTCGGGAACAGCCTGCTTGATTATTTGTGAAATTTCTTGTTTGGTACAGCAGCAAACCAGGAAACCATTGCTCCTAACTTATGCGAGTTTGGCGTCGCTCACTCAGAGGAGATGGAGGTGAATCAGTGATCTGAATAGCACTGGATATCCCGACTTTGAGTAGCCATTATCAGAGTGCACGAAAAACACTATCCACTGTTTAAGCATATACTAAAATGGTCTGCAGTATCTCACAAAATTTTAATTGAGTCTTGACTTCTTGGCATTTAGAATAAATTATTGCAGTCAGAGAATCTTGAACTTACTTATGATTTTGACCATCTCGGACTCTCAAAATTTATTTCGAAAATTCTGGTATTGAAGTCTTTTGTAAAACTCTCAAGTAGCTACTGAAGTTTATATACAGTAACATTTATTTATTTAAATAAATTTTATTTAATAAACTCTTTTGATCAGTGGATGGTTTCGCATTGTGGTTTTACGAGGTACACCACACAGAACGCACACAAGAAAGTAACGGGCAAAATACTGGTGGCAGAGAAGTTCTGAAATCTAGGGGTAAGGGGACCAGGATATCTAGAGATTAGCTAGCCCTCATGGAAGAAATGAAGGAATGCAATATCTTGTCCAAATACAATATCATAATATGATATTGTATTTGCACGATTAATATTTATTTTATAGGTAAATATATATGTAGAGATGGGTGGATCAGAAATAAATAATCTGCTGGATATACAATCTGGTCGTGCAAAATACAAGAATTAAGTAAACTTAACAAAGAGTAAATAAAAGAGCAAAACAAAGGTTCCGGTCAAAAGGGTGGGAAAGAAAGTTACTGTTGAGAATGAACCAATTAAAATCCTTTAAGAGAACTGGCTGGGAATTAAAGAACAGTATATTGGCATAAAGAGCAGCACATGTGCATGACGAGCATGTGATAATATAAATTGGTTTCTTAATTCTCCAAATATCGCAATTATAAGTTACAGTGCTTTCTGCCAATTAGGAGAAGGATACATTGTCATAATTACAATGTATCCTTCCCCTTAGCAAAAAGCATTGTAACTTATTATCGTGATATTTCTAGAATTAAGAAACCAATTTATATTATCACATGCTCATCATGCACATGTGCTCCTCTTTATGCCAATTATACTGACTCCTTTAATTCCCTGCCAGTGAAGTATTGAACCACAAGTTACTGTTCATTTTTTTTTCTTGGTACTTTGTACTAGCTACATGTAGTATCTACAGTCACTTGGTACAAAAGCTTATATTCAAATGTTGAACATTGGGTGACAAATTGAGATATGATATTTGTTACTTGTATATCAATATGTGTGCATTCATAGGGCATAATCTCAGGCTAATTAACATCAGTTTATGCTACCATAAACCTGAACTATAAATTATTATTTTAATAGTTATTAAGTTATTTCTGTTAACTGTGACCTCTATAAATATGCCACATATCTGTCGACTTTAAAGCCCATTGGAGTCGCTGCAGAGAGCACATTATTTGCAAACAAAGTGGTCAAATTCAAAAGTTAAAACTTGATAAGAAAAACACCAGACTCATGCTCACAGCCTAAGCTGTTTGACCATGCATGTTGATAATGTTTTGAACTTTTAAGAAAATTAATTGTTGTCTTCAAGCTTTCCAGCTCTTTAAGGGTTTCAGTCTCAGGCTAGAATTTTCTTGAGGAGTCGCTAAGTCTCATGCCCAGATTTGATAAAAAAAAAAAAGTCACACTCTTAGATTTTAAAACCAGGGTCTCAAGGTGTCACAGGTATCGGATTAATAATTATTCTATGCCCTGGGTAATGATTTGCAGTGTCTCAATTACAATAAATTGTTGACCACCAATCATTTGCATTACACAGGCAGAACACTGGCTATTGCATTTAAGGGCTATCCTCAAGGTGGCCAGAGTAGAGAGGTTCCCTATAAATTCTCAAGATGCAATATATTTTTGCGATTTTAATCACTATATATAAAACACAGGTCTATACCTTGGTCATGGGAAACTCCTTTGCTTGAACCTGAAGCTCCACTCCCAGCACCAGGATCACTGCTTGCACCTTGCTGATCTTTAGATTTGCCTTAAAAGAAAACAACAAACAAAAACATTTTATCATAACATGTTAAATCGCTCCTTATAAAATTTATAACCCATTATTTTGGCAAAATTCATGCTTAGTTCATAGCCTGAGCTGGGGCCAGGCTCCGACAGCTAGTGAAAGCGAATTATGGCGAATACCAAGATGAGTGTGGTAAACTGGGGGTGGCGAGCGGGGACTGAATAGGGGAAAGAGGGGCACTATTTCCCTCTCACCCTACTGTTACCACACTTTGGCCAGCTTCCTTTTTTTTGTGCAAGCCTGCGCCCAGGCTACCTAGCCAGTTTATAAAAATTATTAAGGCATTCCAACTGGTTTCATTTTCACAATAAACAGAAGGGATTTGTTCTATGTTCAATTCTTGTTAACCTGCTGATGGGGTCTTAATTTTTGTAATTAGCATAAAGGAAATTCCGAAAACTAAGATCCCTTCTTAACTGATGTGAGAGGTAAGCTACTGCTGTGTATTGCCAAGCACATATGCTACATTGAAATCGCATTTCTTATGGGGTATCTTTAAAACTCTGCACAGGCCCGGAACAGTCATGGAACACCCTCAAAACACCCTGGAATACCCCTGATTGATCCCTGGGCAGACCTGGAACCCTCTGAAACACCCTAGAATACTAAAACAAGACAAATAAAAGCTAAAAATTATAAAACCAGCAATAAATCAATCAATGCGTTTTATGTTAATGGCAAAACAGAGATTGCCACTGGTCAGAAAAATCTCTTGTCAAAAATTAACAACAAATAAGACTTCAGAATGTTTTAATTACGAAGGAATCCAAAGACTTCCCAGGATTCCTAGAATTGTTCTAGTCCCAAAAACTCTTGTTTATAATCCAAAGATTCTGAACACTTCATTGAATGTTTGCAGACCATCATTTAGTATAAAAAATGATAATGAACAAATAAAATATTAATGATATATATATAGTGGCCACATGGATAGCCTTACACTCTTTGACTAGCCTAGGCCATCATGTTCCCTTTTTACACCCGTCTGTATCTTCTTGGATCACAAAGTGGCATTTGCAAATAGAATTCCTTGGCCAGCCAGTGCCTCCCCTTTCCCCTTGCTTAGGAAATTAAGACCCCTACATTGTTTCCTCTGACCTCTCTGACTTCACATACAGGTTTCATCTCCACCACACCTGAGTCCTTTAGTGGACACAAGGTTAAACATTTACCCCTGTCTGAAATCCTTCATAACCTCGTTAGCTGGTTTTAACCGCACTCCGCACTACGATCATGTCAAATAAGGGGGGGGGGGGGGGGTTGGGGGGTCTTAGTTTTCAGATATTCATACCCTAGCATATTAAAATTAATGATCAGTCGAAACGTTTTCTACCTAGCACAATTAACAATGTAACTTGTCTGGTGTTATGTTCAATTGCAAAAAATTAAATGGTTCTCAGTATCGGTAACTGATATAACAGAAGGCATATGCAATAGCCCACTAGCTCACCTCTTCGGTCAGTTAAGAAGGGGTCTTACTTTTCAGAATTTTCTTTATGGATGCATGCTTACATGTATTGCAAAAACTAAGACCCCAATGGGAAATTAAGAAGAAGTGAACAAAAGACAATTTTTTCTGTTCCCAGCTTCAACTTCATCACAGTCAACCTAAAACCTGAGCATAATGACCCAGTCAGGATGATTTTTACCCAGAGAAGGAAGAGCAGAGAAGCAGAGAAGGAATAGGTGATCGGCCCAGAACTTGCACATGTCAGTTGGACACAGCACTACCTTGCCTGTTATGTCAGTTGGTTGAGAGAGGGTCTTAGTTTTGGCCCCGGAGGGGAGAAGGGAACTCCCTTATTTATATGTGCTGCTGAACAGGATATGGTTTTCAAGGTCTTGAGTCTTAAACAGGGTGTACAATTTCAGTATGAGGCATCTTGAACGGGGTGTCGTTTTTGACTAAAAGCCTTTTAAAAAGTGTTAAAGAGTTAAACCCCCTCTGCAATGACCTGCACTGTTTTGTGTCCTGGCACAGGAGACCCAGGCTCTCTGATAGTACCTCAGTACAAATCTACAAAATTACAGTGTTTGTATGGGATTAAGTTGCTATCCTAAAATTTGTAAGAAATACTTATTACGAAAAGTCAATGAAACCTACTCTGCCATTGCACGTTCCAGGGACGAAGTTCCAAGATAAATTTGCAAGTTTACGGCAAGTAAATAGCCCCTATATATAGCTGAAATAAGTTTCAAATATGCTGTACATACATGTATTTCATAAGATTTCTACCGAATCTCGCAGTATTTTTTGTGTTTTTGTGAATTTCACGGCTCCGCGACCGCCCAAAATATCAGAAGCCCTCGATTTATAGCCATGTAATACATAAGAATCTAAGACACTGAATGACTGGGAAATGTAATCTGTATAATCACACTTGGCAATTCAATACATATGAAAAGAGGAATTTTTTTTACACAATTCTTTCTTACCGGACTTCTTTTTTCCTCTTTTCTGTAATGGACCTGTAAGCAGCTTCCAGAGTCTCTCCTTCTTTGACATGATCTGCCTGGAGCCTTTAAAAATTTAAGGAAAAGTAGGGCAGTGTAAGTCTCCTTTCTACTCTAGCTAGCTCCTGCATGTAAATTCTTCATTACATTTAAAATTGAAACAGTGAGCAAAACAATCTATGCTAAACTCTATCTTCTATCTCTTGCACTAACCCCAAGCAGATCATAATAGCTTCCTGGCAATTGCAAGCATCTTTCAACCTGACAGTTCTTTGCTCAAACTGAGCTAGTAGATAAGAAAGACCGAAACAAGACAGAGCAGTATCTCTTGAGGGGCTTCTTCTAGCTTCCATTGCCATTTACATATGGTCATTTTATTTGGCTTTATTTGTAGCATTATCTCAAAATTTTCGGTGCTTAGAGTCTCGGGCTCAGAATTTTTAGAAGTAAAGTCTCAGGATCAGTAAGTAAAGTCTCAGTCTTGAATATTGAAACCAGGATCTCGCAGTCATGCAAAGTCTCAAATTTTCCATTCTATATCCCCCTGCTGGCGTAAGGGGCCATCCATTTGATTTTTGAGAGAGGGGAGGTATGGGTGATTTCAGGAAAATATCCTGCAGACTGATTTAGAGGGTGAAAAAATTCTTGCAAGGAAATACCTGGTTAAAAAAAATTTCCCACACTAAAAAAAAAAATCTTTCAAAGCGTATGAAGCTGAAAAAAAATTCTTACACTGCTTTATGTCTGGAAAAAAATTCTATCACCAGAGGTTTGGGAAAAACATTGGATCATGTATCTTTTGGGGAACCATCGATCGATGTATTGGCCAACATCTTGCTCGACTCTCGACCGATATGATGGCAACACTCGGTCGCTACAGTCTATCAGTCAATAGTCGGCCAATAGTCAGCCAATACTTTGCTGACGGATACCTCGGTCAGCATGTTGGTCGAAATGTAGGTTGACATGTCAGTCGATGAATTGGTCGAGTGGCAGTTTAGTATCAGCCGACTGTTGGTCAAGAGGCTGCGTCTTGGCTGATATGGGGCTGGTACTTGGTCACTACAGTCTATCGGTCGATCGTGGGATGGTAGCTAGTCGGTAGTTTGCCGACGGATCGCCTGCGATCAACCCATTATTATTTTTATTGAAAATACGGGACTGCCGGTCATTTAGTGTTTTGAAAACCTTGACCGGCAGTCAAGCTGAAAAAAGTTTTGTCTTCTGAGCCCAGCATAAACCAAACACTGGACTTGAGATCTATATAAACACATTTCAGGATCACTTGACTTTTCTTAATCGACATATGATAGTTTAGACTAGCTGAAATTTTTTGATTTTGTGAAATGTGGTGAGAATATAGGACTGCCGGTCATTTAGTGTTTTCAACACCTTGACCGGTTACCGGCCATATAGCCACAGTGTTAATAATAGTCCTCCTTTTCGAAATATTAAATTTGCAAAGTAAAGTTTCTTATTGTTTAGTGTTTGCAGCAGGGCTCGACACTAACTTTTCAACTTACTAGTCTAGTGACTATTGCCAAGCATTGATGTTGGCTTGATCAATTTTATAATTTTTAATTTTAATTTTTTTTTAATTTTTTTTTCCATCTTGGTGAATAACCCATGGGAAGTCAGATTTCCACGATGACTATGTGTCAAGCTGTTTCAGATGCAAATTCTTTTGTTTTTCTCAAAATTCCATAACGGATATAAGAGGATTTTTCAATGGCGGTAAAAGAGAAAAAAGTTGATCGTGCTCACGGTCATGTTGAAACGCAGACCATGCAGACTGTGCAGACTGAGTGTTATTTTTCTACTTGTACCTTAATTTTCTAGTAAAATTTTTACTATAGTTTTTTGCTTCCTCTCATTATGTGCACTGTACATCACCATCATATGTGCACTGATGTGTACCTGCAAGGGTCATGGGTAGGAAATGCAGGATTGTCATTAAGAGCCGGGGGTCGGGGATTTTCCCCGGCTACTTTTATTGGAAAATAGAAGAAAAATAGAACCAAAAGAAATCTCTAGCCGTTTGATTCCCCGCCGACTTGTTGTGTTTATCCGGCAACTTGAAAACTTAGTGACAACCCTGGAAATGAGAAAATCACTGGCTCATGTTTACCGGCAGATGTAAAAGCAGTTTCGCGTGCTTTTAGCTGCGCCACTTTCACACAGGAGCGAGCACGATGGAGGAAGGTAAGCTGTTTCTTTCTGTAACTGTATCATATTACCACGATTATTTATTTTTTTAGTAGAAGAAGCTTTTTCAGGTTAAGTCACTTAAAATAAAACCCTTTTCGGCTTCCTACACAGCTACGAGAGAGACATTTCCTCAGTTTCCTTGATTGTTGATGATCGTCTTTGGTTTCACTCTGTAATTCAAACCAGAAGAACAAATCCCAAACACAACCAAACAGAGGAAGAGAAAATTAATTTCTCGGTCGATGGAACATTGATAGAGCCCTCCACCACCTGCAAATTACTGGGAGTGCACATAGACGAACGGCTAAATTTCAACAACCATGTAGCTTCAATATGCAAAAAGACAAGCAAGCAGATCGCAGTTATTAGTCGCTCTAGAAAGTTGTTAAGCATCCAAACTAAACTCACGCTATGTAAGGCTTATATTTTACCTCATTTCACCTATTGTTGCACAGTGTGGATGCACTGTGGAAAAACGGCATCAGACAAACTTGAAAAACTGAACAAGCGGGCTCTAAGATTAATTTTTAATGACAATGCTAATACTTATGCTACTCTACTGGAAACTGCAAACATGCCTTCTCTGCACGACAGGAGAGTCCAGGACATGTGTATTCTTATCTATAAAGTCATTCATGGAATAACACCTACTCCACTTTGCAATCTGCTGACGCTTAGAAGTAAATCACGTAATTTATGGGGCGAATTGATTCTTGTACAACCCAGAGTTATCACCACCAAGTATGGACTAAACACCTTTAGGTACTACGGACCAAAAATCTGGAACTCTCTAAATGATGAACTAAGAACTTCTCCGACCCTTAAAAAATTTGTAACACGCATCAGAAAGATCACCTTTGACGCATGTAACTGCTCTTTATGTAACTGTTAGACTATCGTTAACATTGTACCTGTTAGAATCATTATCTGTAAACAATATCGTATCATGATGTAAATAGTTTAAATTCAATTCATTTCTTTTTGTTTGTTTTTAACCTCGACTCATTAGCTATTTAAGCTAGGAGCCTAATAAGCTCCAGACCCTCGAGTATAAATAAAGTTTTCAGTTTTCAGTTTTCAGTGACTTGCCGTCATTTCTTCAAATCTTACAGATACCGATGTCATCGTTGTTAGCTCGGAACATTCGGGTAAGACTTTTGTTTATGTATTTTTTTTAATTTGATTCTCAAGAGTGTCCTTCTGGTGGGTTCTCACTTGGGGATCGACAATTGTATTTGCTCCATGCATTCACACAAATAAGTGGTAGTGGTTTGAAACCGACAATCTTGTTCGAGTATCATGGTTCTTGTTTATGCAGCTCCAAAACTAAATAGTTCATTAGTAACAAATGTATTATTTGTACAACTCGAAGATGTGGAGGGGGTTTTAATGCGCATTGAACTAGATCCCCCGCCATGTATTTTATGTATATTTGTCATAATTTTCATTGAATATCATCTGTGAGAAGTTTCAACTCACTGCCCTTCTTCTCTTAATTCCGACGCTTATGGAACCGCCAAACACGTGGAAATCAGAATATTTATTTTTAGGTGAATATACATTTTAAAGCAAGGCCCATCTCTCAAACGTCTCGGTTTGATATCCCGAGCTAACAACGATGACATCAGTATCTGGAAGATTTGAAGAAATGACGGCAAGTCACCGGTTTGAATTACAGAAGGCCCGTTTACGCGTTAAAAGAGAAGGAACGGCTCGGTTAGAAACAAGTACCGGTTCCAGACGAAATCTCCTGTTTACACGTACAAATTCTGTAATGTGCCCGACAGAAAAAGGCACAGTACGTGAGAGCCCCTTGGAACGGGTACTAGACTGTTTACACGTTGTCTTTTTCGAGACCGGTAACGATAGAGCCCGCGATAATTAAATAAAACTGCTTCGATTAGTTGTTCATATGCGCTTATACATACAGTAGACTGTGCATATCTCCGACAATCACGGATGCAGGTTTACAAGCACTTTTCTGGTTTCTTCTAAAGAAGAGAACACGAAATTCACGTTTGACAGCGCGTGCGATTCGTCAAAGTTCTTCTGAGAAAATGTACCGAATTAGGAGAAAAACAAGGCTTACGGTTCTCCTATTAACAGCCCTTTATCCGGGCCGTTCCAATTTTTTCGGTCGTGTAAACTGGCCTAGAGTGAAACCAAAGACGATCATCAACAATCAAGGAAATTGAGGAAATGTCTCTCTCGAAGCCCTTGTAGGAAGCCGAAAAGGAATTTATTTTAAGTAACTTAACCTGAAAAAGCTTCTTCTACTAAAAAAATAAATAATCCTGGCAATATAATACAGTTACAGAAAGAAACAGCTTACCGTCCTTGCTCGCTCCTGCATGAAAGCGGCGCAGCTAAAAGCACGCGAAACTGCTTTTACATCTGCCGGTAAACATGAGCCGGTGATTTTCTCATTTCCTACCCATGACCCTGGCAGGTACACATCAGTGCACATATGATGGTGATGCACAATACACATAATGAGAGGAAGCAGGAAATTATAGTAAAAATGTTACTAGAAATTTAAGGTACAAGTAAAAAGAAAACACTCAGTCTGCACAGTCTGCACGGTCTGCACAGTCTGCAGTCTGCATGGTCTGCGTTTCAACATGACCGTGGTGCTCAAGTGTTTACATTACAAAGACGCTTTATTTTCCCAGGTTTCCATCGAATTATCGAGTTAAAGACAAGCAAACATGAATTTGCTGATACAATTCATCAAAATAAGCAAGGATTTGAAGGCAAAAAGCTAAGCGAAGGCCAAGCGGGAAGGAATTCATTGCGTTTCAGCAACATGTGCTGCAGACTTAGACGAATCGGCGATCGGCACGCAAGATTCAAACTGTTTTCTTACCTCGATTTTCGTGTTTGTTTTGCTTGTTATCCTCCAGAATCCATCAAAATAATTTGCTTGACTTGTATTTGGTTGAAATTTGTCGATACAAGCATTCATTCTTCGCAAAAGAAGCCACATATTCCCGAGTAGTAAATCACCCGTAGCCAGGACATTTTCTCAAATTTTGAAAAATCGTTGCGTGAAGCTCAAAACTCCCCGAGGGCTGGAACTAGGCACATAATTGGCTAAATCTATTAACTTCCTGTGGGCCACATTTGAAGGGAATCGGAAGTAACGCAATTTTTTGGGAAGTTTCTTACGTCATAGACCAGATGTAGAAAAAATCTCGAATTTGCTTGAACAGGGACCGCGAGGAATCGGTAGGAAATAATGACGTTTCTATTGTTTGCGCCCGCAAGTACGAAATGGTTAGGATGACGTAAAACACAAAAATTCCCGAAGGAACAGCTTACAATAGGTAGATTTTGTGACATTAATTGTGCAGTCATACTTCGATACTCTTTTGCGTTACGTGTTATCAGTGACATTCTGTGGAGCATTTGTTATGAAAGTTATGGGCCAAAAGACACTCGTTAAGCGCAGATGAAGTTATATGGTACGTAGAACAGTGTATATTTTAACACTAAATGAGTTTGCCAGACACGAGTTCACAATTCTTTGATTGGAAACCTTCAGCTGGACCTTGTCAGACACTTTCTCTTTTTTTGACCGAAATAAGACTCGGCCCAAAACAAGCCAGACGAGTGAATGATTCAACGGTTAGCTTATCACTAGCAGAACGATGGACGATTACAGAAATTCGCCGACCATCAAATTCTGTGCTGACTTAATATTCCCTGCTCACAGATATCCTTCCACTACAAAGTTTGAAATAAGACTAGAATGCGCGAGCGTGAATTGATCCAACGTCCTTTTAATTTTTAAGGCTTACTTTCCGGCAAATAAAATGAACTAAATGTAAAAAGTGAAATAGAAATAGCGAAAAACTAAACTTCTAATTAAATCTTTTCTCATGGTTTAGAATAAACTATTCTCGAAACTGAGAATGTTTTGATCAAAGCTGTGTAAATTGAACCGAAACTGTGCATGGAACCTTGCGTTTATTTCCCGTATTTATCTCACCTATTGTATGGAATATGTGTGAACATCTTCATTATGAATGAGCTACACAAGGACCAAGAATACTATTGAGCGTCAAAATACAGAGCGGGGGCAGCTGTAGTGTCAACTATTACTAGTGTTAGTATATCTGACCCATTTCCCCTTAAGACAAACATTGTCAAGATTTCTTACTTTTTGCTCAGCTCGTCAGCCTCCAAGAGTTCCAGGCGATAAAGTCACGCGGTGCGTTGGTATTTCGATTCACTTGAATTTCTTCTCGATCACAAAATTAAGTACTGTAATCACCAACCAAAGAGAGAAAGATGAGAAAGTTGTCTTCTAGCTCGCAGATCGAAATGGTAATCAAGGCGTTCACTACGGTGGCCCACAACTGTCACGGCAAAACCAAAAACCTCACGGCAAAAACAAAATACCTCACGGCAAAACCGAAAACCTCACGGCAAAACCAAAAACCTCACGGCAAAAACAAAATACCTCACGACAAAACCAAAACCCTCACGGCAAAACCAAAGACCTCACGGCAAAACCAAATACTTCACAGCAAAAACCAATACCTCACGGCGAAAGCAGATACCCACAGCAAAACCAAAGCTATTTTGTTTTTGCTGTGAAGTATTTGGTTTTGCTGTGAAGTTTTTGTTTTTGCCGTGAGGTATTTTGTTTTTGCCGTGAGGTTTTTGGTTTCGCCGTGATGTTTTTGTTTTTGACATGAGGTTTTTCGTTTTGCCGTGACAGTTGTGGGCCACCATAGTTTTTGGTCACGAGATCAAAGTCACTTCCTTGCCAAAAAAATCTTGGTTGGTACCCAGACCTTAGTCGTCTTTGTAGGACCGTGGCAAGGTGGACAAACGTGAGAAGTCGCCTGCAGACCTTTGTTTCATTGCTTTTTTTTTTTTTTTTTTTGGTGTGTTTTTCGCTCGTATTTTGTAAAAAAGATACAGCTGCACGAATAGCCGAACCGAGGTCAAACAAGAAAATGATGGGGGAGGTACCGAGATGCGTCTTTCTCTCGCCCCCGCCACATTCCTTTGTCGTTGGTAGGTACTGCAAGTAGGATTATTAAAGTGTCACCTTGGTTCATCTTTTGGCGCTGACCAGACGCGGTCCCCTGCATAAATAAATAATGTCGGGAAAGGAGTAGTTAGTGGGCTTCTAAAGCTCTAAAGCTCTAAAGCTCTCAGATGCTCAAAAGGTGGATAGTGCTATCCACCCGTGTATCCTCTCTTGATTTATGTCACGTTTACGGATCATTTTTTAAACCCCTCCCGCGAAGGTATATAGTGGGCGATGGAGACGATATTCCATTGGGTCCTGTCCCCACTGGGTCCCCACTATCTGAACTGACGCCTGAATCAGGCTAAGAGGGGCCCAGATAGGGGTCTTTACGCCATCAACATTTCCCGCCATTTTTGTAGTACTGACAGTTTGAAGCAAACAATTCCGACAAACATAAAGTCATATGCAAACTAATCCGACAAAGAGCTGTGTGTAATGTGAAGTACCCGAGGTTCGAGTTTAATATGTGCATTTCTAGACATAGGTGCAACAAAGTCATTTTTCTTTCCACATAATGGCTCTTTAAAATAACATTCTGATACCCACATCTTAGAATCCTTAAATCGAAAGCCACTTATGATTGCAGTTTTGAATCTTGTTACCCTTTTGATCAAAATCCGTAAATTACGGCTTTGAAATAATTCCAGTAATCAAAATCCTGGATCTAGAAAAAACCAGCTGGGGAACCTCAAACAACACAAGTACCCATAAATGGGAAGTTCAACAGCTAGCGAACTTATAGAATTTAATAACCTCCGAATAACTTTCACTCCGGCGTGTTTATTACACGTCATTTCATTCTGTGTACATTATATATTATGCCTTCGGATAAACCGACACTAAAACTATTTTCCACGTGTGAATAATATATTATTTAAATAATTTTTATGTTACTTCGAATCCATAATTTACCGTGTCCATGTTTTATGTTAAACTTTAAGAAAAAGAGTCGTTGTCGTAGCAACTACAGCTAACGTCATTTCCTTCGCTGCTTTTAAAGTCAACTTTACTGAGTCAACTTTATTTAACGTGATTAATCTGACTCTCTCTCTCCACCACAGAGGGTCTAGTATAGTAAGGTGTCGCCACTGCAATTCCCTTCCCTCTATATCTCTAGCCTGTGACTCAGTGTCCCGGCGCAGATCCATACCGGCGGTTCCCACCGTTTTACAAAAATCGTTCAGATTTTTCATAATAAATATATTTTTAGCAAAACCTTTTTAAAAAATTTCAAAAACAGTCCAAGTTGAAATCTGGTAAATGGTTTGGACAGTCAGAATCCTGTCTGAACGACTCAGAAACCCAGGAAAAGGGATTTTGGGGAGTTAAAATCTTAAAAACATCCCGGGTTAGCATGCCGCCAGATCTCCCTAAAAGTAGGAAATCGGCCCGGGGGGGCATTTGGGTATTTTTTGGGTGGGTATGTGCCGCCCGGGACTCCAAATTGGCACCCCGTTCTAAAAAAAAATTCCCCTAAAACTGATACCCCGTTCTAGAAATGGGCCAATTTTTTATACCCCGTTCTAGAATTCGCCCTAAAACTGATACCCCGTTCTAGAAATGGGCCAATTTTTTATACTCCGTTCTAGAAAGTTTGTAAATTGAAATAGCCCTGTTTTTTTAAAAAGATATTTCTTTATTTGTTCGACTTGTACATCAAATAAATGCCTCTTCATAATCAGCAACAATTTTAAGCAGAAGATAAAGCCGTGATCCCCAATTTTTTATACCCCGTTCTAGAAAACGCCTCTGAAATGGATACCCCGTTCTAAATCAGGAGCTTCAAAATCACGACCCCGTTGGGCGGCACATATCCGTATAGGTAATGTATGGGAGTACCCCCCCCCCCCGGGGAAATCGGTCAGTTTTTATTGTAGATCCACGCCTGGTGTCCTCTCACGGAGGAGAGAAATTGATCTTGATTTAACAAAGCGATCAAATTGCTTAATGAGCCGAGACTACGAAAATTAAGCTGATGATCAGCAGTGCCGGGATATATGTATTAAAACACACAGCTTTCCGTCTACAGTGTAGGTGTCACAAAGCGAACAGTTCCACATGTAACTTCCCATCCAATCAAAGCAACGTTCTTAAGTCACTTGGGGTCTGTGCAAGCAATTGGTTGTTCGCAAAAAATTTCTTCATCGAGTAGAGCAAAGCAAGGATTACGTACAGCCCCCGGGGGGGGGATCACGGCTTTATCTTCTGCTTAAAATTGTTGCTGATTATGAAGAAGCATTTATTTGATGTACAAGTCGAACAAATAAAGAAATATCTTTTTAAAAAAACAGGGCTATTTCAATTTACAAACTTTCTAGAACGGAGTATAAAAAATTGGCCCATTTCTAGAACGGGGTATCAGTTTTAGGGCGAATTCTAGAACGGGGTATAAAAAATTGGCCCATTTCTAGAACGGGGTATCAGTTTTAGGGCGAATTCTAGAACGGGGTATAAAAAATTGGCCCATTTCTAGAACGGGGTATCAGTTTTGGGGGAATTTTTTTTTAGAACGGGGTGCCAATTTGGAGTCCCGGGCGGCACATACCCACCCAAAAAATACCCAAATGCCCCCCCCCCCCCGGGGTACAAACTCGGTCATTCTGACTGTAGCCAGACGCTGATATCCTGTAAAAGAAGACATGTCCTCGCTGTTAATTTATCCACTAAAGGATGATGTGAAGAGATGAGCATCTCTCTTACTCCACTGGAAACAGTTTGGAGTTAATAAATGTGAACAACTATAAAACGTTCTTAAATTAGCTGGAAAACCTGTGGTGTAACACAGATTTTCCCACGTGGGAAGGAATGCATGTCTCGTCTTCAGTTTTTTGTGATTCTCCTCAATGTCTTAACTACGAAAGACTATCGGCAGAATTTGTTGTTAGAGGTCACGCTGCAACTTCAACAGCTTCCTATTTCAGACCGGCTGCCCCTGTCAGTTTGTGTTAGAATTCAGCTACCAAAAAACTGTGACACTGAGACTAAATTGGGACTAAAAACTGTTACACCTGTGCATGATAACAAAACAAATCATGTTGAACTTACAGAGCTGACTGATCTGTGCAGTTGTGACAAAAAACGCGGCCACAGCATCGACAATGATGACGTCATCAAGTCTACAACAATCAGCAAGAGTATCTTTGTTAAGGCGGCAGGGAGAAGAAGTGTGACGTAACGTAACCATGGTAGCAAAATTTCGGGATCACAACAATAGGGAGCTTAAGCAACGCATAGGGCGACGGCAACGAGAACGGCAAAAAAGCAAATGGTTCATATTAGCAAAACAACAACTTTGCACGTGCATCACGCCTTTTTGTACATTTCTTAGCCGCCGTTGCACGACTGCGACAAGGAACGTCCTTATTTCATGCGCCCGCTTTATGGAGTGGGTGAACACGACAGCAAAATTTTCCTTTTTGTTTTTCTAAGCGTAGTTGCGGTCTTTTTGGATTGAACCCCAGAAAATTTTGCCAAGATTTGACAAAGTAAAGGAAATTGAATAAGATCGATGAAGTTTGACACAGTGCGAATTCACTTCTTAGGTAGTGCGAATTCACTTCCTCTTTTTTTAGGATACTTCTCTTTTTTTTAGGATACTTTTCTATTAGCTTAGTTAAGACTAGTTTTAGGTATTTTTAACATATTTTTATATTTCTTTTTATCCAGGGCCTCTAAGGATATCAGTTATTGTAACTGTAGGAGTTACCCTAGCTAAATAAAAGTATCTTCTTCTTCTTCTTCTTCTTTTCGGTTTGTTGTTATACAGAAATTTTGCTACCATGGCAACATGACGTAAGGACTTGAACCAAACATAAGAACAAACGCACTTTTTCTAATTCCAAATTCTCAGCCTGCGCGTACGCTCGCCTTTGTTCCGTGGACTTCTTGTGTCCGTTTTTGGTCGAAGATTTGGTTTATCAACTGAGTTGATATAAGGTAGATATCGTAAAATATGAGCTTCTACGGCAAAAATTGGGTATAATGTCTCTGAAAATGTTACCAACGATTTGAGAGGTTTTTCTCGCCTAGCTAACGACTGAATGCTAAAGCAAAAAGTAAGTTGTTGAATCTGCTACATAGATGACAAACAATCCCGGTATCCATGATGTTAAAAGGAAGGGGGGCGGGAAGGGAGTGAAGGCAACCTCCTTTTCATTTCCGAAAGGAAAAAGTCTCTGGGAACAAAGTTTGCGTGAAAGCAGTCTTGTATTCAAATAAAACAAGTCACAAAACTTACCTGAGTGAAGGGCGCTCGACATTTGCTGTTTGAACAGTGGTTAACAAGCTGCGAAAAAGATACATGGTTGAGCTAATCAGTCAATAGGCGTACATATAGTAATCGTGTCAACAATACGGGAATTGGTATTAAAAGACATGAGAAATTTCGTGTATCGGCCCAATATGTTCACAGAAGGCTCGATTTCCAAATGTTGGAAGAAATCCGGTTACTGAGTCTCGGCAGTGACGGAACCAAGAGAAGGGTCGGGGAACTTAATAGATTCCCCTACTAATACATCCGTCAGACCTGATGATTATTTTTACTCATTGAAATTTTTCCTAACAGAAACTGAAATAAATACCAGCCGCAAAGCGCCATATAACTTACGTACAAAAGATAACTTACGTTGCACTTTGCTTTTTAACCGTGGAATACCAATGAATTTTACTCAGCATGATCAAATTGACGACATCTACAACCAAATTTATTACTTCTGTTTTAGAGGTGTGTCCTCCACGAAATTTCATTTGTATTGTATGTATCATGACGGCGAGGATCCAGAAAAATCTATTCTTCCTTAATTCCCTGCTCACAAACTTATAGTCATTTCAACTTAACGTGAGCTTAGTGGACTCAGACACGCATGATTAGACTTGCCTACAAATCGAGCTCAATTTTTTTCGCGAACGCGAAGCGCGAGCGGGAGATTTTTTATATGAGAAGCGAAGGACTTTGAGAAAGTCCAACGCATGATCTACATCGTTCTAAATGGAACAAAAATGACCCGATCCGTCGCCAAAGAGTTAGGTGTTTCGATACAGTTTTTCGGAGACTTTCCCGATATTTTTCAATTGACTTAAAAGTGATATTACCCTTGTCCGATCGCTATAAAATTTTTACCACTACATGACTGACTTTTGATTGAAGTTTGTCAAAATGTTGTTTTAAGTAAAATCGATATCACTATGGCGACAATAAACTAAACACTTTGAAATCGATGAAAGCCGAATTTTGCGCGATCTAGATCCGACACCAAGAACTTAAAGTGTGGCATTTAGCAAATAACCTATCGGATTATGGCGATGAAAACAAATGAAAACTTCATACTTTTCTCCAACAGCGTGACTTTCAGAAAGCCCCGAGGGACGGATTGATACAGACTGATTGATGAATTGATACCAGGCTTCTATCGGTCAAAGTCAAATGTCCCGACCCCGGGGTCGCTTCGCACGATCAAAAGCCCGACATGGGGATAGTCTCAGCCATCAAATCCCCTCCCCTTGCCCGCACTCCCCCCCCCCCCCACGGGATTTACTTTGATAGGTGCATTACGTTAACCTTAAATAAAAGTAGTAAGAACGTACTTTTGAAATGTTTTTTATTCGTTTTATATAGTATTATAGTATTGTTTGTTTAGATTTTTCCCCCGGGGTGGGGGCTTTTTTGACACTTTTGATTGACCTTCCGTTTCCCACCCTGGGGAATTTGATCAAAAAATTTTAAAATTTGTCAAATCCCCACCCCTTGCCCGCACTCCCCCCCCCCCCCCACGGGGTTTACTTTGATAGGTGCATAAAACGTGAACATATTTCAAACCCTATGTTTTCAATAGCCGTGATAAATTAAAAGTAAAAAAGTTTTAAATATCTCAAGTTACTCTTAGGCAGCGCAGAATGCTACTAAATAACATACGTAACTGCTGGGGAATTTTGTTGTATTTTCTTTCTTGCAATCCTGAAAACTAACTTATTTTCACACCACCTGTCTAAGTGCAACTTTCTAACTGGCCGTATTTATACTAGAAGACGTCTTAGACGTCCAGACGCATTAAACGTCTGACTGTTAAGTGCATGTCCCGTTTTTATACTAGACGTCTTAAACGTCTGAGACTACTCATTCATCTGTTAAGTGCGTCGATTGGACGCACTTAACTTCAGACATTTTATTCGTCGGACGTTTAATGCGTCTGCCTTATTTCCCGTATTTACACTAGACGTCTACGTCGTGCTAAGGCGTCTTAAACGTCTCAGACGTCTAAGACGTACTCTAGTATAAATACGACCATTTATTGCTTTCCTGCTGTATGTTTCTAGAACGGCTCGACAGAATTTTTTTTGACCTCATCACATAATCTTCACGATTTATATAATAACGCCTGAAACTTTCATTTAGATTGATTCACTGCAACACCTTGAAATTTCAAGACAAACCTAGCCTACGACAATTGCTACGAACAGGCCAAAAAATTAACTGAAAAAAAAATTAACTTTCAAAATTAACCTTTACTGTGCTCTTTTAAGAGCACAGTAAAGGTTAATTCCAAAGAGGAAGCAAAATATCTATATATTTTGCTTCCTTTTTGGAATTAACCTTTTATTTTTTCTCATTTATTAATTTAAAAAAATAATTACCTTTAGATATTTTGCTTCCTTTTTGGAATTAACCTTTTATTTTTTCTCATTTATTCATTTTATATTTTTTTTGTGCACGACTTTTTCAGGTACGCACGTGCGTACCGTGCGTACAGGTATAGCTACGCCCCTGATTACAGACTTATTTCGGTTCTACCCTGCTTTGCAAAGTTCTTGGAGCCAATTGTTACCGACTACATCGTAAATTATATCAATGATTTCAATGTTCTATGTGAAAACCAATATGGTTTCAGGAAAAATCGTTCTCCTAGCCTTGCGTTAGTTGATTAGTGCGACAAAATTTCTACTGCCTTAAATACACTGTCTTGGCATGCCACTGCTTATTATCTTTTTATTATATTTCTTTCTTTTTAGAATTGATCTGTTCTATAGTTTATTGGATTTAAGAGACAAAGATGAAGTTGCCAGTGCTCTTAGAACTGCATTGGGCAGTACAAAGGTATGTTGTGGCTATTCTTCTGATATTGTACGCATATACAACATCAGTAAACTGTATCTATTTTCTGTACCTTACATGCTCTGCTTTCTTGAAAAATTGAACTGCCACCTATTGCAGTACATTTTGACTGCAGTCTTGCCAGGGTAGAATTGTGTTGTTTAAGAGATGGAGATGACCAAACCACAAAATAGAAAAAAAGCATCTCTTTCTGAGCAGGATTTCTTAATGCTATGAGAGATTTTTGGAGGGATCTATACCCAGAGGAAGCAAGTCACTTCTGATTCATTGTTAGAATCTCCTTTTGAGCTCTCTTGTGTTTGTTTGTGAAATAAAGGAGAATTTAACATATGATAGCAAGGCTGATATTGGATAATTTTCTTATAAATATATGTTCATGCTTTTTTCTTTAGTATGGCAATGAGGATTTCTTATCAGAACTTATTACAAAGGCTTGTGGTGAGTAAAACAAGTGTGCAAACTGTTTCCTACATGAAGTTTCTAATATTATTACTATAAGTGATCATTATAAAGTGGAAAGTGTACTTTAATTTTTCACCTGCGGTATCACAAGAGAGATGTAATAGGCCTCAAGTATAGACTGACTACAGTGGTTAATCAGCAATAAACAAATACATTTGTTTGGTGTGCCTTGGTTGAACTTTTTTCCTTTTCAGTGAAAGAGCAGGGCATTCATTAGGCATCAGAGATTGGAGAATTCTCCGTTTACTGCCCTGAATTCTCCCACTAAGGTTCCTTAGCTACCCTACGACTATTTATTATTCAGCGTGGAACCTCTTTCTAAATATTTTCCACTGACGTTACACCTTTTGCCTGCTACCAGAATTCTTATGGTCAAATTCGTTGTATCGCGCTGCGCATTTGCAAACTTCAAATGGGTTTTTCTGTTCCATCAATCATTTGAGTGCGGGCGGAGTTAACGCAAATCACGACCGGCAACGCACTCGCCCAGCTTGGCCCGCCAAAACAAAACTGAGAATGAATCTAGACGGCTCAAGAATAGCAAAGGAAATCGCGATGATGAGTGGACTTTTTGTAGAGGGCAGGAGGCAGACATTGCTTTGTTCTTGTAAGAGCCTTGTAAGAATAAGAAACATCAGAAAAATCTTTGAAGAAAACTAGTCGATTAATGCCTGAAACAGGGCGATTACAAGCAACGAACTTGAAAAACAGAAACAAAGTGGAATCGAAATGCACCAATCACAAGTAAACATGTGTTTCCTAAGAGGTCCGCTATGATGATTGATGGAACAGAAAAACCCAAAATTCCTTCTAAGTTTGCAAAACGCGCAGCACAATACAATGAATTTGGCTATAATGAGTGCACTTTTCCTTACTGCCTTGAACAGTATTTTGTTAATTATGTGTCTTTCTTTAGTTTCTCTTTACTTCAACCTTGATTGATGATGTAGACTCTTGCAACTTACATGATACAATTCCTGGAATTTTCCACGTCACCAATATTAGTTTTTGCCCAGTTTTACATTTTTTAAAATCTTGGTTACTATACTACCATATTGTTTCGGTTATAAGGTACACTAGCCCGGCCGAAAACCCGGCCAGCCAGGAAAAGGCTGGCCAGGCCAGGCTTTCCGGGTTTTTGGCCAGGTTTACCGGGAGAATGCGGCCTGGTAAAGCCTGGCAAGTATGGCCACAGCCAAGCTTTCTTGGCAACCTTGGCCACCAAAGCTTGGCCTTCCTGGCCTTGTTACTTCCAAGGCTGAGCTTTCTCGGCAACCCTGGTCAAAAAAGCCCGGCCTAATCCAGGCCTTAAAGATTCAAGCCAGGCTTGGCCAGGCTTTTTGGAATTTCCAGGCCAAAAATTTGTAACATTAGGGAGTTTAAGATCCAACTACGTGGACGACAACTAGAATGTCAAAAAAACAATAGGTTTAATTAGCAAAACAACAACTTCGCACGTGCAACACACTTTTTTGTTCATTTCTTTCCTGTTTTTGCACGACTACGACGTGAAAATGCCTAATTTTTGCGTTTTATGGAGGACGTAAACAAGCAACGACGAAATTTTATTTCTCTTTCTGAGCTTGAATATGGTCCCTTGAAATTCAGCTTCAGGAGGGTTTGCCTACAATTGACAAAGTAAGTGGGTAGGAATAATCGCCATAAAGACTGAAAAAACTCAAATTCACTTTTTAAGTGACGTTCTTGTCGCCGTCGCGCCGTTGGATCTTAAAGTCCCTATTAAGTGACTACAACATTAAACCTCAGAATCTTTGGCAATTTGTTGTCCCATGAAGGACAGTCTTTGCTTTACAACTGCTTTTTTTTCACAAAGAATGACACATTGCCAGTTTCCACATATAACTAACAGAAAATCTACAAAAGCAGTCATGCATGAGCTTTACAGACCATCCATGCCTCTTTGATTACAGACAATGACTGCAATTAAGACCCTGTTTACAAGGAGTGGGGGACCCCATTCTAGTGGGGTAGGTTTCTTTTGTTTTGTGTCCCCTAGAGCGTGAAAACAAAAGAAACCAACCCCACTAGACCGGGGTCCCCCACTCCATGTAAACAGGCCCTAAGTCAGTAACAGTGTCTGTAATCAAAGTGACCAGTGACCTTAACAAAACTCTGTGGGCTCATTTGCACTGTCTTTGAAGTTACAACCTTAAAAATTGCCTTGATGGTGTCTTGTAAAATACGATGATGTTATGGTTCTACAGACAATTATCTATGTAGCAAGTTAAACATTATAATATCACCCTTGAACACGAAGATTATAATGTTCCAGTCCATGCAGTCTAGACCTTTGCATGATTATTTTTAGATGTGGTTAAATGTAATTTAAGCTAAGTTAAACGCGAAACAATACTGGTCTGGGGTTTCCCTTGTCTCGGTCATGCGCAGTGGTGGGGGATCTGCAGGGGGTCGCGTGGTTTTACAGTTCGGGTTTTGAGGTCATCTCATTTGCACGTGCACTTTTGCCTTTTCGACGGTGCTTGGCGACTTTACTCCCCGCCCTTCCCTCCCCCTTTTCCGGTAAGTATGTGGTAAGTATCATGGTTCCACTGTCTTCTGTCAGTGTGACGGTGCCTGGTGGTTGCCGCTCACAGGGTTGTCATGGTTACCCTACGCGCTCGGCTCCGGTGCTCGAGGCCCCACCATCTTTCCAGGCACCTTCCCCAGGCTCATCTATTGTTGATGAGTTTAAATGTACAGAGTCTTTATATTGATAAAAGAGCTATGTAAATGATTTAAGTCCTTCTCATTCTATCATGCTAGAGTTGTACTTGGATTTCATGTCTAAGCAATGGCGTGGTCTTGGTGTGTTCAAGATGTCTTCAGTTCAATCAGTTTTCCGTACCTGTGAGCTAATGTCCCGGCTAATGTCCAACATGAACAACGTCCACAACACGTTTTTCGTCGCAACTTTGATTTATAATGTAGTCAGCATTTTCTTTCCCAACTTAAGTTTACCTCTTGTATTTAACACTTCAAATGCGCTGGAATACTCTAATCAACGCTGAAAATAAACGCTCTTACAGTACCCGAACGACATCTCGATCAGCCGCCATGTTTTTTGTTCCCAGGCTTCCACGTGCCTTTCACACATGCGCGATTTGATTTACTTTGTTAGATAAGTGTAAAACGAACTTCCGTTGAATAGTTCAAATTCACGCGGACTTCACGAGCGACAGAGTATTTTCGTAAGACTGTCTTTCTATCATCCATGTTATTTTCGAGACAGAGTGATCAATTGCGAAGCATGTTTCCAAGTCAGTTAACTCAGCTGGATTATGGCATGAAGGTATGTTTTCTAATAACTTCGCGCAATTAAGCTTAAACTTCAGAGATGAAGTGTCGATCCGGCAGTCGGAAATTCAGTCAGTTGCCTCTACTTCAAGCCCAAAGCAGTGTTTGAAATCGCCGGAGTTTTCTAGGCAACTTCTTGATTTTTTTAGACAAGTTAAATAAGATATTTCGTGCAAATTGGACGTGAATTTCCGACTGCCTGGCATCTAGTATTTTGAAAACCGTACCCGTGAGTCAAGAATCTTATGCTTATGCGAGTTCGGAGAATTTGTCTACAACAATACGAAACCTTTATTTAGAATCGCTTGCCATTTCTGAACAAACACTAAATACTCTGGTGAGGTTTCGTTGATAATTTCTGTGGATATTCATCGAAAACATTGAGATTTCACTCTATGCCCAAGCTCGACAGTCGCTTCTACTCTTAACTCAAGGCAATATTTACAATCGCTTGAGATTCCTAAACAAATATCTTATGTTCTTAGAGGAAGTAAACAAGCTATTTCGAGAAAATTGGTCAAAATTTCTGACTGCCGGGTATCAAGTTTTTTGAAAACAGTTCCCTGCTGCCGGGTATCTAGACACTTAATATTTCGAATTTGGAAATTAAGATTTGAGAGGAATGCACAGATTAATGCTATTGATTGATTCCTTAATTTGTTTACTGCAGAAATAACTGACTCTTTGTTGCAAATCATCAAAGGAATACTCAGGAAATTGTGTTTTCTGGCGCTACAAGGTTATAAGGCAGACTTGTGAAGACCAATGTTAAATAAAATAGGAGAAGAAATTAAGCATATTAGTTTCCGATATGCATGCATGCAATGTCTGCTACACGTTGGAAGCAATAAATTTTCCATTTATAATGACTTGAAAGTTGAACTTACATATAAAATTAAAGTACAACCTGTAGAATTGTTTATTTGAACTTCGATTCATAATTATAAATACACAGTACATCACTGCAATTAAGGTAAAAAACCAGAGCACCAGCACTTAAGCCTGATGTGTGGACCTTCAGTTCAGAAGGCTGTTCAGTGACTTTGAAAGAAACAGTCATTTAGCTTTTTTTTTTTCATATAAATAATTGTATTATTGGAAGATGTTTATTGAATTTGTCTGTTCGCTAAAATTGAGTGCTAAATTGCTTTTCTGTTACCTAGTATGCCTTAATAAGCAAAAATTGTAAAGAAGTGGCCACTATGTCATGTAATATCACATTATTACAATGTTAAAAATATTTCTAAAAAGAAAATTGAAATCCAGATGTTAAATGTATGCGGTGATGTGTATGTTGAGCAAAATAAATTTAAAATCACTGATCTTGTCATTTGGATTATAAACAAACACTGCCTAGAGATCCCATTTACAGGGTATGTTTTATATTTTTTTCCAATCATGACTAGCTATAGGTTACTTTGCACTATATTTACACTTTATTCGTTGTCTAAGTTTGGTATGCTTAAACTGACTTTTGACTCAGCATTGCTATAATAGTCATAATAATAGTGCAAGTTTTTGTGGCTTCAAGCAGCTTGGGTGGACTATATTCTATAAGACTGACCACTCAAGGTAAACCCTGAACAAGTATGCATGCCCTGTGATTAGAGCGGTTTTCACTTGACTGTCGTAAAACCAAAACCAAAGTAAATACACTAGCCAACCAAAGGGCGTAGTAAAACCAAAACCAAAACCAAAACCAATCCTTCATGACTGGCCAATAAAATTAAGCTTCCTTTCGCCCTATGACGTTTTTGACAATTAACCAATCAGAAGGCGCGATCTGTCGTCACTTTGAGATGAGTTTGAGAACTTTCAATCGACCGCCATTTGCATTGTCGATGCAGTTGTGTGAGGATTTTAACGAAGTTTGGAGAACTGTAATTAGTTGAGAACGGCATTGGAATAAATGTTCTGAAGAAAGGATGCTGTGGTGATCTGATTTGTTTTGGAAGCAGAGATTCGGGAACGTAAGTTTGTGTTTTCTTCGGTTCTTTCAGTACACGCAGAACTCGTGACTGCCTTTTTCAGACTTCGCTCAACGTCAGTAAAGAAGGACTTCTTAATTTCACCGAGTTCGGTAAGATTGCGGGCTTTTTTCTGAGTGAAGTACTTTTATTTAGTGGTGGCATGTAAAAAGTTTATTTGCTTAAATTAATTTCCTATCGGCGAACAGAAAGCTTAAGCTTACTTTCTGCGAAACTCTGCACTTGTGGCTTATTGCATTTCCAGCATTTCTGCACAGTCAAAGAAATGAAATGTATTCGATTCTTTTAGTCCTGTTTCCTGTGGCAGTAATGGAAAATTAAGTTTAGAAAACTTTAAGATAGAACGCCTATGGCTTCGAAGTTCGTGGAGGCGAGTCCGAGCGAGTGGCAAACGGCTTGTTTTGGCGGGAAAATTTTGTGGCTAGGTGCTCTAGGTGCCGACAAGAAGGGTCCGATGTGGGAATTTCTTTTCGCAGATATTTAAAAATAAGGTTTAAATGTCTGCCCCACATTTTTGCAACTTCTGCAAAAACCATGGCGTCCCTACTCGCTTCACATACGCCCACAAGTTCTCCTGTCCGTGGAGCGAGTGTGCTTGCGAGCTGTGCAGCAGGTTGAGGCAGAGAAACCACTACCGGCGAACTCTCGCAACAAGCAGAAGAAACGCCGCAACATCAGCTACCTGTACTGCAACAACAGCGACTGGAGGCGCCTCGGCCGTCCCAATGGTGGCAAACAGAACAAAAACTACTGGAGCCACATCTTTAGCGGCAGCCAGAGCCGGTAAGGTTTTGTTTTCTTTTTGCTTTAGATGATTAAAAAGTTATCGAGGTTGTATCGATAAAAAGGATGGTATAAAGGCGTTTTGCTATTGTGTACAAGAGTTCAGTTCCACCTTTCCTGCGCGTTTCTGGTATACATAAGTCTTAATGAAGAAACGAAACCACTTAAGACCGATGCCAGTCTATGAACAACTAAAAAATTTTAGCCAGACGCGATGATTTTTTTTTTTTTGGGTGGGGGGCGGCTTTAGTAAACATCATTGTCCTTGGCCTTCGTCATTTTCATGTAATATATCAAACATGAGATGCAGTGTTTCATCACCAGATGAAACACCGAGAAGAGAGTTGAAAATACGACGCGCAGCGGAGTATTTTTGACGAACTTCGAGGTGTTTCATCTGGTGATGAAACACTGTGTCGAATGTTTGATATTTCTTCTCAAACAAAATCATTTTTGAAGGAGAAATTAAGGATGCAAATACTAAGCAGTGTTTCATCCGATTTCCAAACACTCATTAAACATTAATTTCCTTTGTATTTTCTTAATGAATTATTAATGAGTTTGAGAATTTTGTTTGAAGAAGTGTTCACTTTGATAATTTTTTTGACAATTTGTGAATTTTTGACACTTTAATAACAAGATTGGTTTGTCTCAACACAGACTCTACACTTCATGTGCATTTTAAAAGTGAACGAAACGCAACCTACATAGAGTAAGATTTTTATTTTGCTATTATCCATTTTTTAATAAGGACTTCTCTCAAAGTACATAAGTAGCAATAAAGACATTTAAATGCACAAGAAATTAGACACTTGGTCGACTTTTAAATCAGGGCCAGTGTCCTGGAATATTTTGCATTGCATTTGTGACTGGTATTTTTGTGTTTACCAAAAACAACTGTTAGCTGGCTTAACAGGAGCTATATGGCTAATCAGTCAGTAAGGGGTGTGCAAATAGATGTAGATTGCAGACTGGCACTTCGGTTAGACGAAATAATGCTCCAGTTAGCCTATTTATGGTTAGCTAGCCTATCCATGATGGTAACTACTGGTAACATGATTTAAATTCTGTGTGCAGTCTGCATATGTCACACACCAGCCAGTTAGTGAGTCATGTATCAGGGACTGTGCAGGGCAAGGGATCTGGACCTTTTACGGTTGATGAGGGAAGATAAGTAATGACTTTGTAATTTTAATTAAAGAATTACTGCTGCAAAATGGTAAATGATAAACAAGTGATAAGAGTATGCAAGCTTATACTCCAGGCTTACAGCTATTTCAAGTTCAAATCCAGCTGTCCATCATCTGAAGACTGAAAACAGGGCTTCACTCAACAAAGATGCAACAGAGATTCCATAAACTGATAATAAATAATTTACAGTCTTCAAAATTAGTCATAAAGAAATAACAGAAACTCAAATTTTATTTCTAGCCATTTCATAGAGTTAAATTTCACATTTTTGGGGGGAAGCATGCCACTGATCCTGCTTAAGTTTTCCTTTTTTCTATTTATTGTTTGTTCTTTTTGCAGCAAAAACAAAGAGGTTAAAGAACGAGCAAAAAACATCTGAAATGAATGAATTTGTAAATAACTACATGTGTAAGTTAACTGATGAGGAAAAAAAACTACCGTTTATAACTAACCATGCAAGGGCCTTGAAAGCCTACCAGCAAGTAAGTAACATCCATCTCATGTAGATGTGTTGTAAGAGTTATATAATAGATATTAGAGCGGTTTTCACTTGACTGTCGAAAGGGATTGGTTTTGGTTTTGGTTTTGGTTTTACTACGCCCTTTGGTTGGCTAGTGTATTTACTTTGGTTTTGGTTTTACGACAGTCAAGTGAAAACCGCTCTAAAACGAAAGTTAGTGAGTATAAAGTTTTTCTTGTTGGGCTGATACTGGGGGAGGGGGGATGGGGTGACAGCCCAAACAAACGCTGTTTGAGCAGAACCATATAAAAACAGAATTCCTCCTGAAAATCGCTGGAATATCGTCCCAAATTTTTGGGAGACATTCCCAGAAAATCTCAGACTTCCTAGAAATTTAACTTCCTTACCTTGTGTCTCCTGGAAAATTTCCCAGATTCCCAGAAGAATTTTTATTTTTTTATTTTTCTCCCAAAACAGCCCTTCTTAGAGTTGATGCCCCCCATGGCTGATAAGAGGAATTTTTTTACAGTAGAATTTTACCTTACCATAACCAACAGAACTTAATGCATAATGACGTAACAGTGTAATTAATAAACCAGTAAATCATGAACAACACTGTTTTACCATAGGCCAGCTCCGGTAAAATATATATAAAAAATCCTTATAATAAATTATAAATATAAGAAGAAAATAAAGTGGGGACCAATCAAAGAACTGGTGTACATAGCAGTGGGTAAACAAAACTTGCCAGGAGATTCTACAAAACTGTTACTGAAATCTTTCATATCATGTGATATTTCAAAATGTGACAAAGGTTTTTATACCAACATTGAGGGTGAAGACCAGTAGCTCACAGACAAACAGTTCGTTTCTGAACCACTTTATATTTTGAAGTCGGTGATCAATTTTTGTTATCTTTCTTATAAACAATGTATTTATTTTGATGTAAACTGATAACAAGAACCATTACCTGTGATCAGAAACCTTAGTTTTTGCAAAATATTTGAACCTATAACATATAACATCCTATAACTGAAAAACCATTAGTACAGCTAGGCAAAAGTTGGTATTTCCTGTAGGCAGTACATTGCAACATATTGATGACGTGCAAATTAAATCAGCTAGTGCACAAGTGCACAGAATGATCCTTTCTAAAAATGTTAAAAATATTTTCAAACATTAAGGTGGCAGAACACAGTTTCTGATACCTGCACCCCGGGGTGGGGGGGGGGGTACTCCCATCTGGCTTTTAGCCAGACATTGAAAACTGGCCGTCCAGAAGGCATGTTTTTCCAAAACGTATAAGAGATTAAGTGAATTTTTGTTGTGTTTCTTCCAAAAATGGGTGTCCATAGGACGGCTGGACACCCTTCTGGCTAAAACCTTGACTCCCATACATTACCTATACAGGTATGTGCCGCCCAACAGGGTGGTGATTTTGAAGCTCCTGATTTAGAATGGGGTATCCATTACAGAGGCGTTTTCTAGAATGGGGTATAATATTTCGAACGCGAAGCTCCAGTTTTGTAAGCAGCCATTTGAAATTGTTCAAGAACATATTGCTTTTAAAAATACGGTTCAACTTACAAACTTTCTTGAACAGAGTCTAAAATATTGGCCCATTTCTAGAACGGGGTATCAGTTCTAGGGTGAATTGTAAAACAGGGTATCAATTTTAGGGCAATTTTTTTTAGAACGGGGTGCCAATTTGAAGTCCCGGGTGGCACAAACCCACCAAAAAAATACCCAAGTGCCCCCCCCCCCCGGGACCTGCACGGCATTTGACATTATTCGAAAAATTTTGCCAAGCATCAGTTAAAGGATAGACTATCATATTTTGATACTAAAATTGGCGTGTGTGTCATTGCCATGGTAACATGACTGGATAAAAACATGCCTTTAAAATCAGGTTTTGTTCAGTTGCAGGAAATTAAGTTATAGGAAAGAAGTTATAACTTACTGCTGTCTGAAGTGTCTCCCTGCCAAATTTTATGAATTTCTATTGAGTGGTTCTTGAGAAACACGCGCCTTTCCGAGAAGGTCGAGATGGTAAAAAAATCATCCATTCACAATCAACTGCACAGTTCACTATGAATTCACTATTTTCTAACATTTTCCTTTTAATTTTTAGCGACAAACAAAGAGTCAACCACCAGTATTACAGCCAGACGTCTGCAGGGAGCCATCTGACATCATGGCCCTGCTGGAGCTTGAGGATGTGTTCCCTCACATTCATTTTACAACTCTACAAGAGTTGTACAATGACTGTGGGGGCAACACATCCCAAGTGGCCAACTTTCTTACGGAGGACACAGCAATTAACTTGTCTGATGATGTGTGCAGTCCAGTGCTGAATTTCAACACTAGATGCGATGATCTTCCAAGTTCAAGTACTTATGAAGTTGATTCACTCTCTGCCTTGCTCAGCTCCCCATCAGTACATAGTGAGGGGAGAAGGCCATTCAGGTGTCCACACTGTGGGCATACGTACCCCTCCGGGGACTATCGTTTCTGCCCACGTTGTGGGCACCCCTTGCAAGGAAGACCTCGTCTGTGAGGCTTCCATTTCCATAAAATATCTATACTCTCCCCAGCAGTGATTGTAAATTCTTCGAGGTAGGGTTTTTTAAAAGACAAAAGGTTTAAAGAAATGTTGCGGTTAATTTGAATTCCTAGAGGGTTGTGTGGCCTCTTAAAAATCACATTGGTGGGAAGGTATGGATATTTCGTGAAACAAAACATCAGCCACCCTGTCAATGCAGCTACTGAAGCAACCGAAGTCAACACCCTGATATGAATAACAATTTGGTGATCTTCTTACCTCCACTAGAACATATTAATCCTTTCTAGGACTGTTAAATTTGTCTTGGCAGTCAGAGGGAATTTCATTTGAAAGTTTTCAGTTCCCTCAATGTGTTTTCTTGGTTGCATTGAGAGAGTGGTCATAAATTGCTCTACTTGGTAGTCTTGTTATAATTCAGTTTGTTTATTCATAAGGGTTGCCAGTCAAGATCAATTGTAGTAAAAACATGTTTTCAAAAGGTCATATGTCAGACAACTATATCAACCCATAAAAAAAATTAAAAGACAAAGGTGGCTTATAATTTTGAACATAGATTCCCTTTATGCAAAGTCAGTAAAAATTTTAAAGAGGCCAGTAAAAAATATTAGGGAAACTGAAGGTTCAAAAATACAACTGGCAACCCAGTTAACTAACCTCTACAGACTTAGTTAAGAATTCAAACTTTTGGCCTTTTCCCCTCCATGCATGTACTTTTGTTATGTCTCATCAATGAATAACCAAATATTGATTGACTAACTGATTCAAATCAGAAGGAAGAGATTGGCAACTAATCCTCTTGTAATCATCTTGGCTTTTTGATAAACAATGACTTTTGCTAATTAATGGAAGAGTTGGGTAATGCAAGGAGTTAATACCATTGCACTCAGGATTTAACTTTATTTTCCTTTTTTTAAGAAACATTGTATCATTAGAGGGCCGTCTGATAAAGACGAGACGATTAGGTTGGCGACAACCATTTTGTATTGACAACTAAATGCCATTAAGACATCATCGGCAATAAGAGTTGTAAACAACTAAATGCGAAAATTGTAAGTTGTCAACAACTAACCAGTTGTGGGAAACTGCTCAGTTGTCGACGTTTTTCAATTTTCGCATTAAGTTGTCGACAGCTTGTCTTGTAGACGATTTTTTTTTGGTTCTTGATGACATTTAGTTGTCAATAAAAATTGGAGCCCGATGTCAAGATTTATACTCTGTGTCCATGATGCACGTTTAAAGGTCATTATTAATTTTGAAGGCATCCAGTTTCTTGAAACAAAAAAGTTATGGTCATTAGTGGTATATATGAACCCAATTAATTTGTTGAAGTAAAGGTCATTATTTGAAGGCATCCAGTTTCTTAAGAAAAAAAAAAGTTATGGTCATTAGTGGTATGAACCTAATTTGTTGAAGTAAGATTATTATTTGAATACATTCAGTTTTTATTAAAAAAATGTTAAGAGAATTATTTAGTGATATGAACCTTATTTGTATAAAGGTCATTATTTGAGACATCCAGTCATTTGAAAAAAAAAATATTATGGTCATTAGACTGGCTTTCACTTGTCTGTCAAAAGTGATTTGCATTTACTTTGGTTTTGCATTACAACACTCAGTGATTGGCAAAAAACTCGTGCCACTTTCTCAACCAATCAGAAGTAAAACCAAAACCAATCGTGACTTGCTCACGCAAGTTTTCCTACGTTTCGTGTAATTGCTTCGAGTTTTGATTGGACAATGGATTGCTCTGCGTCCTTTGTGATTGGCCAGAGTAATTACTTTGGTTTTGGTTCGACGACACTCAATTGAAAACTGCTCTATGGCAAAAAGAGCGGAGCCAAGAATAATCAAACACTGCATAACCCCTTTGTAACAGCCCCCCTTTCCATTGAAATAATACTCAGTTCCTTAAAGGGCCCTAGTCAGCCACACCTTTGTTTTTGTTTACATGTGAGACTTTGGCTATTTTCTTTTTATTATTCGGAGCATGTTGCAATGAATGGAAATCACTTTGAAATTACTTAAGATGATTAAACACACATTCAGGAACACAACTGACTGTAAAGCAATAAGATTTCGCTTCACCATGCAGTAATAATTTCAATGGCATCGAAAATGGCGGAGGCTGACTAGGGTCCCTTAACATACCTATCAGGCAAGTAATGATAAAATCCTCTAACACAGCAAATCTGCCATTGTTCTATTTCATGTTACATGTAAGTTTTTGTTTACAACAAATTATACTGAGTAACAAGAACAAGAAATGAACAACAAAATTGTAGAACAAAACTTAAAGTAAAGTTACATTATAATTAAAGTAAACAAAGCTTTGCAAATTAGAGAAAAATAAAAAAATTGAAGATAATTTGCTGTCATTTTTGAGTCGGAAATGACCTATAATTAGCATTTGAAAGATGGTTAATTAGTCAAAAAAGGTAACATTGGCCTGTTGTAAATTTTGCTAGTATGGAGGAAGTGTCCCGTTTATTAGTAAAATTGTAAAGTTGAATTAGTTTTCCTTCAATGAACAGTTTGAGCTATGAGCAGTGTTGTGAACAGCAAAAAAACAAATTCGTAGCTACCAACACAGATTATCTATGACTGTACTTGCCAGCACTTGCGATAGAAATTCTGGACGCTGTGTAAAGAAACCTGAGAAAATGCATTAACAATAGCAAATGGCATGCTGGCTCTTAGCAACTCAGGCCATCTTCTAACATACATTTTTGCGCTACCAAAAACTAATTCTATAGGATTAAAATCGTAAGAATATGGCGGCAGCTTAACCAGAGTTATATTTTTAGGTGCCAAAATGTTTCTCAAGTCTCTTTCATTGTGAATGGATGCATTATCCATTACCAGAAACGAGTCTCTTGCCATTAAAGGAACAAAATATTGAGTCATACCGTAGTTAAACTGAAGTCTATTAAAGCTTCCGTAGATAGGATATGCTCCAAGAACTCCCTCGTTGTATCCGATCACACTCAACACAGACATTTTCTCTCGCTCGTCTCCGCGTTTGGTGACAACGGAAACATTGGCATTTGTATGGCAGCGTCCAATAGTTCGCACTCCATTCGCGAGTTGTATGGCAGTTTCATCGGCAAAATACAGCTTCCTCGGATCTACAGTTCGTCGCCAATTCACAAAAGCCCTTCGTCGAGCATTGTTCTCGGGTGTAAATCTCTCCAGGGGAACTTTTGATGCCTTGTGGCGCGTCAAATCTAAACTAAGAAGAGTTCTGCAAATGGTCGGAAGAGAAGGTACTTCAGCAGGAGGTAAATTCAAGTCGTCTCGTAGGGCTGCCTGCATTTCGCACAGATACATAAATGGATCGTGAGTAACAAGGGCTTCTAGATAGGCTACTTTCCAGGGCGGCATTATCGTCGGAGGAGAACCTCGGTTTCCCGGGTCAAAAAGGCCAGTCGTCAAAAACTTGTCAGTGATTTTTCTCGCAGCGTCGTACGTGCACAAGTTTTCTGCAGCGACAGCGGCAAAACTACCAGTACGAAGGTAGGAGACGGCAATTTGGTATCGCTTCTGCAAAGGGAAGGCTGCTCCTTTCTTGAATATTCCACCTTGTTTGTTAATTCTCCAAGCCATCGCGCGCCACAATCTCTCTAGATGTCGTCTACACGGTGACCATTTTCGTCCGGTGTTGTTGACTGCTCCTCGGTCTCGAGAACAGACGAAGAAACTTCCAGAGATCCTTCAAAGGTTCAGCAACCGACAGAAATTCCACTAGACCATGTTTCAGCGAGAGTTCGTCAAAAAAAAGAAAAAGGGAAACAAACAACGAAAGCAAACTATCTTCAATTTTTCATGACTGCAACTGCGAAGGAAATTGCGTGAGTGAAACTTGAGTAAAACCAAAACCAAAACACGATTTGCGTTTACTTGCGAATTTGATTGGCTGAGAAAACAATGCCTCCTCGCTGATTGGTAGAGCTATTTTAAGGAGCCAATCAGAAGACGAACCAAAACCAAAACCAAACCAATTCCTCAATTACTTTCGACAGTCAAGTGAAAACCGCTCTAACTGTTTTTCCTGTTTTCCGTCAGACTTGTGCAGGCCTTGAACAATATGCCATCGACAAATTTGCCGAATCCTTGGAGGTTATTCCCAGGACCCTCGAGGAAAATGCTGGCGTGAAGCCCACAGAGTTGATATCTAAACTCAAAGCTGCCCACCAGGGTGGGGACAAAAATGCTGGCTTTGATAACGAGGTATAGTTGAAGTACTAAATAACGTAATGTAAAATTTGATTTCAACACGGACGTACTGAGCAGAAAAATAGAACTGACATAGCTTGAAAATCTTAGGCAGTCGACACAAAAATAAATAAATGTTAGACAATACTAAACATTTTCAATTCGATTTAAAAAAGAGAAGAAATCCAGATAAGAATATGCCTAATATAATGCACAAGCTAAAAATTATATAGCTAAAAAATATATATTTACCAATCCTGAATCCAGCTGTTTGATAAAGTTTTGTTGTTTTGTTGCCGACCGTATTTGGTCTGTTAAATTGTTCCGCATCTTTGGGTCATCGTTTGTAAATGTGTGAGCGTAGAATCTTGGGATTTTTTGTTTTGACCCTTTTATTTACAGTGGAATCATGATTTTCAAATGCCTTTTTGGGAAAAGCTAATTAGACCGAATTATTAAGAGGTTCGAAAAATCGGGGATGAAATAGGCCATTTCCGAGGGGGGATAAGTTCTAATCTAACGTGGTGACACTGACATATATGATCTGACATAACTTTGAATGTTGTTTTTCTTAGGGTGGTGGAGCTGCAGTGAAAGACGCAGTAAAAGCAGGAATCTTAGACTTGTATCTTGTAAAGCACTGGGCTATCAAGTTCGCTACTGATGCAGCTGTTACAGTACTTAGAGTGGATCAGGTAAGGGAACACATTTGTGTCGTGCCGTAGCTCTTCAACAAAATTCTCGTCTTTAAATCCAGTTTATACAATTATCTTTGTCCTGATTAAGACCTTGAATATCTAAATGTTAAGTGTTTCTCTCATAGAGTTCATTAGCAACCTTTAAATTGGATTATGGTGACACGTTACATTTTTAATCCTGTTATATTCCCAAGATTTTCCCCTTTTTCTGCTGCTGGCCAGAACATGAGACGTAAGAGATATAATTGGCGTTGCAACTGATCATCTTAAAAGCCGCTAGTCGATCTTGTACTGGTAGTCCAATCCAGAAGACTTCATTTTTTACAACCCCAACTCAGGCATTGGTTATATGCTAAAAGTAACCCCTTAAAAGGGGTTATCCTGTACCTAAAATTTTTACTCCATCTTTGGAGTTATAATAACTCTCTAAAAATGACTGTGTATAGTGCAAATTAGTGGTAAGATGTAAGCATCGTTATGCGCCGTTGACTCCATTTAAATCTTTCTAAAATATGCGATTGAGGCTAATTTTAGAAGGATTTGTATGGAGTCATCAGAGGATAGCGATGTTTATATCACCCCTACCAAATTGTGCACTTGTAACTTGATTTTTAGAAAAGTGGGCATTCGTCATATTGTTGTTTATTAATATGCCACCAATCTCATAATTTCACACATTTCAATTTTTAAAGTCACACCTCTTTACTCTATTCTGGAAATAAAAAAGATGTAAACTAACAGGAAATTTTATAGAGGAAAGCTGCCACTTTATGGTGCAAGTAACGAAACTATTGCCCTTCAAATACCCTTTCACAAGGTAGTTTTCTTAAAGTGCGAAGTAACTAATGCATGTTGTAATTATACCCTTGCATTTTCAGATTATCATGTCCAAACCGGCGGGAGGACCAAAGCCTAAAGACAATCCAAACTGGGATGAAGATTGAGCACTAAAGTGTTGTTATAGGAAGCAATAATTGAATCATCTGTTAACCTGCTTCCTGGTCTGGATTAACGTGTGTTGAGGAACTTTGAATTAGTCTAAGGCCACCAAATGACAGTGACATTTTGGTGACTGAGAGCTGTTTTACTCTCGGCAACGTTACTAACTACTTGGCTTGCAATAGTCCTCTTTAGCTCGTATGTTCTGTTTTCCCAATGCAGGTCTTGTGAGAGAACTGCTCATTCAAGTTTCGTCTTATTCCAGTGCATATTTGGGCCTGATTTATGAAAAGACGAAGGGGCAAATTCCCCGAGACTTTCATTGGAAAAACAGAACATACATGCTAAAGAGGTCTATCCTCTTAAAACTGCTGGGAATAGTTTTAAAGTTTTGGCGAGAGCCATGCTTAAGAAAGTTGTAGCTCCCTCGACCCTGGTAGCTCTCTCAGCTGGCTCTTTCCAGGCGCCTATTTACTCATAAGACCATGCTCGTTCTTAGCACCCCTCGACAGACGCTTTACCGAGCCAGTTGAAGAAAGCGTGACCGTCTGAGCCCAAGATGATTAAAGTGCTAGCAGTGTTTGTTATTTCAGTAGCGTAGTGACCATCATCATACAAAACATCCAATACTAAAACAAGGTCGCAATTTGGTGTCGCGCGTCTTACCTTACAATAGAGAGCTTTAGATTCTAAGACCAGTGCGACTACGAATACGAGATTTTCTCAATACTAAGTAGTGCACGCGCGTGAGCCAGCGTCATTTTGGCGGGAAAACGTGGTAGCCGCCGTCATTCTACTACGAGTTTTCGCGCGAATGTCGTGGTGCGAAAACAAGATATTAAATGTTAGAAATTTTATCATTTTGCGATCGGGTGAGCGCGTAACCTCCTTCACTAAAGATAACAATTCTAACTTTTCAATTAAAAAATTGTAAAATGAAGCTTTCCGGGAAGTATATATTTTAAGAAAACGCGAAAAAACTTCAAGTCAAATCTCGTACTCGTAGTCGTCCTCGAATCTAAAGGTCTCTATTTATTAGGTAGCTTAAGCAACGGTGTTTTTCAGCGAAGCACGTCAATCGGAAGTGCATCATTGGGCAGTGGTTTGGTTGAAACTCTCGGGTTAATCGTCTTTATAAGAGAAAAGAAACTCAGCAATACAAATTTGTTAGCGTCAAGTCATATAAAAAGAGAGAAGGCCTCACTTCCGGTTGACGTGCGTCGCTCAAAAACGTCTTTGCTTAATTAAGCTCGCTAAGTGGTGTTGAGTTGTCCCTTTTCCTTACACCTCCTGTCGCTTTAGAAACGAGAAAAGTGGGCCGAGTTAACTTTCGCAAAGACTTTTGGCGGGAATGTTACTATGGACAGGGAAAACAAATTGGCCAATAGCTGATCGGCGCTTCTCCTGTAACGAATTGTGGGACGCATTACGGCTCCAGTTTCTTTCTCGTATATGAAGTGACGAATAAAGCTTCAGCACCTTTGAAAAATTGCAAGGCATGTTTAAGTAATCATCAGTCAGTGTAACAGGTGCATATCAGAACAGCAGGTTCTTCCAATAAATACACAGAGTGAAAAACTGGTTTCATGTTCATCACCTAGTGAGAGAATCAAGTATAATGAGGATAAATAAATGGTAAACACGAGTAACTGTAAGTAACTGCAAAAGTGAATTGGATGATCCACGGGATGCGAAAGGGTTCTCTTTGCCTCATCATGGGTGTCATGATTATAAAATAATCGCAGTGAAATAGTAATGATTCCACTTCCGTCGTGTTTTTTTAAGAATACTCCGATATAGCTTTGGCGCTCCTTCATAAATATTAAACTCAAATGGCAATAGCACAGGTTGTATCCTCTTGGCCTATGGATAATAAACGTTTCGCCAGGTTTTGTAGGGAAATGTAGGAAAAGGTGGATCGCCCAAAGTAGCTCGGTTAGGCGAGTGATCCTTCTACCCACAAGAACTTTTCTTCGTATAAACGGGACCCATGTCCGAACGCTCTGGTCACTGAGTTCTACCGAGCCTCGACGCATATCAAAAGACGATTGACGTTAATCTCATTCCCCACCTACCACTTATGATATTTGTGAGTTCTACTATCAAAAGTTTCCAGTTCCACCTGACTGTAATAGTTCAAGGGACAAATACAAGACGCCCTACTTAATACATCTGATTCTCATTCCCAAGTATTGTTTCTAAACAATAATCTTTTGTTACATAGCTGGAAGTTTTTTCCCAACAGCGCGCGCTCTAATAAGTTACTTGGAGGTCAAATGACATCTAACAATGAAACTGTTTCCCGCCAAAGTCTCCCAGCAACCAATCAAATCTCTACTCTCGGGAAACAAAATTAACTGTTTCCCGAGGGACCAGTCATTACTTGTTTATTGTTTTGAGACAATAGAGCGGTTTTCACTTGACTGTCGTAAAACCAAAACCAAAGTAAATACACTAGCCAACCAAAGGGCGTAGTAAAACCAAAACCAAACCAATTCCTCAATTACTTTCGACAGTCAAGTGAAAACCGCTCTATTTGAGATAGATCTTAGCCCAAGGACCCGGCCGTTTATATGGAAAAAACTAGTCCCGGGTAGTAGTTTCACACGCCTACCCGAGCTACCCTGGGCGAGCCAATTTTTCCTACATTTCCTTTAAAAAAAAAAACATGGCGAACCGTTTACATGAAACGAAATGTTGTCTCGGCCAGAAGGTTGACCCGACTAGCGGGGTCACCCTTTTCCTATCGTAGGGTCATTCTTTCAGCCAAATCAAGTTTTCTCCGTATAGACACTTTGGCTCGCCCACCCGGGTCAACTCGGTGAAGGCGAGCATATATAAGGTGCGGTTACACACCCCTTGTAAAAGGGTATATATTTTCCGTGGTAAATTTGCCGCGGTAAATTTTTGCTCGGGTAAACTTTACCAAGATGACTTTTAGTTACACGTTATCTTATTTACCACGGTCAGGAGCCCATCAGTGCCATGGTTGATTTCCGTATTCACGCAATTATTTTCCCGGGAAACACTTGAAGGACCTTAAAGGTTGATTTCCTCTGACGCGTTTTTGGCTACGCACGTTAACGCACCTAAATTTTAATCACGTAAAAAAAATGGAGACACGATAGAAAGTGCTAAGCTTAAACGAGAAGTCGAGCGAGGTTCAACTTTAACGGTTACGAGCGATGTTTCATGCATTGCCTCTTTTTTATTTGCGAATGTAAATTATACGCTCGTACGCACGTAAAAAATTACGCGACACTGAAAATCAACCCTTAGAGCGAGCGGGATTTTCGGTTTTAAAAACTGTTGATATCCAGGATTAAAAAAAACATAACCCAGATGATCCAGGTTGAATTTCTGAAATTTCAGAATCAAGTGAACAAGCGAGCGAATTCAAATTCGAATTTGCCCGGCAAAAAGGTATAAACGTTGGCTCAAATTACCTGGTGTGTACGCAAACGATTTCAAATGGTTCTCTGAAGACAATTTTGAAATAGTAACTTATCGAATAGTGGGAAATCCGGCCATCTCAACAGATCGCAAACTGTTACTCGTCTGGTGTTTTTGGAAATAAAGGCGCTTGATGATTAACAAAATTCTTTGTCAACTGGAGCTTCGTGATTGGCTGTCTTACCGTGGGCAGCAAAAAAACCCTTGCTAATTACCTCATTTAAATGTCACGAGCGCTTTTGTTTGTTCTTTTTTACGTATCCATGGATATTTAACACGGGAAATTTACCACAAATTCACCACAAATTTACCGGCCACAAGCACTAACACAATTTCCCGCGATAAAACGGTCATCTATTTCTGGTGACATCTCTTTAATTCCTGGCCCGCTTACCCGGTCTCAGTCTGCGAAGTCGAAAGATATTTCAGATCGACTTTATCCAACTCTGGATGGAGAACTGTCTTCTTCAAAATGCCTTAAAATAGGTCATTGGAACATTAATGGTCTTCTGGGCAAGATTCATGAGGATAAGGTGTTTTTACTCACCTTAAAATTCCCCGTTTTGGCAATCACTGAAAGCCATCTCCGATGCAGAGCTAAGGATGCCGATAATTTATATTCGTGGCTACAAAATCGCTAGACGTGACAGGACGGATGGTCGGAAAGGTGGAGGATCTTTAATTTATTTTGCTGAAGACCTAAATACATACGATTCGAGTGAATTGTCCTCTAATTCATCTTTAGAAGCTACTTGGATTGATTTATCTCTCCATTCCCAGCGACTGTTGATTGGTTCAATCTACAGACCCCTGACTGCTCTTCTTTCTTCCACGATGTTTCCGTGGTAATGGGAAATTTTTGGCAAAATTGTTCCAACATCATCTTATTGGGTGACTTCAATGTTAATTTAACCTTTCTTTAAAAAGGAAATTCACGAGCCTACTTTGTAAATTCTATTTAAAGAACATTATCGACGTTCCCACCAGAGTCACCGGCAATACATCTTCTCTGATTGACCTGATTATTACCTCTGTTCCGTCCAACATTTCTAGTCATGGTGCCTGCAATCCTGAAATATCCTACCACCACCCGGTTTATGCTGCTGTAAATTTGAGAAGGATTTCTGAGAAACCTAAAGTAAAGCCAGTCCTGGGATTTTAAAAAAGTTGACATCAAAGCCCTTCAACTTGAATTTGCCTCTGCTCCGTGGTTTATCTATGATGTCTTTGATGATATTGGCGACTCTGTTTGGGCATTGGAAGCCCTATATAAGTACATCATCGACCAACATATTCCTCTTAAAAGGCTAATACATCAGTCAATTCCACCTGTGCTAAGCCCCCTTCCCCCCACCCGGCTGACCCCCGGGCAGTAGCATTTTTTTAGCCTTGGATGGCAAATTCCAGGGAGTGGGGACTCTTGAGGAGTCAAATCCCCCGGGGTGGGGACGAAAAAAGAGGGCAAATGCCCCGTCCTCCGTCAACACTGCAGCATTTTTCATTGATCGCACAGTCAAATAGTGCCGTTTTAAGCATTTTAATTTGCGATTTTTTGGTTTAATGAACGTCTTCCTTTGTAACAGCGCGAGGATTCTAATTAAGATTTCACGCCGCGACGACATGCACCAGTTTATGGTTTTAGTATTGGTATAAAATTATTGACAAAGAGCGCTGTAAAGTTATATGTTATGAATAGCTTTTTAAATATGAAAGGATGTTCCTCAAATAATATCAACAGAAATTTGATTCAATAACAAAAAAACGTTGATTCACATCGATAGCTCCAATTTCGCTACGTAATTCTGGATTGATAAGCAAAGAAGAAATGCATACATACATGTAAAATCGCGAACATGCCGTTACAACCCTCTACAATTTATACCTGTCCTTGACAAATGAGCCAATCTGCTTTTCTTCTAGTAAAACCTTCTTTGTAGTTATATTCTGATAGGAAACCGCGTGCGTGTCAAAAGCTCGGGATTGGCCCGGGGGTTGGCAAATGCCCGGCCCCCGGGCAGTGCAACATTTGCAAATGCCCCACTTCCGGGACTGACAAGACGGGCAAATGCCCCGCAGCTGCCCGGGAGGGGGGGGGGCTGGGCGCAGGTGGAATTGACTGATGCGTAAAGTTAGATCTCATAGTTGGCCCTGAATGACTTCGTCCTTGAGAAAAAGAGTTGAATAAAAGTCTTCTTCTTAAAGCCCAAAAAACATTAAAAAAAGAGGATCTCTTGAATGGTTGGCTTACAAGAAACAAAGAAACTACTGTACTAAATCGTTAAGATTTGCTGAAATTTCTTACTTGAATAGAAAACTCACCAATGCTAAATCCAGTAAAGAATTTTGGAGCTTAGTCAATTCCTTCCAAGGTAGCAACAAGTGATCTACCATTGGCCCAGTGAAGTCCCCATCTGGTTCACTTCTGGCCGACAATCTTTCAAAGGCAAAAGAATTCAACTCCTACTTTACCAATATATGTTCAACTCTGGCTAATACTAACAGTTCATCAGCATTGGATCTTTCCACTCACCCAGTCAATCACATTTACAGAATTACCCCTACTTTACAGTCATTTACTGTCAATATTGTTTCAAGCGTTACATCAAAGTAGGAAAAGCCTGTGGCCCTGATAAAATCGCTAGTAAAGAACTACAAATGTTTGGTGATGTCTTCATTCATAACTTTCTTAATACTGCCAAGAAGAGCTTTGGTGATTGCATGTTTCCATAACAATGGAAGACAGCACAGGTTCACTGTATCCATAATAAGGGAAGTACTCAAGACTGTGGAAATTACTGTCCTATTTCACTTCTAGGTATACCAAGTAAGTTACTGGAAAGTATTGTTTGTTTTCAACTAGACTCTTTTCTGAACCAACACAATCTAGTTACTGACTCCCAGTGGGGCTTCAGAAAGGGTAGATCCTCTGAGTTGCTGGTTCTTAGAATGACAGAGAAATGGAGGCTTGCTTTAGATGAAAGAAAATCAATTGGCATAATCTTTACTGACTTCCAAAAAGCCTTTGACTGCATGTGTGTCTCATCAAATTTTACCTCAAAAACTCCAAGCTTCAGGTTTATGTGGTGACTCATTTGACTGGATTGCTAATTGCCTAAATAACCGCCGCCAGTTTGTCTATCAATGGTACGAATGAGAAAATGAGATTAACCTCTGGCGTACCCCGAGGTTCCTTGTTGGGCCCCAGACTTTTCAGCATCTTTACAAATGACCTGCCTTTGTCCCTTGACTCAAAGTTAGAAATGTTTGCTGACGACTCCACTGCCTATATTATTGGAACTCCATTGAATCCATTTCAATCCAAATTCAAGAAATCTTGCATCAACTGCTTACCTGGTCTAAATTTAACTCTATGTTCATCCATCCAGTCAAGTCAGAAGTAATGCTCATCTCAAAAACACCATTCATCGGCCCAATCAGACTCATCGCTATAGATGATAAGCCCATCAATTGTGTCTTCAGTTCATATTGTTTAGGAGTCAAAACTTGATAACAAGCTCAACTAGTCTCCTCACATCATAATGGTTGCTTCAAATTTCAACGCAGATTTCAAAGCTTAAACAGATGAAGACCGTCAACCGCTCCACTCTGGTCTATCTACTTCAAAGGAATTTTGCCAAGTGTGACTTATTTTATATCCCTGTGGGGATTTTCCAACTTGTTGGCTGACCCTTGAGGACTCTCTCATCCGTGCTGCCAGACTGACTAACAATATCAGCATATCTACCCCAAAACATCAAGTACTCAGCATGGCAAAATGGACATCTCTACATTATACGTATAAGAGACTTCCTTGTCTTGCATACCAGGCCTTTCATAACTTAGCTCTTGATGACATTAACAATTTATTTACAAAGCGCGGGACTCCATGTAATTTAAGAGATGATTTAAGATTGGAACTTGTGTGTTCTAAATCCAAAGCTTTACATGTTTCTTTGACTCATCGTGCTACAACCAGTTGCGAAAGTACTTGAGACACTGTACCATATTTTGGCATATATGGCCTGTCCATGATCTTGTGCTTGTGATCCCCCTCCACCCCTTATCAAAGTTTCTAGCAATACAAGACCATACTCAAAACTTGGAGGAACAACTTTGAATGGGAGGAAGGAGGGAGGTCAGTATTACATCTCACAGACCTGTGACCAGGAGCGATTTGAAGCAAGAAAGGTCGTTTTTTCGTGGGAGTGTCTCAACATTCTGCAGTAGGTTGTAGCATTGTTTGGAATTGCTTACCTAGCCAGTTAAAGTCCAAGGATACACAGGAAACTTTTTGTAATTCCCAAACTGGGAAAATGTTGGGGATTTTTCCCATTATTGGGAAATGTTTGGGACAACATTTTCCTCTCATGGGAAATGATTGGTAAAAGTTTGGGTTTATTTTTCCCAATGCTGGGTTCACTTTGGGAAATGAAGCGAAATATTTTTTAAAATACCAATGTTGGGAATCCAATGGGTTTTCTCCCCAGAATATGGGAAAATGATGGGACTATTTTTTCACAAGTTGGGAAATATTTCAACATGTTATTCCCAATTTTGGGAAATGCAAGGGACAAGAAATCCCCACCTTGGGAAAGGGTTGGTTAAAGTTAGGGTTACGTTTTCCCGATGCCGTGTTTAGTTTGGGAAAATATGCGATATAGATTCCAAGATCCCAACATTGGGAAACCAATGGGTTTATTTCCCAAAATATGGAAAAATAATGGGGCTATTTTTCCACAAGTTGGGAAATATTGCAACATGTTATTCCCAATTGTGGAGAATGAAAGGGACAAGAAATCCCCACCTTGGAAAAGGATTTGATTAAATCTAGATTTGTTATTCTTATGACTATTATTTTGGGTGGGAAAGTATACAGTAATCTTGTGTTAGCATTACAGTGTAAGGGTTAGGCCAATAATTTTATTCTTTTATGGGAAATATTGAATAAATTCCAATCCAAAAACAGAAAAGGATTAAGAATAATATTTTTCATACACATAATGTTTAGTAACTAGTAAATCTTCCCAAATGTTGAGTTTAGTTTTGAAAGAAATGACAGATTGCTCTTGAAATACCAACATACATAGTGTACAAATAATGTTTAAAAAGTTTAATTTTCCAAACATCATATCTGCTAAGTTTAGAACAAAACAGTTTAAGTTTCATTGGCTTATTTGAAAACCAAAAGTATGGTAATTCAGTGCACGCACTTGATCGCATGCGGCCGCTTCAATATAATTGACTATGAATGATCCCACTAGGCGCATAACTCTTCTCGATATCAAGGTGTCTTCTGTTGAGAGCTGAAATTTGCCCAATTACTCGAGTCCAATCTGATTAATGAGATTGCTTCGCATGGAGTTTTCGGCAAACTACATTTCTCGCTGCATCTGTGAATAGGCCCGTTGCCTTTTTTCAAAGGTTCCCTCACCTGGGAGAACAATGCAATATTTTCTTCTCACTGCTTTACTCTTCGCGAGCGTCGGCATAGTGCATTTAACTCTGAAACGGACCACAAGTTAAAGCTTTCAAAGACAGAGAATCTTCTCCATCGTGCCGTCGAATTGCCGCCATGTTTGGTACTTGAACTGGTGTCCAGGCCTCCGCTTAGTGACGCGCGATCACGTGACAGATCACGTGTGGCTTTTGAACCAATAGAAATGTGTACAAGATCAGTTTTCTTGGTTCAAATCTTTAGGCGGACTTCTGTGCAGTACAACAGTGGTTTGCAAACGGATTGTCTTTATAATGAATGCATCCAAAGATTTTAACGCAAAATATTCACTTGTGAGGTTTGCTTACATTTGTCTTGTTTCAAAATCGTCTTCTATTAAACAATGACTCAGCTGGATCGCGCATTAAAGAGGAAGGTACGTGTGGAAACTCGTGTTTGGTTGCTCCGTTCAGATCGTACGAGGCTCGATCGTCTCTTGTCGGGTGCTATTTATAGATGAAGATTTATAGATTATAGATTTATAGATTTATAGATGAAGTTTCCACCTTTTTTGTTTCTACAGATGACTGTGGTCTTTGCTGCAAATCGTCCACGGAATCCTTTAGAATAATCATATTCTGGCGGAATACTTAAATCGAAGACTTCGATGTATTAGAGGAAATATAAGAATGTTCTGACATGTTCGCTATGTAAAAACTATACAAGAGACTGGTTCATTTATTATAATTATGACTTGACGCTGTTTTTTTCCCAGGTAGGACTTAGCTATAACTAAACACCATAGTGGTTCTGATATAAATGTTGCTCTTAACCATGAAAATGAAGTTATTTAAGGGACATTTGATGTGTTCATAAAGGAATTGAGCTGTTTGATGAATGTACGGAATAGCCTTCGACAATATGACTCTGCATAACGGCATTACTCTATGATTGATGAATGAACTGAAGTTAAACAGTTTAATATATTTTTATGATACATTTTTCAATGATATTGTACTTTTTGGACGATATTTACATATAAAGAGATACAGATTAAATACCTGTTTAGTAACAATCAACCAGTTTGAATTGACACCTGCATTGTCATCTAAAATAAATGTTACTGTAAACCATTTTAATATTGTCGAACCTTTATTTTGTGTTTTACAACTGGACCAATATTTTTAAACTCTGCTTGATTGATTACAATGACATTCTGGACCAAAAAAACCCATCTTTGGAGTATTACTAGCCCAATATATTCCCATACCTCGGGTTTAAATTGGTCCAATACTATCCCTTTAATGGGATAAAAGTAGACCAACTTTATACCACTAATTGGGGATTACCTGGGGCAATAAAAACACATGGTTGGGTTATTACTGTTCCAATATAATCCGTACATTGGGTTTCAGATGGCCCAGTATTAACCCACTATTGGGGTTCAACTGGGACAATTGAATCACATTTTTGGGGTTTTTGTGGGTTGGTAAAATCCCATTAATGGGATAAATATGGGACGCGAAAACTCCATTCCTGGGTTAAAGTTGGTACACTAAAATCCCAATTCGCGGGTTTTTATTGGGTTTACTTGAACCCAATATTGGTTTTGGTAGCATTTTCCCAATTTGGGAAATTACAACCAAAACCCAAGAAAACCCCACGAATTTCCTGTTTTTTTCCCACTTTGGGAATCATCAAAAATTCCCTGTGATAGTTACTCTTCATTCAAGGCTAACATTAAGAAATTCTCTAAATGCATTGACCAAATTACTTTCGGCACGAACTCTACTGCAACCAATAATAACAGTGATGAATTTATATATTATTGAAGTCTAGTCTATTACTAGTCATTTTGATTAGTCATCCTTTTATCTTTCATTTGCATTGTCTAAGTTAACTTATTGCAATTTATATATTTATTTTTAAATAGTCATCTTAAGCTTATCTATTTATTTATGTATTATTTGTATTTATAATAATTTATATTAGGATATATTTTTAGATGTTAATTCATTATTGCGTTCGAGGTACGAGAAGGCAACCCCTAATTTGTGTTGGGTGTTCTGTGCATTATCGGGTGTCCTGTGCAGTTAATAAGGGAGGTGTTTTCGAGATTACATTCGTCGTCGTCGTTGACACACATTTTGGTCGGAAGTAAAACTACCAGAGCCGGAACTTTTAAGGAATGAGCTTAAACTTCTGTTGTGCCTGCTAATTTTCTTTACTTTTACTAATATTTTCTTTGAATCTAATGTATACACTCAATTTACTATTTTGATCATATCTAATCCATTATTAAACTTGAGCCTACTTTGGCTATGATACAGAATATCGAAGAAGAACAGATGATATCTCAGTGACCTAATGACTTGATACTTCATGCAGACGAGGGCTTGTAATCGACAAAAAGAGTTGGGGCTTGCCTTTCACGATTGTCACTCTTCTGGGCATAGCCCTTGTTACGAGCGTACTTGACTAGTTCCACCCTCAACTTTGTAATTTCTGACAGTGGTGTGCAGGAGAGTCGCCACTCTCCTCTTCGAGATATCCAGCCCCAATCTTGCAGACTAGGAACCGAGATGCTTGGTACCAGTGCTTGCTGACTCCATATGTGGCCAGCATGGTTCGCCGTGCCCTTGAAATGTTTAAGTAATGCATTCTGAGTAAAAAAAACTACTTTTGGCTTCGTCAGTTGACGGCAAAGAGCTACTTTTTCTATCGCATAGAAGAACGTGTAAGCGAAACCAACTCCGATTATTTCTGGAGGTGAGCGTAAGTATTCACCTTGGCACACCCTGTGAATTCATGGAACGGAGGAAGTGCAAGTGCAGCCTTTTTAGTAAAGACGTTAGCAATCTCGTTGGCTGCAAGGTAGCGTCGATGTACATTAGTACCAAGATATATGATAGGGAAGCTAACTTGGCTTCATGGTAAAGAAGCTTCATGGGTAGTTAGAACGGAGAGTGGACTCAATGAAAATGCCTTGGACAAAAACAACATTGAGACTTAAAAGAAGGGAATCTGCTTTGTGATATAGCATAACTATAAATGCTTTCTAGCGAATTGACTTCAAACGATGCAGGGAAAAGACTGGACATCTGGCCCCAGACGACATGCGTTGCTCAATGTGCAAGGAATGTAAAAAGCACCTGCTTGTTTCGATCTTAACAAAAGAGCTAGCTTTTTCCAATTTCTTACTATAGTTCCTGATACACGTGTACCCCAGATCTTAGTCTTCAAGCTGTTCTCGGCGCGACACATTTGTCACGTAGGGGATCAACGTAAGTGATGCACATTCGGAAAACGCTTTTTCCTTATTTTCTTGCATTTGGACTTTAACATGACAATCAGTGCTGCTCAGTCCATGATAATTAAATTACATTCTGGCGGTGGTTACATTGAAGATTACAGACTTACTCTCACTTCTGTCGAGAGAGGCGCAGATTCACTTGATAGTGAAATACAGCTGAATTAAACTGCCGCCCGGTTAGCTCCAGGTGGATAAAGCCGCGGTTTCAAACACCGGCCGGACCAATTGTCGATCAGGATCTTTAAATAACTGACGAGAAGTGCTGCCGGATGTCATCTGCAAACGGTTAGACTTTCTGGTCTTCTTGGAATAAAAAAACCTGTAGGCCCAGCCTCACTGTCCTTGTTCATATAAAATGCTGTGGAAAGTTAAAGAACCTAGGCATTGTTTGTTAAGAGTAGGCTGAGTAGGGCACCCATTTACCTTCCAAACGGATTTCCCGGAAGCTTTTTGAAAATGGTAAACTTTGAAATGAGCAGACGTTATCGTGAAAGCAATTTCAATCCAATATGTACATGCACAGAGTGTGGATCGACACATGGCTTATACGGACCGTTACGGTGCGGGTGTATTGGACAACCCTCTAAAGCAAGTAGTATGTTGACTTTGATGTTCTAATATTAGCAAAAATAATTTTCTTTTCATGACCTCTATTTCCTTTAAGAGTTCTGTTAACAACTTGGCTATATTTTGACTTTTTGTTTGATCTTCTCGGGCACCTACATGTAATGTACAGTGTATGTAGTGTTATAGTTCTCATGACTATTGAATAATATAGTGCATAGCCCACTGAAACTGCATTTCAGTATCTGTACATGTTATATTTTATTTTGAAGTCTTCATCGCTTTTATGTTCATCTTTGGAACTGAAAACAGGATCAAGTTGTCCTCTGAGTCTCTCAATACAGGTCAGATAAATCATCCAATCACCTTCTTGTTTAAAAAACCAATCACTAGACTCAAGTTTAGTTTCAACACTAGCTCTCTAGGTGAGCCCTTGTTAACAGCTATACCTAAGCAACTGGCGAAGGATCAAATATTTTGGTTGTGAAACCGGTCTTGCAGTCATAGCTAAGCAGAGTGTTGTATTCTTTATAGAACTTAACCATGACACACTGAGGCTCGACACACTTACAATCTGGTACCAAATAGATCAGTGTCATTTTGCGCAAACTACTGAAAGCCTGGTTCTGTACGTAAAACTTTGCGGTCTTTTGACTCAAACAAGCATATTCTCAACCACCTAGTACTGATTGCAGATTAATGGAAGGAAAGCTTTCCATAGGACTTTTTAGTCGTAGTTCGATATCCTGCAATGACAACGCAATCGTAAGAAATTTCTATCCTAAGAAATTTCACTCTTCGAAGCGTTTCAAAGATTTGCTGCCAACTTGAAGGGAATTTGCATATGATCACCTTTGATTATAGAACCACGCACGACCTGTAATCAAGCATATCATTCTGATAACAGCTAGCATAACCGACTGAGCCAATGAACTAATCGTTACTGATCATTTCCGATCCTCTCCTTCTAAGCCGCGAAAGTTGATCTAAATTTTAATTGTATATACATTATTATTATTATTTCTTATTTGCAAATAATTTTTATTTTTATGTCCCCAATTAGTTGTGAAAACTAAACACATCGACACATTAATAAAGCTTTTACTTACTTACTTTGTGAACATAGAAGCTGAGGACACGTAGCCTTTATTAACCCTCATGGGGTGCAGGGAGACTATCTTTATCGACGAAAGTACTATTGATTTTCCTCTTTTTTCTCCTATTTTTTAATACAAAGTTTCCTATTTTTCCTATTTTCTCTATCCTGAGTTTCCTATTTTCCTATTTTTTTGAGCAACCGTGGCGCTGGACAGCCTACTATTGGCAAGAACACAGACTGTTGATAGGTTTGATTGACATCGCCTTTTTGGTCAGCACGTAGCACGCGATTAGAATATAATAATCGCCTGTAAACAAGTCTTCTGATCTTTAACATGACGTCTTTTGGCGGATTGACTGATTAGCTTTTCGAAACAGCGTTGGACGATTCACTGCGAAAAACACTAACGTGCTGGGCCCAGCGGTACAAAACACTGCGGGAAACCATCACATTCATGGACAAAGGGAAATGAAGCACTTTTGGAGAAAATTATTTAGCCTCAATGGAGAGCTTCAGTTACGTATCAAAAGAAGTCAGAGAAAATGTTCTTGCATCAGAAGGCAAATCATGCCGACCAGAAACAGCAGAAACACCTGGAGAAACAACAAGCGCAGAAAAACAATACACGTGTCACGACCTTTCAGTTTGAAATAAGCGGCAAAAATCACATTTGCTCAGTCAAAACTTAACCCTCTAGAGGCTAATCTACCTGCCAGAGAAAAAATTCATTGGAACAAACAGCATTTTGGGAGGAGGTAAAAGTCGTGTGTTGCCTACCGACCCTTTTTTTTACACGCGAAATTGATTACATTGATTATAGTGTATCCAAGTGACAGATAACGATGTTGCTGACAGATTATCGGCAGTTACATCAAGAGGGCGGAATAGCAGCCTCAAATGTTTTTCTACAGGCTCTTCCCTTTCCCGTCCCTCTTGGGCTCACCTAGAGAGCTAGTGTTGAAACTAAACTTGAGCCTAGTGATTGGTTTTTTAAACAAGAAGGTGGTTGGATGATGTATCTGACCTGTGTTGAGAGAATCAGAGGACAACTTGATCCTGTTTTCAGTTTCAAAGATGAACATAAAAGCGAGCAAGACTTCAAATTAAAATATAACATGTACAGATACTGAAATGCAGTTTCAGTGGGCTATGCACAATATTATTCAATAGTCATGAGAACTATAACACTACGTAAAGCAAGCTTTTAATATGTGAGAAAAAGTCCCTCCTTATGATTTGTTTTATTCTGCGAGTATTCGAAGACACCGTCAAGTAACGATTCTTTGAGAGACAAAGGCATTGTCCAATACACCCGCACCGTAACGGCCCGTATAAGCCATGTGTCGATCCGTACGGATCGAACGGAGCGACAACAGGGGGTACACGGTCTGTAAAGTGTGTTTTACGGTTCGTAAGTCGCATCTCATAAGTGGGACTTGGAATATTTTCATGGCAAGAGTGGTTATATACGGTTTGTCGATCCATACGGATCGAACGGATCGATAAAAGGGGTATACGGTCTGTAAAGAGTGTTCTACGGTCCGTAAATCGCATCTCATTAGTGGGACATAGAATATTTTCATGGCAAGAGTGGTTATATACGGTTTGTCGATCCGTAGGGATCGAACGGATCGACAACAGGGGTATACGGTCTGTAAAGAGTGTTTTACGGTCCGTAAATCGCATCTCATTAGTGGGACCTAGGATATTTTCATGGCAAGAGCTGTTATATACGGTTTGTCGATCCGTACGGATCAACAACAGGGGTATACGGTCTGTGAAGTATGTTCTACGGTTCGTAAATCGCATCTCATTAGTGGGATTTAGGATATTTTCATGGCAAGATTGGTGATATACGGTTTGTCGATCTGTACGGATCGAACGGGTTGACAAATGTGGTATACGGTCTGTAAAGTGTGTTTTACGGTCCGTAAATCGCATGTCATTAGTGGGACTTAAAATATTTTCATGGCAAGAGTGGGTATTTTAGCGTTTTTCGATCTGTGAGGACGTTACGGACCGACGAAAGGGCTATACGGTTTGCGACGAGCTCTGTTCGGGTCTGTAAATTGCGCTAGGTTCACGTTGGCGATCATCGGGTCCCTATAACTTAGGAGATAAATTATAAGATAGATATTCAGTACTATGATGCTGTAAACTTGAGGTAGTGTAATTGCAAATATTAAAATAATTTTACATTGACTGTTATGTATACTCAGTGTCCAAACTGCAATATTTTACAATCTCTGGGCTAAAATTCTATCGTAACTATAAACTGCATTACAATGTTCACTTTCTTTACTTTTTGCCCTTTTTCAGCAGGCGTTTTTTCTTGAGTACCTTTTACGGTGTCTAAGTTGGCGACCCGAAACGAATATTTCAAACCATATCATTGGTTATAACTTATGTGTATTGGTGCAATGTTACTCTTGATTTGAACTGTACTTTCTTCCTTTTCAAACATTATAGCACAAGACAAATTTGGAAATATGAATTAAACCAAGGATAAAATTGATCCACAACACAAAATTGAAGTGGAACATCTATATACATGTACTAGATTGTGGGTTAAGTAGCATTTTTAGCAGCAGGTACATCATCTCCAAATTATGCATCTGGGTATTTCAGTTGGCCCATCAGGTCTAACCAATCTCTAACCAATAAGAGTACTTTTTAAGTAGTATTTGACGACTACACTTCGTTGTCAAAATATGTTCGCATCAGCATTCCTATTTCATAAACTGCAGACGATTGTTCTTACAGTTTTACCGTAGAAAAGTTACATTTAAAGTGCGCTTGCTTTTCTTTTTGGCGTATAGAAAGAGGAAACTTAAAATGATATATTGATATAGAGCATGTTTATCATGGTTTTACAAAGTACTGCGTGCTTATTGTGAAAAATTTGACACCTTATATAAAACTAGGCGATTGTTACATTTGAAGCGCGCGTGCCCTCGTTTGTGATATTAGAACGAGGAACAGTTTTATAATGAATATTACATTTGTTTTGTGCAGCAACGTAGTAAGAAAAGCAAGCGAAGAACATTTGCATTTAAAGTGCGCTAGCTTTTGTTTTTGGCTTATAGAGAAGGAACATTAAATTTATATAGAGCATGCTTATCTTGGTTATATAAAGAAATACTACGTTTGAATATTACATTTTTGGTGCTTGCTTATCTTGCCTTTACATTCGGTGCGTGCTTATATTAATTGCGTTCGAGGTACGAGAACGCAACCCCTAATTTGTGTTGTGTGTTCTGTGCATTATTGGGTGTCCTGTGCAATTAATAAAGGAGGTTTTTTTGAGATTGTATTTTCGCCGTCGTCGTGGACACACATTTGCCTCACTCTGACGTGCTATCTCATGTGGTGATTCTTGTGTCCTCGGCGTTCATCTTTCAAAGGAGGTCTGATGTTCTGTCTTCGTAAAGCGTTCATCTTTTAACAAGTTTGCTGAATCCTCGTAAAGCGTAAATCGATCTGTGTTTGCTGAATCGTCCAAAGCGTTCATCTTTCAGAAGTTTGCTGTTAAATTTTACTTTGGATTAAGCCTTCATATTTTTCAGCATGGTTCGTGACTGTCTTTGGAAAATGTCTGCGACTCCTGGTGCATGCATCAAACCGGGTTTAGTTCGGCGGCCGTCGTGTCACAAAGTAAATCTGTAATAACGAGATGCACGCTCCGTATGTCTTCGGATCGTACGGATTAAACGAACCGTAACGCATTGTGCCCTGATGTAATAATGAGATGCACGCTCCGTATGTGCTCAGCATACGGACCGTTAGTAATAGTGACGGTTTGTGCAGAACGTACGGTCCGTTAACTGCTCTTAACGGTCCGTAACAGTGCGGCAGTATTGGAAATGACTGCCCTCTCCTCGCGATTTTTTCACCCTTTCCCCAAACAGAGAGCCTGTTCACAGGCTATTACAATAGGAGCGGTTAAACGGGATACTTTTATTGTGGTAAATACATACATACATACATCCTTTATTTGATAAAGCAGGGTGAACGTTACACTACTAGGTAGACTGTAGTGAAGGCGCATTTTGGGTGGGCGAAACATTGTTCGTGTTCGTATTGTTGTCGCCGCCATCTTTGATTTTATGACAGTGGAAGATTGGGGAGAGCAGAAATAGTAACCCTTAGGGTAGGTGCGAGGGCGAAAGAAGGAAAGCGGGCAGGGGGAGGGGAGAAAAAAAATACGCCTGTCTGATATCATTGTTCTTTTGGGAAACTCTGTACGCTGGAAAATGGAGCTCCTGGTTGGTGCGGCGTAGGGAAGTAGATTGATGCCTGTCAATTAACTGTAAGTCTATATTGTTTATTCCATTTCCGTTTGCATGCAACTGCGGGAAAGAATTATTCTGAATTCAGAAATTGCGGAGGTAAATTCGAATTATAACTCAGCTGTCGAAGCAAGTCGTTTGGAATTGGAGCGACTGGGAATGTTGCGTGTATTACGCAATGAGAAAGTCAAAGCGATTTCTACACTGATCATCAGGACAAGATTTGCTCGCAGTTCTAAAGCCTACACCACTTTTACCTCATGAAAAAATGCTGCTTGTTCCAATACGTTTTTTTTTCTGGCGAGTAGATTATGCTCAAGGGGCCCGGTTCTATATTTTGACTGAGCAAATGTGATTGTAGCCGCTTGTTTCACACTGAGAGGTCATGACACGCTTACCGTAAATCCTCTATTAAGGCCCCCGGAGGGCTTATTCATTTCAAGCCCATTTGAGGGGGGGCTTAATAGAGACGTGGGGCTTATTTAATTTAAAGAACGACATGGTATCAGTTCTCCATAAAGAACTAGATTGCAAAGTGGAAAAGCTTAAGTACAAGAAGTTTTAGGTCGTGCAGCTGAGGATCACAATCAAATCCGATCTTCCAGTTGGTAAATAAACCATCCCGGATCAGCCCACGCGAAGTTTTACAGTCGTGGTTGATTGATACAGTCTATCATTTATAAGTGAAGAATAAATAGGGGAGGGGAGGGGGGCTTAATAGAGAGGGGGGCTTATTAACTTTCTTCCCCTGAAAAGGGGGGGCTTATTAGAGGGAGGGGGCTTATTTGAGAGGGAGGGCTTAATAGAGGATTTACGGTATTGATTTTCTGTGGTTTTTGAATTTCTGGTCTTCATGATTTGCCCTCTGATTCAAAAGCGTTTTCTTTGACCTCTTTCGAAACGTAAAGCTCTTTTTTGCGGCTAAATAAGGCTGTTAGGTTCTTTATTTTTGTCCAAAGTGTCTCAGGATCTGAATAACTAAGCGATTTTCTTTCTAGTCAGAGAATGTGATGTTTTCCTGCAATGTTGTATTACGCTGGGCCCAGCTGTTTAGTTTTTTAATTTGTTTGCAGGATGTCAAAGTCTCACGGATAGCGATTTACAGATATGAATTAAGAAGAATGAATTGCAGCTTAAACTGGAGCTCCATGCGGCTGTGGAGAGTTGCATTGTGGTTCAGTCGAGATAAAAACAATGATAAACTCCAGCTTGTTTTTCTTAAGACAATGCGAGTCTTTGGACTGGGCGACTGTTTTGTTGTTTTGTTGTTGGAGACTACTCATTTCCGGAAGATAGGTCACGCGCAACAAATTAGGAGGTGTTTCTCATTTTCATAGTGTTTTCGGATAGGCGTTTTCTCTTCTCTCTCCCCGCCCCCTCCCCGCTCCCTTTGACTCGCCCCATTTCCTCTTCTCTTCGGAAAGTTTCAACATGGCGCTTTTGCGAGCAAAAACATTTGCGCACCCGAAGAAAACGCCTGCAGTGCAGGCTACACTACTAGGAGTAATCGGAGCTTAGGAGAGTGCGTTCGATGTGTTTTCTAGGCGTACAGGTAGCAGGTGAGGGGAAAGGGTGGATGGTTCTTGCGATAGATACCTATGATTATGGCATATTTTGAACGTAAGGGTTGCGTAACGAAGACCCAAAAACGAAGACCTAAGACCTAAGACCTAAGACCCCATGGACTAAAAGGAAGACCCCTTTGACTAAAACGAAGTCCCCATGGACTAAAACGAAGACCTCTTGGGCTAAAACGAAGACCCCTTTGACTAAAACGAAAACCCCTTTGATTAAAACGAAGACCCCTTGGACTAAAACGAAGACCCCTTGGACTAAAACGAAGACCCCATGGACTAAAACGAAGACCCCATGGACTAAAACGACTGATGGTAACCGCTGAGGGTAATGCCCGCTCCCGTAATTTGTTACGGCGATTTAGGAATGTTGTGGAATTTCCTCTTCACTATTTATAATCAAGTGTATCACTTACCTTTTCCTTCAGGTTGCTTTGAAATATTTTGCATGTTTTAAACCACTTTGGAAGTGTTTACGGTGATGATGACGTTAGTCTTATTTAAATTAAAGCTTTTTGTAGGGTCAAGGTTAGCCTGCAGTGCAGGCGTATTTTGGGCGGGCGAAAGCTGTTTGTTTATGTTCGTTCTGTTGTAACCGCCATCTTTGTTATTACGGAGGAAGATTAGGGAGAGTAAAAATAGCAACCCCAAGGGTAGGTGCTAGGGCGAAAGAAGGAACGAGGGGAGAGGGAGGGGAGGAAAAAATACTGAAGAAGAATGGCCTTGCTTTCCAAGATTGCTTCCAAATTTAACTTTAGGCGAAATCGTACATGACCTACAATAATCACTGACACTCGAATCAGACGACAATACTCTCCTTCTCGTAAACAACTAGCAGCTTGCATAATGTATACTACAGATGTGTTTCTTTTTATTTTATCAGAAGTAAAGGGAGCTTCCGGTACATAGTTCTTTGGTGTTGATTGGTCAAGCGCGATAATTAGGGGGTGTTTCTCATTTTCACAGTGTTTTCGGGCAGGCGTTTTGTCTTCTATCTTCCCGCCCCCTACCCCGCTCCTTTTGACTCGCCCCATTTTCTCCCCTCTTTTCGAGTTTCAACATGCGCTTTCGCAAGAAAAAAATTCGCCTGCACTGCAGAGAGAGCCCGCGTGGCCTTGTGGTAAAACCTTAATGTTGGGATAAAGGTCCAAGGTTCGAGTCTCGTTGGACATGCGTTTTTTTTTCCTTGTCTTTTTTCCTTCTTTTTCTTTTGTTATTATTATTTTTTTATCATAGTTGTCATAAAAACAACTGTGTAAGCCGTAAAGATGAGTCATTTTTTAACAACAGAGGACAGAAAATCGTAACAGCGTATGACAAGCATATAAATAAAACAAATAAAACCCGGCATAAAGACAAATGAACCTCGCTTAAATGAGACTCGAAATGTTTACCTCTACTTGAGTAATGTTCTCTATCGAAGGCTTTTTTTTCTCCATTGATGAGGTAAAAAGTAATAAATAGAGCGCGAGGTTCCTCTCTCCTTGAATTCGTCAATGAAAAATGTCTTCTTGTTATTTCCTCCCTATACTACTTGTTGTCACTGTTTTGTTTTTTAAATGCATTGATACAATTCTTCGACATTTTAGAAAGCTGGAGCACGCGGTTATATTTTCTCAACTCACTACACCCGGGATGACACCCAAATCATCCGACATTGAATTTTGAACCATAAAATATCAGAAAGCCATAGACCCTCTCCTCCCCCAAACCCCAACTACGCGCCCAAAACACCTTTGGTGGAAGTCTTCAAGACGAATCCTGTCATAAGCCTTTTTGACTCTCAGGCCTCCCATGGCCCCGCTGATGACCTTTGGGCTTGTCACGCCAATCCTCTTCGCCGAGGGCGCATTATGACCACACACGACACACTAGATGACCCTATTTTCAAAGAAACCTGAAGGAAAGGGAAGTGATAGACTTGATTATCACAACTAAATAGTGCAGAGGAAATTCCACAACATTCCCAAATCGCCGTAACAAATTACGAGAGCGGGCATTGCCCTCAGCGGTTAACATCAGTCGTTTTAGTCCATGGGGTCTTCGTTTTAGTCCAAGGGGTCTTCGTTTTAGTCAAAGGGGTCTTCGTTTTAGTCCAAGGGGTCTTCGTTTTAGTCCATGGGGTCTTCGTTTTAGTCCAAGGGGTCTTCGTTTTAGTCCATGGGGTCTTAGGTCTTCGTTTTTCGGTCTTTGTCTTAGAAACACCCGATATCGTATGGTTCGTGTCAAGTGCTTGTTATTTGAGAAGACACTGGCCAGAGTACTTCGGGTTTGAAGAACTTTTTGTTTTACTGGCGCAATAGATGTTCTACAGGGCGCAGTTGTTCGAAGGCCAAGCGCTTAACCCGGGTTTCTTTTTCTTTTGTTGAAAAACCTTTCTTTGCATAATTTTCTCAGTTATTTTTAAGAGCGTCCAATCGTCCAATCATCAACTTGTGGGCAAAATGAAGCTTTCACATCTGAGTTCGAATTTCGCACTAACCCTCCTCGCCTGGGTTATCTTAACCCTTTAAGTTCCAGTAGTGACCAACATCAATTTTCTTCTGACTCACAATATCCCCTGATACAAGGTCAAGAGATTGAGGGTTGTCCAATACACCCTCACCGTAACGGTCCGTATAAGCCATGTGTCGATCCGTACAGATCGAACGGATCGTCAACAGGGGTGTACGGTCTGTAAAGTGTGTTTTACGGTTCGTAAGTCGCATCTCATAAGTGGGACTTAGAATATTTTCATGGCAAGAGTGGTTATATACGGTTTGTCGATCCATACGGATCGAACGGATCGATAAAAGGGGTATACGGTCTGTAAAGAGTGTTCTACGGTCCGTAAATCGCATCTCATTAGTGGGGCTTAGAATATTTTCATCGCAAGAGCTGTTATAGACGGTTTGTCGATCTGTACGGATCGAACGGATCGACAACAGGGGTATACGGTCTGTAAAGAGTGTTTTACGGTCCGTAAGTCGCATCTCATAAGCGGGACTTAGAATATTTTCATGGCAAGAATGGTTATATACGGTTTGTCGATCCGTACGGATCGAACGGATCGATAAAAGGGGTATACGGTCTGTAAAGAGTGTTCTACGGCCCGTAAATCGCATCTCATTAGTGGGGCTTAGAATATTTTCATGGCAAGAGCTGTTATATACGGTTTGTCGATCCGTAGGGATCGAACGGATCGACAACAGGGGTATACGGTTTGTAAAGAGTGTTTTACGGTCCGTAAGTCGCATCTCATAAGTGGGACTTAGAATATTTTCATGGCAAGAGTGGTTATATACGGTTTGTCGATCCGTACGGATCGAACGGATCGATAAAAGGGGTATACGGTCTGTAAAGAATGTTTTACGGTCCGTAAATCGCATCTCATTAGTGGGACTTAGAATATTTTCATGGCAAGAGTGGTTATATACGGTTTGTCGATCTGTACGGATCGAACGGGTTGACAAATGTGGTATACGGTCTGTAAAGTTTGTTTTACGGTCCGTAAATCGCATGTCATTAGCGGGACTTAAAATATTTTCATGGCAAGAGTGGGTATTTTAGCGTTTTTCGATCTGTGAGGACGGTACGGACCGACGAAAGGGCTATACGGTTTGCGACGAGCTCTGTTCGGGTCTGTAAAGTGTGCGAGGTTCACGTTGGCGATCATTGGGTCCCTATAGCTTAGGAGATAAATTATAAGATAATAATTATAAGATATTCAGTACTATGATGCTGTAAACTCGAGGTAGTGTAATTGCAAATATTAAAATGATTTTACATTGACTGTTATGTATACTCAGTGTCCAAACTTCAATATTTTACAATCTCTTGGTTAAAATTCTATCGTAACTTTAAACTGCATTACAGTGTTCACTTTCTTTACTTTTTGCCCTTTTTCAGCAGGCGTTTTTTCTTGAGTACCTTTTACGGTGTCTAAGTTGGCGACCCGAAACGAATATTTCAAACCATATGATTGGTTATAACTTATGTGTATTGGCGGCCGTCGTGTCACAAAGTAAATCTACCGAGATGTGAAGCTCGGCAGCGCCACTTGATCATGACTTGTGATATTTTCGGCACCGGACAAACGAACACTTTAACTCTATGTTATTTATTAGGAAAAACTTATAAACAAGACCACAGTAGCACCGCTCTCAAGTCACTGAAATCAACACGCTCGACCAAATTACTGGAAAAGTTATTGACTTGGCGGTGAGCCGCACACACATTCCATTGAAGGCTTTGACAGGATTAGTGCGAAGTTTGAATTCAGATGTGAAAGCTTTTAAAACAGTAAATTCAATATAATTCATTTTGTCTACAAGTTGATGATTCGATGCTCTTAAAAATAACAGAGAAAATTATCCGAAGAAATGTTTTTGAAGAAAGAAAAAGCACTGGCAAGCACTTGACACCAAAACATACGATATCTTTTGAAAACGTTTTTATAATGATACACAGTTTATACACAGAGGTTTCGCTGTACGCAACCCTTACGTTCAAAATAATGCCATAATCATATTAATCTACATCGCAACTACCCTTCCGCCTCAACTGCTACCTGTATGCCTAAAAAAACGTATCGAACGCACCCTCTTAAGCTCCGATTACTTCTAGTTATAAACTTATTGACGATTGTTCTTACATTTGAAGAGTGCTTGTTTTGGTTTTTGACTTACAAGAACATCACATTAAGACATAAGCATAAAACTTAGAGCGTGCATACCGTTGTTTTTGGGTTGTTTTGATTTACAGAAGAAGGAAAATTACATTTGGAGTGTGTTTTTCTTGGTTTTTGCTTGTGTTGGTTTATAGTTTATAGAACGAGGAATATCACAGTTGGAGTGCGCCTTTCGTGGTTTTTGCGCTTGTGTTGGTTTATGGTTTATAGAACGAGGAATATCACAGTTGGAGTGCGCCTTTCGTGGTTTTTGCGCTTGTGTTGGTTTATGGTTTATAGAACGACGAATATTACATTTGGAGTGCGCCTTTCTTGGTTTTTGCGCTTGTTGGTTTATGGTTTATAGAACAACGAATATTACATTTGGAGTGCGCCTTTCTTGGTTTTTGCGCTTGTGTTGGTTTATGGTTTATAGAACGAGGAATATTACATTTGGAGTGTGCCTTTCTTGGTTTTTGCGCTTGTGCCGTGCGGATCGTACGGGTCGAACGAACCGTATCGCATTGTGCCCTGATGTAATAATGAGATGCACGCTCCGTTTGTCTTCGGACCGTACGGATCGAAAGAACCGTAACGCATTGTGCCTCATGTAATAATGAGATGCACGCTCCGTGTATATGTGCTCAGCATACGGACCGTTAGTAATAGTGACAGTGCAGAACGTACGGTCCGTTAACTGTTCTTAACGGTCCGTAACAGTGCGGCAGTATTGGACATGACTGTTGCTTTACGATAAATCTCACTCTAAAACACATACAACTATAATTCCATTTTCAATTTTGTTACAAATTTTGGCTTCACCAGCAAAAAAATAGGAAAAATAGGACGTTTTAGTTCAGAAAGAGGAGAAAATAGGAATAGGCACAAAAAATAGAAAAAAATAGGAACTGGACACCCTGCAATAGGACCTTGCATCAGAATCTGATGCACAGCGGGTGCTGTGGAATGGCGGTCCCAAGGGTTTGTCTACAGGCTCTCCCCCTTTCCCTTTCCGCTCCTCGCCACTTTTTTACGTCAATTTCGGTCTCGAGCTTGGCATTCTTTGATGAGGCCATAGCCAGTTCACTTTTTACATTATCCAAACTTCTTTGCTAGGTTTTCTTGAAGTCTGCGTGTGACTTAGATTCTGCTTGTAGGACTGCGATGACATTCCAGGCTGATTCAACTGATTTCTCTACCCCTGTCAAGGTGCCTTTAACCCCTTCGATCTCTTCTTTAAGTTCGTGTCTTAAAATCGAAAGATCAGATTTTAGCCCACCGAAATGTTCCTCTATTCTGTTATCCAAGTAAGATAGCTTTTCCATGATTCTTTCGAGCGAGGGACGATCGTTGGGCGTTTTATCCATACTGCAGGATTCCGTATTTCCCTCGGCTGTCGCTCCGAGAAGTTTGTTTCGTTTTGGTGACGGCCGGGAGTGCGTTGAGGACGACCTTGAGGATCTTTGCTTTCGTTTGGACATTAGACAGCTATTTTATGCGCCGAACATTACTTTTAGGACGCTACATTCCTCTCAGGCTAACAACAATTACGGAGCTGAGAAAACACCTCCATTCTCCACCTTACTCGTCCTAGGCCCCCGGTTTAAATTTCTACCACCAAAGCAGTATACGGAAAAAGCCACTTAACATAAAACACTGTTATTATAAATTATTTAAAGGAAATAAAGGGAGATGTAAAAAATCAACCATAAGAGGACACAGAAAAAATATCTGAGCCCCAGATGGAATTCGAACCCACGACCCTCCGTGTTCTAGATCGGATGCTCTAACCACTGAGCTACTGAGGACTCGTTGGCGAGCAAGGGCTCAGATTTTTTTCTGTGTCCTCTTATGGTTGATTCTTTACATCTCCCTTTATTTCCTATAAATATTGTTATCAGTGGCATAGGTTGGTTGGTTGGAGGCTCCTTCATGAGTGAGACATTTCTTACTATTACTGTGACTGTGTGATACAGTTAAGCCTTAATGTGTTGCTTGTGATGGACTGTGTGACTGCGAGATGCGGTTCGCAAGTCCAACCCACAAAAATGACCCTTGCTCGCCAACGAGTCCTCAGTAGCTCAGAGGTTAGAGCATCCGATCTAGAACACGGAGGGTCGTGGGTTCGAATCCCATCTGGGGCTCAGATTATTTTTTTCTGTGTCCTCTTATGGATGATTCTTTACATCTCCCTTTATTTCCTTTAAATATTGATATCAGTGGTATTATAAATTAAACAGCGTTATTCTTGAGTAACTGATTGCCGCCGCCAGTGCAGTACAGTCACCAGTACCAAGTTCATTGTGTGTAAAATCCAACTGTGTTATTAATTGCTTCCGCCAGTGCAGTGCCCTCACCAGTACCAAATTCACTGAATCTCAAATTCAACTGTGGTATTGTTGAATTGTCTTTGACTACTTCCGCAAGAGCAGTACAGTCACCAACATCCAAGTTTACTCATTGACAAATCCAAACGTGTTATTGTTGAATTGTGTTTGATCGCTTCCGCCAGTGAAGTATAGTCAACAGTAACAAGTTAATTCCATGAGAAATTCAACTGTGATATTCTTGAATTGTGTTTGATTGCTTCCGCCAGCGCAGTACAGTCACCAGTACCAAGTTCATTGTGTGTGAAATCCAACTGCGTTATCGATTTCTTCGGCCAATGCTGTGCCCTCACCAGTACCAAGTTCACTGTATGTCAAATTCAACTGTGGTATTGCTGAATTGTCTTTGATTACTTCCGCAAGAGCAGTACAGTGACCAACATCCAAGTTTATCCATTGACAAATCCAAGTGTTATTGTTGAATTGTGCTTGATCGCTTCCGCCCGCGAAGTATAGTCAACAGTAACAAGTTAATTCCATGAGAAATTCAACTGTGTTATTGTTGAATCGTGTTTGATTGCTTCCGCCAGTGCAGTACAGTCACCAGTACCAAGTTTATTCCTTGACAAATCCAACTGTGTTAATGTTGAATTGAGTTTGATTGCTTCCGCCAGTGCAGTACAGTCACCAGTACCAAGTCTATTTCTTGACAAATTCAAGTGTGTTATTGTTGGATTGTGATTGAGTACTTGCGCCAGTGCAGTACTGTCACCAGTACCAAGTTCATTCTTTGACAAATTCAACTGTGTTATTGTTGAATTGAGTTTGATTGCTTCCACCAGTGCAGTACAGTCACCAGTACCAAGTTCATTCTCTGACAAATTCAACTGAGTTATTGTCGAATTGTGTTTGATTGCTTCCGCCAGTGCAGTACAGTCACCAGTACCAAGTTCATTCTCTGACAAATTCAACTGAGTTATTGTCGAATTGTGTTTGATTGCTTCCGCCAGTGCAGTACAGTCACCAGTGCCAAGTTTATTCTCCGACAACTTCAACTGTGTTATTGTTGAATTGTGTTTGATTGCTTCCGCCAGTGCAGTACAGTCACCGGTACCAAGTTTATTCATTGACAAATCCAACTGTGTTATTGTTGAATTGTGTTTGATTGCTTCCGCCAGTGCAGTACAGTCACCAGTACCAAGTTCATTCTCTGACAAATTCAACTGTGTTATTTTTGAATTGTGTTTGATTGCTTCCGCCAGGGCGGTACAGTCACCAATACCAAGTCCATTCCATGACCAGTTTAACTGTGTTATTGTTGAATTGCGTTTGATTGCTTCCGCCAGTGCAGTACAGTCACCAGTACCAAGTGCATTGCTTGACAATTCCAACTGTGTTATTGTTAAACTGTGTTTGATTGCGTCCGCCAGTGCAGTACAGTCACCACTACCAAGTGCATTGCTTGACAATTCCAACTGTGTTATTGTTGAATTGTGTTTGATTGCTTCCGCCAGTGCAGTACAGTCACCAGCACCAAGTTCATTGTATGTCAAATCCAACTGTGTTATTGTTGAATTGAGTTTGATTGCTTCCGCTAGTGCAGTACAGTCACCAGTACCAAGGTTATTCCATGACAAATTCAACTGTGTTATTGTTGAATTGTGTTTGATTGCTTCCGCCAGTGCAGTACAGTCACCAGTACCAAGTTTATTCTCTGACAAATTCAACTGTTTTATTGTTGAATTGTGTTTGATTGCTTCCGCCAGTGCAGTACAGTCACCAGTACCAAGTTTATTCTCTGACAACTTCAACTGTGTTATTGTTGAATTGTGTTTGATTGCCTCGGCCAGTGGAGTACAGTCACCAGTACCAAGTGCATTGCTTGACAATTCCAACTGTGTTATTGTTGAATTGTGTTTGATTGCTTTCGCCAGTGTAGTACAGTCACCAGTACCAAGTCCATTCCATGACAAATTCAACTGTGTTATTGTTGAGTTGTATTTGATTGCTTCCGCCAGTGCAGTACAGTAACCAGCACCAAGTTTATTGTATGTCAAATCCAACTGTGTTATTGTTGAATTGTCTTTGACGGCTTCCGCTAGTTCAGTACAGTCACCAGTACCAAGGTTATTCCATGACAAATTCAACTGTGTTATTTTTGAATTGTGTTTGATTGCTTCCGCTAGTGAAGTACAGTCACCAGTACCAAGTGCATTGTTTGACAATTTCAACTCTGTTATTGTTGAATTGTGTTTGATTGCTTCCGCTAGTGCAGTACAGTCACCACTAGCAAGTGCATTGCTTGACAAATCCAACTGTGTTATTGTTGAATTGTGTTTGATTGCTTCCCCCAATGCAGTGCAGTCAGCAGTATCAAGTCCATTCCCGGCAAATTTCAACTGTGTTATTTGAAGAAGCGAGCCAAGAGTACGAGCCAAGCGCACTTGAAGAGTACAACTCTTTTCGTTTTTACATTCGCGAATGCATTCCAATGCTACTAAGAAGCTAGTATTACTGGTTATTTGGTTAGCAATACAACCCACTAAAGCATTTACCTTTTCTTCAGATTGCGAAGCCAGCACGCCGCATGTGTACAAAAGCACCTGTCTGAGTTGATAGAAATATCTGTAGTCGGCAATTAAGGTTTCTGGAGATATTTCGTTATCTAGAACCTGGCAACTGAGGTAAAAGGCGGCAAACAGTTCCTGGAACGTTTTATGTAAAAAGCAATAGTTCAGAGATGGTCTCAGTTTGTTCCGGCTGCACTCCACGGACAAAAAGCCGAATTCAGGTAACTCGCGTGGACGATTTTGAAACTCGCCTTCCTCGAAGGACATGTTATTGTGAAGCAGACCGTTCAACGCGATCGAGCCAAGTTGTTCAAGTTGAGTCTTGTATACTTTGGTGAGGTCTTCGTTCTTGGTTTTTGGTAATGGTAATCCTTTCTTTTTTCTATATCTCCTCAGAACACAATCTACCATTCCTAGATACAGCTGCGTACCACTTTCTGGAAAAATGCCGTCGAAGTCTTCACAAAGAAGACAAAGAAGTACCGTGTGTAAAGGACTTTCTGACAGCTGCCTGAGATTTTTGTCAACCTTTAATTTGTTTAAAAGCTTCTCGGCCAAATGCGTGCCCTCTTTGAAGTACCTGACAATAAACTCTCGTGCGTCTTCTTCGGTGAAACCTTCAATTTCTAGCAAGCTATCGCAGGATTCTCGCATCTCTATTCCAACCTCCTGTCGTGCTGTAGCTACAATATGACATTTTGTTAGCATTCTCTCTTGAAGGACTTCCTTAAACGCCGCCAACATATTGGTCGGTAACTCATCCAATCCATCAAGTACAAGTAAAACGTCTGACTGATTAAGGCGAATGAATTTGAAGAATTCCTCTTTATCTTCTTTCGTGACATCTCGAGGTAGAAGCTGGTCATCAATGGCGTCCCAAAGGACAGACGTGAAGACTTCGTCCGCCTTTTCTTTTTCAGATGGAGACAGACATATTTCTCGACATTTAAGCAACAAAACAACTTGGAAGTTTGGGAAAAAACTCCCTGAAGTATTGTCTACCTCTTGTTTCTCCGTTGCCCAGTCGTAAGCAAGTTTATTACAGAATGTGGTCTTTCCTATACCTGGCCTGCCTTCAATTAAAACCGTCCTAGGATGAGCGCATTCTTCGTGCGGTTTGAAGACATCCTCCATAGTAACGGTCTCACTCGTCTTTGTTCCCCTTTCTTTCTTCCTGCTCACTATTTTGAGTCTGGTGAAATTGTTATCGAGGCTTAATCGAAATTTGTCCCACCATGGAAAGGGTACAAGCCATCTTTCACGGGTCTGGTAGAGTCGGCGAATGTCATCAACAAGTTCAGTAGGGTCAAAAGCGCCTAAAAAACAAAAGATATCACAGTACTTTGTTTAAGTCGAACCCCCAGTTTACAGACACCATCTTCATACTGGCAACTCCTTGTTTATGGACACTATTTTTCTCTAGCCATGGAAAATTAGCCCTTCTGTTTTCTCCAATTTCAACCCTCTTAATTAAACCGGACACCTGTTAATGTGTTGAATCTGTAGATTCCATGGCATATTAATCTGCCAATTCTAGTGTCCCACAGATGTTTCGACCTCTTTGAGTCTCCACTGAATTTTTCAACGTGTTTGCAATACATTATGGGAAAGAGAGAAAAACAAGGTACACTATTTAACAGGAAAACATTCAAAAACCCCCTTTACACTTAGTCTCTTATTTTAGCTTCAGAACTTACCATATACCTTTTTTACCTTAACCATTTTCTTGTCCAGAGTAGGTTTCAATGTATCCAGGCGCAACGGTTCCGCCAGTAGCCGCACTACCAACCTCCTCCCTCTTTCCATCCCACAATAGAGGTTTAATAATGTAATATTATTCAAAACGAATGATTTACAATTTACAATTGAAAGGCAATTGCTAAAAACGTTTTTCTTATCCTTAGGCAACAGGACCTGGGCTTTCGATTGAACAATCGAACAATGGAGCAAAACGACGAGGAATTGTTTTGATCTGAGTATCTGAACTTTTGGATGACAAAGCAAATATTTAACGAGCGCTTAGGGAAACCATTTTTTTAAAGGTCTAACTAACACCACAGGATTTCAACCACATTTTTTCCTCTGAAATGCTCAAATACCAAGACACTAACTTGTCAATAGAGATCAGCTTAATCAACACAATGGCAACGGCAACGAAAATGTTAGCCTCCCCGCAGATGTCCTTTGGGGTTCGTTTGTCACGCATTCATTTCTCCCCCACGGACGTCTGCTAAACACAGCCGACATTTACGTTCTGGATTGTTTGAATAAGCCAATAAGTGGTTAGTTATTGTGTCACGATCAGCCAATCACTGGCTGTGATATAAGTGAAACGGCACCTACGAATTATTTCTCGCTTTTTTAGAGGAATATTTATTCCATGCCTATGCATGGATGAGACTCCGAAGAAAGTTATAAGAAGCGAATTTTTTTGTTTTATTTGCAGCTGTAATTTAGGAAAGGACTAAGTTCGTGTGTTTAGAAAAAGCGCAGTCTACATCGCAAGGCTCATCAAAGGTGCTCTGGACGTTGACGTGTCTTTGTATTCTTCAAGTGAATTATTTATTCCGTCAGTGTAAAACGCAGACTGCGGACTGCAGACTGCAGACTGCGGACCAGGAGTAAAATGCAGACGGAGTGTAAAATGCAGACTGCAGACTGAGAGTAAAACACAGGCTGGGTGCAAAATGCAGAATAAAGACTGAAGACTTTTTTAACCATATGTACTCCTTCCTCTCCAAATCGGTGAAATGGCTAGCCGGTATCAGTTACACACTTCGCTTCCTAGTCGAAGTGCATTGCCCATTCGCCAGAGCTTTCAATGAACATCCGAACAACTTAAGTCTGCGTACCTTGATTTGCAATACTTTCATAGAAGGTCATCCAAATTTCCTGCAGAACATCTTTCTTTCTTGTTGGAATGATTTACCCCCTTTTTATCGCCATAATTCTTCATGTACAGTATTTTATATTCTCGGACGGAAAAAAAGGTTCAAGATTGCGATCATGTTTTCGGGTCGTCGACGACGTTCCAGAGAATTAAGAAAGGAATGGATTTGTGAAAGCAGATGTCGTCAAGTAAGTGTTCGTTTACATGTATTTGCGGGATTTTCTTGCCCTTAAACCCTTCCACGACTACAGTTTATGCTCGGTCTGCATTTTACCCCGGTCTGCGTTTTACTCTTAGTCTGCAGTCTGCATTTTACACACAGGCTGCATTTTACCCCTGGTCCGCAGTCTGCAGTCGCAGTCTGCGTCTTACACTGACCGATTATTTATTTGCACAGCTATCTTCTACCTGAGACGACTCAAACGTTTTGAAAAAATCACAGAAATGATGCAATAAAGCTGTAGTCAGCTGTACAGTTTTTTCGGAAGTTGTTGTAAGTATAAAATAATCTGCTTTTCTTTGAAAGACTTCAGACAACAGTCTCCCACACGAGCGCGGCGCAGTTTTCAGCGCGGTCAAAAACAATAATTACTATTAACTCTGTATATATTCGAAGTAAAAGAGAACTTGTAAACGAGAACTTGTAAACGTGTATAGGGAAGATTTTCAAAGCATTCTTCGAAAACAAAGGCCGTTTCCTTTTTTGCGAAGTGTAATTCCACCAAGGTCATGGGTCGCGGACCAAGGACCACTACGCGAAATTTGGTTATATTTTTTCAAGAGTCGGTAAAACAAAAAATTCGAAGTCTACAGCAATGTCCTTCCAACGGCGGAAAAAGGTTTATCTGAAAACTTGTTCTGCAATAAGGCATGTTTTCCCGTTGCGTTTTATTTATTCACAAGCTAAGTAAACATGACCACGGTGCCGCCGAAGTCCAGACTTCAAGCTAGAACGACAAATTAACCTACCTGTCAACAAACTTTAATCTCGCTCCTTCAAAGAAAGAAAGAATGCTTATAATCAATAAATCATTGAATCTTTCATTGTTCATTGTATTTTAATTCTCGACGAAATATTTAATAATGCTCGGGAAAGTCGCGGACCAAGGACCACATACTAAATGTATATGTCACTCGCTAATACTTCCTACACCGATCGATCTTCAACCAAGCTTCTGGGTTTCCGTAAACAACAGAGAAAGTCCCTCTCTCGACAGCCCTTATATTCTCTTTGCTAATATCACTGAGCGTTACAGCAGGAATACCAATACTTTCCAGCTTTGTAGCTTGATCTTTCAAGATTTACCAGGGGTGAAACAACAACAACAATAATGTCCAGTAGTTCCACGCACTGTGTCGCAAACAAGCGGCAAAGCTTGATAGATAAGGGATTTGCCAAATCCCGTCGGTAAATTTATGAACTCATCGGTCTTCGCGATAAAATTTGCAGGACAGCTTCTCTCTGATACTTGTTTAACTCTGTATTAATTACAAATTTCTCGCACACCCGATCAAAAGTCTCACTGATCGTGCGAATCTTAAGAAGCGGCTCGGGTTACGTTTTACAAAAATCCGTAAACGGCCTGTGATTGATGAACGTAAATGTCGGCTGTGTTTAGCAGACGTCCGTAGGGGAGAAATGAATGCGTGACTAAGGCCTGGTTCAGACGCCGTACTTTTCATGTGCCGAACCTAACTGAATAAGTTTGACTTTGGAGCGACACTGGCGTGACATGTGATTCAGACGGCGGACCGTGTGTCGAACCTAAGTTAAGTTCGACAAACGTTCGACAGACTCTGTCGAAATTAACGCTTTTGCCGCACCAAACTAAAACTGCCGTACCAAATTGATTCAGACGCCGCTCTTTTGCCGTACTTAATTCATCAGTTAGGTTCGGCACATGAGTGGAGCGGCGTCTGAACCGGGCCTAACGAACCCCAAAGGACGTCTGTGGGGAGGCTACGAAAATGTCACCAAAACTTATTTTGGCCCGAGTCTATTTATATGCGTGTTGGTTATGTTTTTGATTTGCGTTCTTCAGATTGAAAGATTCAACCGATTTCTATGATTTTTGGCATCCTTAAAAATAATAATGGAACTTTAAGAGAATGTTATTTACTTTCTTGTAGGTGTAAAACCTTTGAGATATCGGCATATATTTAAAACCGCATTTTTAAGAAAAATGTAAATAACTTGGAAACCTTACGACAGATTTTTCTCTAACTTCAGCAAATAAGCCTCAGAGCTCTCTAGTTTTACATCTGCAAGTTTGAAGCAATCGTGAACGTAGAACTCGGTGCACAAAATGCTGGTCAAGTTTAACCTCAAAATCTTACGCTAACACATTTGTGAAAGTTGACGCACAAATAGAGGAAGACTGCCGACAGGCTATGACCTATCTGAAAGGATATTCCTACCTAAAGAAAGGGACAAATACAACGTAAGTTTGATGAATAGAAGTTCTTTAATATTACCGCGCGCCCAGTATAAAGTTGTTCGTCTTGTAGTGCTAACTATGTTCGCCGTAGTTTTCTGATTACTCTGTTTCTTGCAATAAAGCTTTAGGTAGGAATATCCTTTCAGATAGGAGATGTAAAACTAGAGAGCTCTGAGGCTTATTTGCTGAAGTTAGAGAAATATCTGTCGTTGTATTTCGAAGTTATTTAGATTTTTCGTAAAAATGCGGTTTTAAATATATGTAGATATCTCAAAGGCTTTTATACCTACAAGAAAATAAATAACATTTTCTTAAAGTTCCATAATTATTTATAAAGGATGCCAAAAATCATAGCAAATCAAAAACATAACCAACACGAATATAAATAGGTTCGGGCCACCTTAAGTCAATTCGTATTTTTTTCAACTTTAATGTGATTATCTGATTATCCCAGCTCGCTCAATTTTGAAGTGTAGGCAAATGTTATCAGAGGCTGGAACAGATCCAAGTTCTTCCACATGATTCCACGTTGTAGTCGTTCAGTGAGTGCCCAAAATAATTATATTGTGACGCACGGGTAGAATTGTTGTATTTATTGCTTTTTTGGACATTTTCGTAGCCGTCACTGATGTCGTTCTTTAAGCAATAGGTAATGAGGTGCCATGGTTATGAAGCCGGTCCAAGTTCTCTTTCATACATTTTAAACTTTTTTGGCCTTAACCGTGCACAACGGTTACTAATACAATAGCATTCCTATCATTGTGTCCTGATTGACCAATAGGAACGTCCCATTTATTTGTTCATTCATAATTTGTGAACCAAAACAAAAGACTGTGCACGGTCAGCTCAATTCTTGTCATCTTTGGCTGTTGCCAGCTTTGAGAGTCAGTCTTTTCTGCAGTTTTCCGTGACCTTAGCAGGATTTCATTAATTAAACTTTTACTAGTTGTATACCTTGGTCATGATGAGTCTGCTTGATATTTAAACCTGAAGGCCCTGCAGCCACACATGGTCTAACGGTACAACCATCACTACTTGCTTCTCCAAAATCTGCACATTCAAGAATAAAGACATGTGCAGCAGGAGTTCTTGTTTGATTTATGAGGAAAATGTCACTGACAATACTTCTAGATGTAATACAACACTGGTCACCTTTCTCAAAGGAAAACGATTTTTTTCTTGCGAAAAAAGTCAACGAACGAGGCCCTCCATTTCTCTCAATTTGTCTGATGTAATTCTCCAAAAAAATAACATAATTAACTATTATTGTATGGGTGTAAGGAAAAGGCAGTATGAGCACTATACTCACAATGTACGCAATAATGTGTGATGGCCACACATTATGGTTCTCAAGGACCGTTTTCAAGTTCAGAAAGAGTAAGAAACGTTTTTCATGTCTTAAGTCCTCCCCAGAACGTTGCACAAGGCAACATTACGCTATACTCGCGCAGTGACCATGCAGGAAAGTTATCATGTACTTGCACAATTATTGTTTTGCTTATTAAACGTATTTCTTTTTGACTTTCTAGTTTCTGTCGTCAATGTGGTTGTTTAACCTTTCTAATAAGAAAATAACTGTAACAGCTGCATACCATTAGTAGTTGTATACCTTGGTCAGGATGATCATGAGTCTGCTTGATATTTATACCTGAAGGCCCTGCAGCAACACCAGGTCCAACAGTTCTCCTTGCACTACTTGCCTCTTCATGATCTTAACGTTCAGGAATAAAATAATGCAAGAAAAGAAAGGTTGTTAGTAGTGACAATAAAACTGAAAGTTGGAAACTGAAACCAGGTTAAATGATATTACCTAGGCTCTTGAAATTCCACATTGCGCAGAATCACAAATGACCCCACGCTGCTCTCAAACATTTTCATTGGTATCCATTGAGATACAAGTAATTGGCCACTAGCATTTCTTACCATCGCTATAAAACGTTTATGTGCTTCTTCCAACGAAATTGGTCCCCGCTGTTTTTTATTCTCGCTCTAGCTCTTTCTTTGTTTTCGACGTTAATGTAAACATTAAAATCAAAACATTAAAAGAAAGACTCGGGTTTGTGGTGATTTTTCCCTCTATCAGTCCGGGTGGCCAGGCGATTTACCGCCTAAATGCGCAGGTGCGTGAAAAGAAAAATTTTCATCCCAGCTTACGTACGGACGATTTTGTCCGTACCCAAATTTCTTGGATGCACAGATAATCAGATTTTCCAGCCCTTGGTGCTCCGCTGCGTGCGCGAGAGCTCCGCTAATATTTTCCATTGAGGACTTTCGCCAATTCCACCCTAGAGACGCCTTTTATTGTTTTCTAAATTCAACCCGCGTAAAACAGACAGCCATTGCAGGGGTCATTCGAGGGTCATTCCGTTGTGTTCAATGTGCCTCACTCAACCCAAAAGTATAATTGGGTACGGGCAAATTTAATGCAGGGGGTAACCCTGCGAAGGACAAGCATCCCGTCCAGGGAGGGGAGGAAAATTCCTAGTCGCCTCATGAAATGAAAACTTGGACATTCTGAGGCCGGATACTCTGTCTATTCTATCCAAAAACTTAATCGTCGGGGAGTCGATTCATTTTTTATTCATGAAACATTGTGTGTATTGAACAATTATCTAGCGTTTATTCGAAATAGAAATAGAAATATTGTTAGGTTCAATGTAGTACAAGGATCATTTTGCGTTTATCTTAGAAAGTAAACGCTGCGTGATCGTGTAATATTTCTGTGGTGTTTTACTCAGTTTTACTATTCTAGTATTTCAAGCAATGAAGATTTTGATTGAATTTACTTCTTTAGACAGACAAATTGAAGAAGAGTAATAGGCTTTGCTATTGCTAGGAAAATATTCGACATAATCGTGGGATGATACTTTTGTTTGAGATTAATGTTAAAACAATCCCTCAGTTTAGTGTTAGGTAGGTATTTCTGTGTTCGAGCCAAATGGCCTATTATGGATTTTTAGTACCCATTTGTCACTTACCTTCATATGCTAAAGTTTTCAGTTTCTCCCCTATGCTTTCTACTTCGCTTTTGATCTCTTCGAGGTCTTCCCTGATTTTTTCTAGGGAAGACATTCATTGCAAGTTGGAGTGTTCAATGATAACAAGAAACAAGCATCTAGAAAGTTTTTATCTATTTAGCAAGAAAAAAAAAACGATTAGTGTGTTCTCAATCATAAATAGGCCATTTCCAAGTTCCAAAAAACTTCACTTCCAAAAGAGGTTAAGTGCAAAACCTTTCTTCTAATAATGAGTTTCATTTTCATGAGATAAAATACCATTTTCATATCAATGGCTTCGCACTTAACCTCGCTTTGAAACAGAGGCTTGTGACAACTCAAAAAAGGGCCTATTGTGTCATGCAGTACATGCAAGGAGTTCTATAACTCAATAATTTTATTATCGTACAGTTATGAAAGTAGCAGCCCCCGTTACTTACGGAATTAGCAGGTCTCAGGGACCGGTACTTCGGGTGGCCGTAGCTTTCATATAGCCGTTACTTTCGGGGGGCTAAAATGAGTCATTATTCAAATGAACAAATTAACCACGACTGCGCGATAAGCATTATGTTGCTTTCATCCTCAATGAATCCTCTGTGCTCCATAACTTTAATTCTTGGACATTCAGGATCATATAACACTACTCTGGCTAGCCTTGGTCCCACCAGAGATAACTAGTAAGGTCCATCCTCTTGACGTTTAGCCTGTTCACAGATCCTCTATTTTCTCTTTAGAGATCATTGAGTGCGCGTATGAAATTAAAACCGCGGGGTATTCACTGACCGCGAGTTCTCGAAAAAAAGGCCAACTTTAGACAGGCTCCTTAAGTTGCGATAAATAGCGAGTTCAAGATGTCAGTCGACCGTCAAGCTACGGAAATGCTGAGAAAAAGATCCCGAGTTGTTTGTTACAAGCAAGCTGAACAAGTGAGAGGCGGTTCTTTTTCTCAAAATGGCCGGAGGGTAAGCTTGGCAAGCTCTACCACGTCGATTAAAGGATACCATTATTCGCTCGTTTTACAAATGTGGTATTGCCGTCCAACGACAGGGGAACGGTATAACCAAATTAACATTTGTGTCAATTGGTCGATCACTCCAGTGACATTAACGACTTTAATTTGGTTCGATGAGGAAAGGGATGAAGAACGATAAATGTAAACGTATACATGAGGAAGAACAATGAACGCTAGATACTACTACTACTCAGTTGAAATGGTAGGTTAGTAGTGGTAGAGGGATGATTTACGCCTGTTTGGTGTCTTCCCCAGTCTTCCCATTTGTTAATATGCGTTTTAAAAGTGTCTTCCTGCATACTAATAACTGTCTTCCAACATACTAATAAGTGTATTCCTGCATGCGGTAATAAGTGTTTTCCTGCATATCTAATGAGCGTCTTGCTTATAGAATGGGAACAATAGGCTTGCCCGGTAAGTAACTTTAGCCCAGTTTGAAAGTCTATGAAATAAGTAGGAATAAGAGGACTGATCACCTAGCAACGCGAGAAACAACCTATGTCTTCTAATTTAGCGCTAAAAATCGGATATATAAACAAAACACACACACATACAGAAAGTGGAGATGAAAACTCTTTATTTCAATTTTGACTGACTATTACAAAACAGTTTCTTTATTCGGGCGGGGGAGGGGGGGGGGGAAATGAAAAACTGCTGAAGTCTTGTTACACGCGTCGTTAGTCTGTTAATTATGCGAGTTAACAAGCCTACATTTGCATACAAATTGACTATACAGTAAAACGCCAAGGGAGAACCTTGACTCATTATAATAAAGACACAAAACAACAAAAGAACTTAGCATAGATCAATTGAAACACGCGACTAATAAATGCTCGCAATTCTGAAACCAGACATGAAATACCGTTTTAACACTTTATTTAAAACTAATGACAAAAAGAGTAAAATACACAGCGATTTGAAAGGAATGGACAATTAATCTTCTTCTTCTTGATCTTCGTGTTGAGTAGGATAATAAAAAGTTCTGTCAGACATCTTAAAGTTGTCGTAAGTGATCGCCCCACAATCTTCACATCTAATGAAACCCTCTTTTGCGTGTTCTATGTTAATAGCGATCTGGTGATCGCATATAAGACAAATTGTTGTGATCATGCCAAGGGCATTTTGGACATTTAAGGATCAATTTCTTGTACAGATTTGGATTCTCACAATGTTTGCAGTTATTTTCAGCCTGAGTTATGGTTGTGTTGTCGGAATAGGCCCTTTGCAGCCTTCCGTTCACGTGGTACAAAACCGCCATGTTGGGACGAAAAGGTCGCACTGGGGCAAGACCAACAAAAGGCATACATAATTTTAAATGGTAATTTCCTTTGTTTGTCTTGTCCCAACGCGACTTTTGCGTCCCAACATGTCGGTTTTGTACCACGTAAATGGAAAGCTGCAAAAGGCCTATTGTTGCTTGGTCGCTGTCAGTGCCCTCTTGGGAGTCATCAGCTTCAACACCATTCTCAGAAGCCGCTTCCTCTTCTGCTTCCTCCTCCACCTCCTCCTCCTCCTTTTTTTCAATATTCGATGAACTTTCCCCATTATTACTCTCGTTCGCGGGAGTATTTTCTACATTTCGGTAGCCTTTTTCCTTTTCTGTTAATTATAATAATAATAAATCGCTTAGCAACTTTTTGTTCTTGATTAAACCCTTATCGACTCCTAACTCTGCTAGGCCATCCAGAAAAATATTCAGTTCACGAGGCTTGGTAAGCTCATGGTTATGTGGGAGTAGCACATACTCAACTAGATCGGCGATGTTTCTGACAGGAATTATGTGTTCATTTCGAAGAAATTGTCCGCGGGGAGTACTATGCAGCAATTCAGAAGCACGCTTTTCCAACACCCCTTGGGAAAGATCACTCAAAACATATTTTATTCTTGGTTCTTCATCCTCGCTTTCATCACTAGAACTTTCAGTTTCTTCATTTACGCTCTCATGCCCCTCTTCAACCAAATCTATCTTGCTCTTAATTTTGATAAGCAACCGCGGAAGACTTAGCTTTGAATGATCAACTTACCGATGAGTCACTTCTTTTAATCCTAAGCTTGAAACAACAGGGGCCAATAAGCCTTCACTGATAAAACCACTACCCTCTTTTACAAGGACTCGCTTCTTTGTTTTGTAAGGGACATTTGGTTTGGCCAGGTCAAGTAAAACATCCTTATATGACAGCAATAACCGTTTATTTTCTTCGGGGATGGAAATGTGTTCCATAAGTATTTTGTATGCATGCACTTGCTGTGGAGTGGCTCTCCTTAAAAGAAACTGGCGCTGATAAACAGGAAAATCAGCGTACAGCTGAAGAAAACCACGATTGTTGTTCAGTACACGAGACATTGCTACAAAATAAACTTATGATGATAGTTTGTAGTCTTTTAATAGAATCTCGTGGTTCTCAGTCTACATTCTGCTCCTGAGGAGTTGACTTAAGTTGGTTCTGTTCCCTTTGCAAAAAATCCGTTTGTATAAAAGATATAATGCAAAGGCACGTGACGTCTAAACACAGCAATCCTGGTATCACCCCGTTTCAAACAGTTCCAATGTCTTCACAGAAATGTCAGCGGTTTCGCTTCGAGCATCCTTTTACCTCTATAATTTCCGGAATGACTGGGTCCGGAAAAACGGCCTGGGTTCGATCTCTATTGGAACAAGCTTCAGAAGTAATTTACCCTCCCCGGGAGAGGATCGTTTGGTGTTACTCTCAATGACAGCCTGTGTATACAGAAACTCCATGCCACACATTGAATTCGTCAAGGGAATTCCTACAGCCTTGGAGCAGGTGGTTTTTTTATGTGAACAAACGGAATTTGATCATGTTTGATGATCAAATGATTGACGCCAGTAAAGACAAGCGAATTGTGAACCTCTCTACTCTTGGTTTTCATCATCGCAATCTCAGCGTGATCTATATCGTGCAGAATCAATTTCATCAGAGGAAAGGTAGCCGCAGCATAAGCCTAAACAGTCATTATTTATTGCTTTTCAAGAATCCACGAGGCACAGTGCAAATCTTAACACTGGCGAAGCAAATGTACCCTGGCCAAACTGATTTCTTCTTAAATTAGTACAAAGAGGCTGTAAAGTCCTTTTGGTTATCTGCTGATTAATCTGATAACTACTACCCACGATAATTGTCAACTGCGAACGAACGCCCTGCCCAGTTAGGACGGTTTTCACCAGGGAGGGTTTCAAGAAAATATTCCTCAAGAGCTTCTAAAATATCTAAAGCAGCAAAATCTTTCGCCTGTCCCGCTTCTTCCAGCTATGCAAGAAATACAGGGCAACGTGGAAGACGTGCTTTCTCGCAACGATCTTCAGGACGATGAAAAAGCTAAGCGATACTTTCAGTTGCAAAACTTTTAAAGAACAATTAAATACCAGAACACGACGGGAAGAAATAATCAGCGCTGTTCCAAAAGATTTTTGGACAGCAACGGCAGCATTATCAACTCTCCTTAACCCCTTCAACGTAACACCTAAATTAACACAAGCGGCTATCTCACAAAAACCTGAAAAAGAAAGCTCAATCATTTTTACACGACCCCACAGGCTTTGAGCTTTAAACCATATCGTGTTTAAATAAAGGATATGTATGTATGTATGTATTTATGTATGTAGAAATTTTTACCCCACCATCACCCATAAATCTTGCTTTCCTGACCCCTTCACCCACAATAGAAACCCCATCACAAGGCCCGAAGCGCGTTCCGAAGCACAAAAGGCGTCGGATTCAACTTGTAAATTATTTGGATTATCATGGTGCTCATGGCAAACAGAAGACACGAACTCAGCATATAAAATTTCGAGTTAAACCTTTCAAGTACTCCATTGGCGAAGAAGAAGAAGATTAATTTTTCTTTCCTTTCAATCGCTGTGTATTTAACTCTTTGTCATTGGTTTTCAATAAAGTTTTTAAAACGGTATCTCGTATCTGGTTTTATTGCGAGCATTTATTGGTCGCGTGTTTCAATTGATCCTTGTTAAGTTCGTTATTATTTTGTGTTTTTACCGTTCATTATTTATCGGAGGCGGGGGGGGGGGGGAATGAATGAATAAATGGGTAGACTCGAAATTTTAGCCACTGCAAAGAGGGGGGTCCTGTGGTAGATTATTTGTTATTGAGGGGGGGGGGGAGAGTTGAAATTTTAAAGAAGCAAAGTCTTAAATAAAAAACAACAAGATATTTTAATGTCCTAATAAGAGCTTGGTACCCCAGATTTCATGGCTGGGAGCTTTTGGAATCCCTATGATTCTTCTTAGAGTACAGTGTTGAACAGTATAGGCCATTTTCGAGTTCCAAAAAATCTCACTCTCAAAACGAGGCTGAGTGCGAAACCTTGGTTTTGAAAATGAGTTTTATTTGCATCATAATGAAAAATCATTTTCGTATCAGTGGCTTCGCTCTTAGCCTCACTTTGAAAGTGTGATTTTTTGGAACTCGGAAATGGCCTATTGTGGTGCAGTCACGGAATATGATTTACAATTACAAGGATGAGGATGCAGTTAGAGTGGAGTTAGGCAGCACAGATGACACGTCCAGTGACGAGCTACAGCTTATGGCCACCACACGCAGTGGCAGAGAGGTAGGCTTCTGCAAAAATGCTTTTCTTTAAAAAAGAAAAAATTAAAAATACGGTAAATCACATGCAAGCCACTGGAGGCCTACTTGAATGGACCTTATGAGCTTCTTTCTGTATCATTATTCAAACAACTGACATAATCCTACTCCTCCTAGGAGGGAATTGAAGGTCGCCACTAATCGTTTGATCTACTGGGTGGAAAGAAACCGTGGGGGAAAGTTTCTTGTCTTTCTAAAACAGACACGATATTGAACACCATGGCAGTGACGTGCGCTCAAGCCAGTGACATTTGGATCTGAAGTCCGATATGCTATTAAACCGCTACATCACTGCGTCCTCAGAAAAAAACGGTATGCATACATACAGTAAAACTGTTTAGAGTGTGTGTGAATTGTGGGGGGGGGGGGGGGGGAATGAAATACTCCCATAATAGAATACTAGCCTGCGAACCGCAGACGCTTTTCCGGTCGTCCCTTCTCTCCCTCTTAAAAATAACGTCTGCGACAATGAGCGAAAAAACTGTTTCCCTGACGTAAAACCTTTTGTTTTGATGTTCGCCAATCAGATCAAAGGATAGAATGCAGCTCGAGTGACTCATCGCGACCTCGCGCGCTGGTGTGCCTTGGATTTTGGTGAGAGTTACTAAATACGAGTTGGAAAGTGGATTTCACAACTATAGAGAGGTTTTCTGCAACGTTGAATGCCGACTTCTTTGTGAAGTAACGGGTTCTTAGCTATGCATTTGATGTGGGCCTTTGTTTTCGCTTTATAAAATACGGTTGTATGTGACATAACAAAACCTGGACAAAATAATCTCTTCAGCGAAAAGAAAATAACATAGCTTAATTACATCTCGCTCAGACTCGCGATTTATTTCAATTTAACCAGCGCGTACAAAAGAAAAAACCGGATGCTCTCGCAATGGAATACGGGCGGACATGAAAAATCCAGTTTTGCTAACCAAGGGTCATGGGAAAAAAGGAAGATTTGTTAATTTTTCACCCATCCCCGCCCCTTCCGATAAATAATGAACGGTCCCTAAGGTAAGGTTCTCCCTTGGGTTTTTTACGGTATAGCTAACTTGTATGCAAATGTAAACTTGTTAACACGCATAATTAACTAACGGTGCGTGAAACAAGACTTCGGTTGTCATTTCCTCCCCCCCCCACCCCCAAAAAAGAAAAACGGTTTTGTAATATGGTCAGTCAAAATTGAAATATACAGGTTTCATCTAAACTTTCTGTATGTGTGTGTGTTTTGTTTATATATCCGATTTTTAGCGCTAAATAAGAAGACATAAGTTATTTCTCGCGTTGCTAGGTGAACACTCCTCTTATTCTTACTTATTTCATAGACATTCAAACTGGGCTAAAGTTACTTACCGGGAAAGCCTATTGTTCCTATTGTATAAGAAAGACGCTCATTAGATATGCAGGAAGACACTTGTAAGTATAACGAAGGCAGTTATTATTATGCACAAAGACACGTATGCATATTAACAAATGGCAAGACAAGGGAAGACACCAAACAGGCGTAAATCCTCCCTCTACACTACTTAGGTCCCTTTGCAAAATATAACAATAAAGCTTGTTCGATGTTAGGCACTGATGGATAGTACAGTAATTAAAAGCATATTGCTTCACAGAGGACATGTAAAGAGGAAGGTCTGAAATGTTACGAGGGAGTTTAAGATACCACGACAGCGACGGTGGCGAAAACGTCCCTTAAAAAACGAATTCGCGTTCTTTCAATCCCTATCGCGATTATTCCAACACGCTTACTTTGTCAAAAGCAAGCCAACTCTTCTGGAACTGAATTCTTAAGAACCTTATGCAAGTTCAGAAGGAGAAAGAAAAATTTCGTTGCACCTTAATTACGTTCTCCATAAAACGTGAAACTAGGCTTTTTTACGTCGCAGTCATGCAGTAACGTCAGAGTTGTTGTGTTGCCTATTCAACCTATTACTTCTTATTACGTTCTCGTTGCCATCGTCATCGTGGCATCTTAAACTCACTACTTTCGGAAGGGCGGCTGTTACTAGTAAGGTCTGAAAATTGGCCTTCCTTTGTGGTAGCCACTACTTTCGGACTCTACGGTATCCATTGATTGGAACCTTCCAAGAGTTTTGGAAGCAAGGGAACATGTCCATTTTCTTTGAGGGGACTAGGGACGAGAGGAACATCTATTTTCTACTTTGAAAGGATATCCGATCAGTAAATGTCTTTATCAGATACTTATTTGACAACACTTTCGCTACTTCTCCTGACTCTCCCAATGGCAAAATCGCAAAAAAGGAAAAAGAAAGTGTACTAGTTATAAGGGAAAAAGACAGCTAAGAAACAGTTTGTAATACCGGGAAGAAAACAGTGATGAGCCAATCGACCTTTCTATGCTGAAAGCAGCTTGATGTAAAATGTTTTGTATATTGCCCAGGCTGGTATGTGAAAAACAGTTTCTGTAAGGTACAACCAAGGTGGCTTCTTGTCTTTTTTGAAACAAAGTTTATAGCATACCTTTTTCTTGGTTTGCTTTGTCCATGATTTTCTTCTCACTTTCGAGGAGCTGATCCTTCATGTTCTTTAGCTGTTCCAGCTGTTCTGTTCATTATCAAAATCAAATATTCATTCGCCACTTTTACATTGTCCATAATGCACCTTGTTTGCCCCCAAAAATTTTGCACAAGCTTGAACTTCAATATTTGTCTTGGAACGACTGTAACACCCACGAGAGATTGGGAAAAATGGTTCCACAAAACAAAGTGCAAACGAAGTATACTAAGCATAGAACAAGGAATATGAAAATAGATCAGACAAAATGGGAACATGTTTTTGACTGAAGAAGTCGTGACTCTTTTTTGTACGGGGAGGTGAGGAGAGGGCTACCCTACTGGTTTTTAACAACGACTGGGAGCCCCCCTCCCCCTCCCCTTAACGGACTGAGTCATCTTAAAAACTTTCTCTAAATTTTACTAGGGAATGGATTATTAAGCCCTTTTAATGGTCAACATACCTTCAAGTTTGTCTCGTGAGTCATTGTGGTCTTTCAGCAATTTCTTTAACAATACTTAAATGAAAAAATAGGTAGAATAAGAAGTCGACTACAACAAGTTGAGCAAACAGTTGCTAAATACCAAATGTTTGAGTTATGGGGAGTCTAAATAAAAACATCTGATTTGATCTCAATATTTGGTGAGTATCAAGGTTTGTCTTGTGTGGTTATTACTGTCTTGGGGATTAGAATTTGCCTCAAAGCTGACAAGGTCTCGGCATCTCTGATTTTACTATTTGCAACCCCCTCCTGTAATTATCTGTTGAACATGTTGGGAGAAGACACTACATTACTTGCAAAGGTCAAAAGGTCATAAACATTGGTAGTGTTTAGCAGATTTAGATCCTTTTTTTGTCTAATTTTTCAGGTGACTAATCTAAACAGCCACTTTTAATAGCGAAAAGTATTAACTTTAAACTGTAAATATACCTAGAAAGGGATTACTATTTTATGCCCAGATGAGACAAAATTTTTTCCAGGTCAAGCTGTGTCTACAAATGATGGCAAATGATGGAAATGATGGCACACGTTGCAACTGTCATATCATTACTGACAGTCTCAAATGCAAGACTGCAACAGATTGTAGACTCCAAAGAAGAAGCTTCCGTGTTTAGACAGATCACAACTCACTGCTAACAGGAGTGGCCTGACAAGCATCCATTAATAAAAAGGATGTGACAAAAACCTACTGACAGAACAAGTCATGACAAGTGGCCCCCTCTGTTGCACAGAGCATATTGCTAAGAGGATCCAGGATCGTCATTCCCTCCTCCATGTGAATAGAAATCCTTGACAAGATCCATGACGGACACCAGGCCGGGTTGTTCAAAGCAGGGTTAAGATAACCCAGGATTGGTGCGAAATTTGAATTCAGAAATGAAAGCCTTAAAAAGAAAATTCAGTTTTATTCTTTTTGTATACAATTTGATGATTGGATGCTCTACAACGAGTAGAGAAAATTATCCGTGAAAATGCTTTTGAACAAAAGAAAGTGAAACTTGGGTTACAATTTAACTGTTGGGTTAGCGCTAATCGGACTTCGAACAACTGGGTCCTGCAGGGGATTGCAAAATGCCGAGAGTAAGCTAAAAGAGGTAGGCGAGGTGGCGAGGGTAAAGGAGAGAGAACCAGGAACTAGTGCAACAATGCAGGACATTAGCACTACGCACAGACGACAGGCCTCAAGAGCTTATTAATGCACCCCCATTGTTCCTGGCAGAAGGTGGCTTCAGTCCTTCTCGAATTGAGAGGCAAGGACTACCTGATAGCTTTTGACTACTTTTCAAGGTATGTAAAAAAACAACAAAGTCAACTGAGATCATCAGGGCACTTACTTTTTTTAGTCAAAGCCATTATGGTTTATTAGGATATTAGGATAGTCCTATGTGAATGCAGGTAAAAGCACGAACTGTGTCCTTCAGTTGCACAATGTATTTGCATAACAACATCTGGACGACCTATGTAATTTTGCCTGCTGTTGTTTAACATTTTGAATCAAGACGTCATTATTCCGCATACCTATTGAAATAGATTACTCCGACGAAGTTTTTGAAGCTGTTCAAAACACTCACACAGTGCTGTCATTTCTCCCGTGTTTTTCCCGTATAATCCGGGAGACTCCAGATTTTGAACCTTTTTTCCCGGTCTCCAGATTAGAGTCTACAATCTCCCGGATAATCGCCACATTTTGCCATTTCTTGTAGACTCGACTTTCTGACAGTGAAATTTCAAATATTTTTCGTTGTTCAAGCTATATATTTTACTGTTTTTTTAAATATTTTTTAATTAAAGCATTTCTTACATTTACATACAAAATATAAATTAAGAAAGAGAAACACAGACACACACGCACACCCACACACACACATATATATAGTACAAACAAAAGAATACAAAGCTAAACAAAGCTATTACAGCAATAGTTACTTAGTATGTAAATTACAATGATATCAGTTTAAACTAATGATTGAAATTAATCATAACATCACTTATTCGTAAAAACGCTTATTAACTTTTCCCACTTTCTAAAATTATTGTTTAATTTGTCTCTTTTCCTGGCAATATGGAGTTCGATGTTGTAAATACGCCTTGTCCTGGCTATAAAACCTTGAAGAGAAGGTATACCATTCTGGTATTTCCGAGAGTAAATATAAAACTTACCCAGAAGCAAAATATGCTTAAAGAGGAGAAAATCTTCTGCAATATCGAACTTACCAAAAATGACGTCCTCTTCTTTAAGGTTATCAACAGAGATGTTATTATCGCGCAACCAGGACAAGACATGTTTCCAAAAACTAGATGATACTCTACAGGAAAAGAGTAAATGCTCTACAGATTCAACCTCTGTTTGGCAGAAAGCACAGGATGGCGATTCAGCCAAGCCGAAACGAAACAGTTTTTCGTTTGTAAAGACAATACGGTTTAAAATTTTAAACTGAAATTCTCTAAGTTTAGATTCTAATGTTGTGCGAAAAGATAGCGAATAAACACTTTTCCAATCAATATCAATGTTTGAATACTTTGCAGCTAACTTTACTTTAGCAGTAGGCGTTGTTTGTTTTTTCTCCAGGAAAAGCCGGTAGATTTGCTTTGAGGAAGCATCAAGAATTGGAACCAAATTGTTACTTATTACGATAGCAGGTGAATCCGGAAGTGGATCAATCACCGGTGCAGTAGTTGCCCTTTTAATTGTCAAGCGCCAACTGGCAGGCATAGAGTTAATAATACCCATAATGAAGAAACCTTGCTCAGGATTGAGATTTTCTTTAGCTGAAAATAAATCGCAAATTTTTAAAAACCCTAAATCTGCAATATCTCTACGATACACAGATTTCTTATTAATGCAGAGAAGCTTGTTATTCCAAATAACTTCAATTCATTTGCGAGTCGAAAGCTTTTTCAAAGTCTATAGCTACCAGAATCCCAGGTATACCTTTGTACCTAGCATATTCAATCACATCATCGATCGCTCTGACGGCATCAAAAATTGTTCTCCCCTTTACAAACGCGTTTTGATTAAAATGAATTACTTCAGAAAGCACCTTTTCCAAACGCTTTGCCAAAGTTTTAGACGCCAATTTAGCATCAACATTTACAAGAGATATTGGACGCCAATTCTTCACCAACCTTTTGTCTTTTCCTTTCTTTTCAATTAAGGTGATAACGCCCTGTTTCTGTGAGTTCGATAGTTCACCGTATTCGAAAGCATAGTTCAAACTATCAACTACCAACTTTCCAAGCAAGGGCCAAAAGGCTAAGTAAAACTCGGCTGATAAACCATCGTTCCCTGGCGATTTATTCTTTTGGAAGGTCTGTAATACATTATAACATTCATCATATCTACGGATACCCTCGCAAACGTTCCTCTTCTCCTCGGCTAAAAATGGAACATCGGTGAGATCATTTATAAACGAAGAAATAGTCTGCGTGTCTGCGGAATTTCTACCATCATAGAGATTAGAATAATATAATTCCAATTCATTCATAATCTTTTTTGGGTCGCTAGTTAATGCTCCATCAGTTGTTAAGATTTTTGCGGACACTGCTTTTAGTTTTGTTTGAATTTTCTAAATTCAAAAAATATTTGTTGTTTTTTTCACCCATTTCATACCAGGTTGCCCTAGAGCGAATGATTGCCCCTTGCGTAATGTAATCGTACAATTGATCATATTCTGTTTGAAGGCACTCCAGTTCCTCGAGATTTCCACTGTTTGGATCAATATCACATTTTTCTGTACATTCCTTCAGCTTATCTTCCACCTTTTGTAGTTTTGCTCTTCTTTCACGGGCTTTACCTTTACTGTATGTAATTGTTCGCTGTCTTATTTTGTATTTAATTAAATCCCATAAAACACGCTTATCCTGAACCTCTTTAAATTTCTCTAACCAATTCACATATTCAGTGGTTAAAAGTTCACAGTAGTCCGAGTCATTTACTAAGTTCGAATTGAATTTCCAGAAATTCGGTCCTCTCTCAGTTTCATCTAAGCCGCAAATTGAAAGGATTATTGCCGAATGGTCAGTTTTTATTGATGTTTTAATCTCCGCCGAAATTATCTCATCTTGCAAACTGTCGCTTATAAGCCAAAAATCTAAACGCCTCTGCACAACCGGAGTTTTTGGACGCCAAGCAAATCGTGATGTAGTGGGGTTCCTAATACGCCAGATATCAACCAGATCGAAATCGCGGTGCATATCTTCAACTAATATCGCGGAGTCTTTCTTTCTGTTGTTTCCGCCCCGTCCATCTAAGTCAGGATCAAGTATGACGTTAAAATCGCCTCCGACGATAATTGGGTAATCCTGGTTTGTTCTAGCAGCTTTCAAAATTTCTGATATTTCTTTAAAAAAGGAACATTGTTCACTACATTTCTTTGGAGCGTAAATATTTAAAAGAAAGTATGGTGAATCCTGAATGGAAACCTCTAGGAAAACATAGCGACCTTGAGAATCAACCTTGATAGATTGTAGTTGAAAGTCTAAGTTATCCCTTACCAGTACAAGTACACCTCGACTATGGCTACTACCGTGCGAAAAGAACATGTTTCCTTTCCACTGTTTTCTCCAGATATTTTCGACTTCTTGAGTACTGTAGGTTTCTTGCAGAAAACAAATATCGGCTCCAGAATTTAAAAGCCAGCTAAGCCAGTTACTGTTAATAACGAACGTTTCCTCACAAATTCCTGCATGCCATTGTAATATAAGCAATAGGCCATTTGCACTAAGAGGTCATCTGACATCGTTTCTATGGAAATGAAAGTTATGGGATTTTGCCTTTGAAAAACGATAAGTGGGTCATATCTTAAACAAAATAACAGTGATTTGGTTTTTCAAACCCGCACCATTTTCTTAAAATGAGTAAGTTCGTAGCTGGTCACGTGACCAAAATGTGATTTTTAAAACTATGAATTGCCTCTTTCTGAACACAAAGTTTGCACTTAAACTTAAAGGAAAATGTTGAAAAGATGATGTGGAAACGTTCACGGGGCATCTGAGCGTAACTATCAAACGTTAAACACGATATAAGCAAAAAATTGTTTTGGCCGCCATGTTGGAGGGCAAGAGTATGCCTTCCAACATGACGGCCAATACAAATCATACTACTTTGCTGAAAAATCAAAGAGCTATAAAATATCTCCCTTATATGCGTTTCCTCTCAAATTTCGGGTGAAAGATAACTTTTGCGTGCTCTGTCAATTTTTGGCATCAGCAAGATTCCAACTCATTGTTTAAAGGAAGCATTGGTCACGTGACCTCTTGGTGCAAATGCCCTATGATGTGATTGGTGGTAAGAAAACCAATCAGGTAAAATGTTACAATTCCAACACCTTTTTTCTGCATTTTTATTTTTGCAGAAATGACGTTATCTTATGTGCTCTGCATTATGACGTCATCTACAATCCTTTCAGCAATTGATCAGTTCTCAATATTTGAAGACGTAAGGGGTTGACAGCCCTGCTCACAGCGCATGGATTGTTTTATCTCTAGTTAAAAATTCTTCTACTTCTAAGTATGGGGGGGGGGGGAGTGGGCCGGAGCATTTGGAAATGTGGTTGATAAAAACACATGGCCCACCCCCTCCCTTCGGCACAAAAATGACTGACCCCGCCCCCCCCCCCCCCCAGTTAAAACATGGATGTCTGGTTTCCTCTTAATAATCCATTAAAACCTTGTTCTGTGCTTGACAAAATTTGTTGATACACTGCTACAACCAATAACAAAATCGCAGAAATCATACCTTTCACTGAAAAGACAAATGTGAAAAAACGAACATTTCTTGTTGCGATGGACGTTATGAGTCTTGACACAAATATACAGCAAAACGAGGGTATATTGAAATTGTCTGGCACAAAGCATATGAAAATTTCTACAAAGACAGCCCATTCCTACACATTACTTGCCGGAAATGCTTAGATTAATCCTCAAAGAAAATTTCTTCCACTTCAACGGAAAGCACTACCTACAAAACCATGGAACTGCAATGGGCACAAAGACAGCAGTTTTGATTCCTTTGCCAGTATTTTCATGTCATATATTAAAACAACAACTCTAAGCAAAACTGTCTTTAGAACAACAGTTTGGAAATGCTACATAGTTTACACGATATCTTTTCCCTATGGGACATGAGTAAACCAGACATTGAAGCCTTCGTTGAACAAGCAAACTTACATCACTCAACTATTGAATTCACGGCCGAAACATTTGACACTGAGACTGCGTTTTAGACACGGTTGTATACAAAGGCACACTATTCAAGGAAAAATCTATCCTTGATGCAAAGACACATTTTAAACAAACGGAAACCTTCTTGCACACACATTTCACCTCGTGTCAGCCTTCAAATGTAAAAAAAGGATTTGTCAAAGGAGAAGCCTTGAGAATCCTACAAAAAAACTCCTCAGAAACAACCTTTTGAGGAAAATAATTCAAATTAAAAAAAATAACACCTGATGGACGGAGGCTACACACAATGTTTGATAGAAAACCTACTATCAGAAATAAAATTCACAAAAGGGAGTCGAAACTTCTAAAACAAAACAACAAGGAGGAAAAAGAAATATTGACATTCGTGACACAATACCAGCCCTCAGTGTCTCCTATAAAGGAAGCTTGAATGAAAAAATAATGGAATCTTATACAAAACCAACTATAACTTCATTAAATTTTTAAAGAACCACCAATCATTTCCTTACAAAAAAGGAAAATCATTAAAGGACATGCTCGTTAGAGCCAAAAAAAAAAAAAAGGTTAACAGAGGGTTCCACGCCCGTATAGCTGTGCGGCCTGTCACCCTTTGTATTTTCTCGCACAACAGGTTTGTGAGTATTTTAGCAATAATTCCAGCTGGCTGTGTTTTATATAACAAGTGTGGTCAACTTTCTCGTTAGTAGTCAGTCAACTGTCTCGTTAGTGCCTATCTATGTAATAAAATAGGGTGACCCACCCCCTAGGGGTAGCTGAAAATTGCACGACCGACCCCTTGCACAAGGATCAAAACCTCATGACCCACCCCCTCTCTGCTCCGGCCCACCCCCCCCCTCCTATATTTTTTGACCAGTCCCTAAACGTAAAACTGCTTCCTGTAGCCAAAAACTTTGTATCACTTGTCAGTCGATCAGGACATTACTTAAATGAGATTTAACATACAAATATTTCCATATTAGCTCACATTTTTTACTATAATTATAATAATAATTAGTTATTCTTTAGTGCATCAGTATATTATTATTGTATATAATAAATTATTACTATTTATCATTGTCTGCATTATGAAGATACTTGATAGTGGGAACACAATTAAGTCTATAGTATTGTATTGAGTTGAATTGCATAGTGTTATATTGTTATTTCCTTTATCTGGAATAAAAATTCTTGGTGCATTTTCCACTTACCTTCAATCTCATCAAGTCTGTCTTTGCTGCTATCATCATCTTTCTTCCACTCCCTCAGTAATTCTTGGTAGTGTTTCTCGATGACAGGATCCATACTCTCAGTCTTCAGCTTATTGACAGCGGTGGCATCTGCACCCAGTCCTACCAATGCATTACTGATATCCTGCCAATAGGAATTAAATGTTGCATCATCCACAGATGCTTGGCTGGCATGTCCATAGACATGGTTTCTGTAATATTTCACCCTAGCTATGTTGGCTTCAGCACTTGTATCTGCAACAGGTGGGAGATTATCCCAACCAGTGGTTGGAGGAATCAAGCCACATATATTCCTTAAGAGCAACATCAGCAGTGTGACATCAAAATCTTTTGAAGATATGGATGAAGGTGTAGAGGGGTACAGCTTGGCCCATTGAGTGGGATTGAGAATTCTCTTCTTTCTAAGTGCCTGCAGTATTGGATGTACAGGAGGCTTTGTGAGAACTCCATGTAGGCCTGCTGGTGGGTGAATGCTATCAAACTTGTTTCTCAATGCCTGGGATCCTACATCCACAAGAAGACGACACAGACGGGCATAATTTGTTGTCTCCTTGGTAGATGCATATGACGGCATAGCAGCAGAGGCCATGTTGAATAAATTCTGTTAGCTGTAAATTATGAAAAATTAAATTCATAAAAAATAACAATAGGAAAATGGGCAACCATAATTTTATAGGCACAAAGAATCTAGCGCATATGCAGCATTTATTAAAGTACATTGAGTGATCAACCCAAAGGAATTAATTACACAGAGTACAAGGCTAAACAAGGACTCCACTGCATGGTGGATGCATATGACAGTGTAGCAGCTGAAGCCATGTTGAATAAACTTTGTTAGCTGAAGACTATTTAAGGTACTTCCCTTGTTTTGCACTGCACATCACCTAGTGCGCATAACATTGCCACTTCAAAGGTGCAATGATTTTCACTGGTCGCCTAAAAAGGGGTAACTAATTGGCCCCTTTTGTAGTCCAAATGCTTTTAATAGCAATTTTGATAATTCTACCTGGCTAAAAAAGTGTTTGTCTTGAAACTCGCCCCAGTCTTCTTGCACCAAATGATCATCTAAAGTGGGAATTATCCCTTTTTTGTCGTTTTGCTATAAAACTAGAATGGTAACATTTTTTTTGGCGTTTTTTACTTCTTATGGTCACACAAAATATAAGTATTAGGGAGAAAAAAATCAGGATAGTAGAAGTTGCATTTGTTTAGATATAAATGACGTGGAATTTCCACATTTAGAGCCACAGAGGACACAGAGAGGTACGAGATAATCTTAAAACTGCAGTCCATTTCTCTACAGGTAATTTGAGGTCTCTTTTAAAACTGAAAAAATATAGCCCAGGCAAACAAACGTGCTTAAGGTTTAGTACATTGTAAGATTCAATAGTGCTTGCTATAAAATAAGAATTCTTGAAGGTTGTTTAAGTTTCAAACACTTTGCAAACAAATAGGAAAAAACACTCAGAATTACAGGCACACTAGTCAGGGCAAAAACAAGCACTGTGACCCTATCTTTTTATTGCAGATTTTGAATGTTCTATTATATGACTGAAATTTGTGCCAAGTTTGAAAAAGCCTGGAAAGTATAAACATTTTTAAGGGAATAAACTTAGTGCATAAAATGAAATCGCGACAAGAGACGACCTCCCTCGGCCAAATTGCAACAGTGATGGCAAAGCCGACAATAAGCAACAAGCATTTATAAACACCGAGACGAGACGTTTTAAAATTCAGACGGGCGACATGGGACCCCCCCGCACCTCTGGCAGGGCCTCTTAAATAGCCACAAGGAATTGTAGTACAGCTAACCTCAAGGATAAAAATTCCCACCAATTTTCTTTCACTGAATATTACTACAATGCATACACACGTTTAGAGCACTTAGAAAAGGACATTAAGTCATGCACCCAAAGTTACACAGGGTACAAAGCTAAGGATTCCATAGCTTAGGATTTTTTAACCAGTGCAAAAAGTGCCTCAGGGGGCCTGGGCTCCAGTCTACAGTCATAAACTGTCTCTAAAGCAGAAACTGTTGCAGAACTGTATTTAAAAAAACTGCAGACTATATGAACCGTAGTGTTTCTCAATTTCATATATTTGATTGGTTTAAAAATGTAAATTGAATTCTCATCTAACTCCTCTTTTTATCAAATTAAAGTTTCATTTTTGGCGTGCTTAAGAGGCATGGTCGTCTTCCCTCACTGTCCATTTGATAGGCAGATCTTTACATGACTTGATTACGTGATCAACTTTTGGTAATCACGAAAACAGTTCACTTTTGAAAACTTTTGTTAGCACAAGCTGAATGAGCATTAAACATAGGTAACCTAAGAAATTGCAGCCATATATCTCAAAAGTAGCAATTGCAACAGCTGCCGAAAGTTAGAAGCATTTGTATGAGAAAAACAACTTTTGCCATCCAGCCATGCTTGTTGCATAGTTTTCCATATAAATCCTTAAATTTCGAAATTTTCCAAACTGTCATGAAATATTTCCTTACAACAACAACAACAACAGTTTATTTCTACTTCTGTAGACAACTAAAAGACTTATTAAGCATTACAGGGCTCAAATCTCTTTTTAATTCATAACAGACAATTTGAGCACTTAAATGCATAAGAAAAGGATTACACTACAGTTCAGAAATTTTAGAGTTTACAAGGATTTGTATGGAAAACCATGCAAGCGTGACTGGGTGCAAAGGTTGTTTTTCTCATACAAATGTTTCTAACTTTCATCGGCCGTTACGATCGCTACTTTTGAGATATACAGCTCAAAATTCTCTGGTAACCTAATTTTAATATGCTCTTTCAGTTTGTGCCAACAAAATTTTTCAAAAGCAAAATGTTTTCATGTTTTAACTTTACAGAAAGTTCATCACGTGATCAAGTCATGCAAAGAGCCTATTGTGCTTTCCTTCCCAACAAACATTTAAGGGAGAAGAGACTGTGTAAGGAGACAAAGAATGTTTGTGTGGGAGGCTGGGAGCTAGAAATAACTGTTTTAGAGAGTCCCCAATAGGTTTTTTGGGATCCAGGATTAAATTTCTCTTATTTGAGGCTCAGGATTTGGTATTTTAAAGCAAAATAGGGGCGAGATTCGGGATGAAAGTATGTACAAAAGGTGGGATCCAAAAAATACAGTCTGTAACCCTTGAGATCACGGGACTGAATGAAATTTTGGGGCAGGATTACGGGATTGAAAGAATGGGGACTCTTGTTTTATACAAGGTGTAACTACAAGGTGTAACTACTGGGTGTAACTACACCCAGAACTACACCGACGTTATTTTGAAAGGGCGGCCGGGTCTTAATCGTGACTGGGCGCCTACCCGCCTATTTTAAACCCGGTTGTAAAGAAAAGATCAGATTTTTCAGATTTTTTTAAAAGATTTTTTAAAAAAGTGATAACTGTTTGATCCTTCGACTCTCAGCTGCAACTGAATTGTCAACAAGTTTACTGTTCGCATGAAACCAGTTTTCATTTTTGGATGAACAGATGAAAAGATATCATTAGACTCCGATATAGATCGATGAAATCGGTAAAAATCAAGATAAACAGATAAACGAAACGAGTGTGTCATCGATTTCTACCAATTGATCGATACAATCGATATCAATCAAATCAGTTTTTCCGATTTTTATCGATTCATTCATCGATTGATAAATCGATACCGATTTTTATCGATTGACTACTCCGGGATGTGTACATGTGCCATGCCATCTCATTCATGTCCTATGATGTAAGCGACTGGGAAAGGTTTCCAATTTCACAGGAAGCAATGCAGTATTTTTACCCCGAGAACAAATTTTCGTGTTTTGACTCCTCTCGCGTATAAAATTTTGCTTTAAGCCTCGGAGAAAGTTAAATGGAAGTCAAGAAAAGTTGTTGAGTTCGTTTCTTTGACTGGATGTAAGCAGTAACAAATACCGAAAGCTTGCCTTTTTAATTTTTCTCTCTCTCTCCGGTACCCCTCCCGCCCCTGTTCTCCCGGGCTCCCACCCCCTGCCCCCCCCCCCCCACTAGACTGATGGAACTGGATTAAATCTTGAACATTCATTGCTACTCAGAGTTTCGTGTAGCCTCCCACGCAGACGTTCTTAGGGGTTCTCAGTGGGGCAGGAACGCGTGACGAACCCCTGCCTCTTGCGAAGTAATCAACAGGCTACGCATTTACAAACGGATATAAAAACTTTTTGAACGAATCAGGAGACGAATGTTGCAAAAGCTCAAGCAGACTTTCAAGAAAGTCCTTCGTCCGATTTAATAATGACGCAAAACTTTTCGAACGGATGTTAATAATAGACCTTTTCACGGTTTATGACGCCATCTTGGCAGGGGGCAAACACGGCTAAAATTACAGTGAATGTAGGGGATTTTGGCGGGATTTTGGCCCACTTGGAACCGCTATAACGCCGCTACAAAGAGGCGGATTTCCAACATTTGCCACTACTTTAAATAGTTTTATTAATATCATTCATTCAACAGAAAATAAGGCTATTAAAGAAAGTACGACATCCGCAAAATTCGAATTATAAATCTTCTCATGTGGCTTCTATTTCATGGTAATTTGCATACTGTTGATTAGAAGCGTTTGTATGAAATCTTAAAAATTCGTTTACGGTCGATTAACTCATCGCCTTCGGTCGCATTGTAATTGCGGTATGGATTTTGTCCCTCTGCTTTAAAAAAGAATTGAACTGAATAACCTAAATCTCTTCTTTATACTTCATGAAAATAATCTCCGTACAAATGTCTTCTAAAGTACTTTTTCACTGTGGAAATCCGCCTCTTTGTAGCGGCATTATAGAGGTTCCAAGTGGGCCAAAATCCCATACATTCACTGTAATTTTAGCCGTGTTTATTTGCCCCCCAGCCAAGATGGCGTCATAAACCGTGAAAAGGTCTATTTGCCAGCAGATATTAACTGTTTCTTCTAATCCTTTTTTTGTCGGATAAAAATCGAACTCTAACACCAACTTCGATAGAAATCGATAGTCACATGAAATTTTATGATCGACTTTTATCGATTTCAGATACCTGTCGATTGATTTCTACTCGACATCTATCGACAACGATCGATTTTAATCGACTTTCGAAATTATCGACATGTAACACCCTATATGGAATGTCCTTATGATAGTCCTCTTCTTTGAAATATTAAATTTGCAAAGTAAAATTCCTTGTTGTTTAGTGTCTGCGGGGCAAAATAAATCACCGGAGTCATCTTAGTATATCTAACATATTTTCCAACAAGACAACATCGTCAGGATTTCTTACCTTTTGCACAACAGCCGCGGTAGCAAGCTCAGCTCGTCAGCTTCCAAGAGTTCCAGGCGACAAAGTCACGCGATGTCTTGGTATTTTGATTCACTTGAATTTCTTCTCGGAATACAAAATGAACTATTGTAATCACCAGCCAAAGAGAGAAGTTTCAGCCTCACAGAGCAAAATAGCCATCAAGGCGTTCACTGAACTGAAGGTATTTCTGATCACGAGATTCAGTCACTTCCTTGTGAGAAAAAATGTTAGTTTGTACCCAGACTTTACTCGTCTTTGTAAGACGGTGGCAAGGTGGGCAAAAGGTTGGTAGGTCGCCGGCAGGCTTTTTTTTGGTGTGTTTTTCGCTCGTGTTTTGTAAAAAGATGCAGGAATAATGCAGCTGCGCGAACAGCTGGACCGAGGTTAAACAAGAAAACGGTTGGGGAGGTCTCGAGAAGCTTCTTTCTCTCGGCCCCTTCCACGTGTTTTTTTTTCGTTTCACCTCGGTTCATCCATCGTTTGGCGCTGACTAGAAGCGCGCGAGGCGGGGCCGTATCTGTCGGGGAAGGAGTGGTTTATAGTGGGCTTCTAAAGCTCTATATGGTCCCAGTTGCTCAAGAGGTGGATTGCAATCCACCGGAAAAATCACTGTGAGGAGCCGATTCACCACCTGTCAAACTGTCCAGTGGATAACGCAGTTGGATAGCGATTTATTTGACTGTATCACTTGTTTTTACGGTTTTCTTATAGTATTTTAGCCACCCGTCTATCCTCCCTTGATGTAGGTCATGTTCACGCTTGGTTTTTTTTTTACCCCTTCTGGGAAGGTAGTGGGCGATGGAGACGATATTCAAGAGGGTCCTGTCCCCATTATCTGAACGCCTGAATCAGGCCAGGGGGGCCAAATAGGGGTCTTCACGATCAAAATTTCCCCTCAGTCCCGTAATACCAACAGTTAGAAGCAAGCAATTCTGTCAAATATAAAGTCATGTAGGAATTACAAATATTTGTGTGTAATGTGAAGATCACGAGGTTCGAGTTATGTGCATTTATGGACACCAGTGAAACAAGGTCATTTTTTTCCATATAATGGCTCCTTAATATAACATTTCCGAAACCCACGTCTTAGAATCGTTAATTTCGAATCTTGTTATCCTTCTGGTCAAAATCGTAAATTATTGCTTTGAAAAAAATCCAAATTCTGGATCTAGAAAAACCAGCTGGGAAACCTGAAACAATACAAGTACCTATGGGAAGTTAAACAGCTAGTGAACTTACAGAATTTAAAAAACTCTGAAAAACTTTCACTCTGGAGTGTTTATTACCTGTCATTTTATTCAGTGTACATTAATATGGCTTCGGATAAACACAACAAAACTATTTTCCACGGGTGAAGAATATATTATTTAAATAATTTTTATGTTACTCCGAATCCATAATTTACCGTTCCTCGTTTCATGTTAAATTGTACTAAACGAGTAGTACAGGCATGAACTACAGATAATGTCATCTCTTTCACTGCTTTTCAGGGTCCGCAACCTTTACTGAGTCAACTTAATTTAACGTGGTTAATCAGCTGACTCTCTCTTTATCTGTCCACCATACAGGCTTCAGCAGGGTGTCGCCACTGCAATTCCTTTCCCTCTATCTCTGGCCTGTAATACACTGTCCAGGCGCGGATCCACACCGGTTTCCACCGTTTTACGGAAATCGGTCAGATTTTTCACAATAAATATTAGCAAAAACTTTTAACTTTCCAACTGAAATCTGGAAAAAGGTTTGGAAAGTCAGAAAATATCCTGTCTAAATGACTCATAAACCCTAGAAAGGAGATTCTGAGGAGTTAAAATCCAAAAAACTTCCCGAGGAGCATGCCGCAAGACCTCCCTTAGAGTAGGGAATTGGTCAGTATTTATTGTAGATCCACGCCTGGTGTCCTCTTGCGGAGGAGAGAAATTGATCTTGATTTAACAAAGCGATCAAATTTCTTTAATGAGCCGAGACTACGAAAAGTTAAGACGGGGAATATAGCGATATTTTACAAACATTAAAACACACAGCCCTCCGTCTACAGAGCAGGTGCAACAAGCCGAACAGCTCCACATGTAACTTCCCATCCAATCAAAGCAACGTTCTTAAGTCACGTGGGGTCTGTGCAAGCAATTGGTTCTTCACAAAACATTTCATCAAGCAAAGCAAAGCAAGGATTACAAACTCTGACATTCTGATTGTAGCCAAACGCTGGAATCCTGAAAAAGAAGACATGTCCTCGTTGTTAATTTGTCCATTAAAAGACTATGTGAAGAGATGAGCGCCTCTCTTACTCTCTTCACCGGAAACGAGCTGGTTAGCCTGTAGTGTAACACAGTTTTTCCCGCTTGGGAAGGAATGTATGTCTCTTCTTCAGTTTTGTGTGATTCCCCTCAGTGACTCAATTACGAAAGACCGCCGCAGAATTTGTGGTCCGGCCAGCGGAGGCTGCTTATCCTATTAGCTGGGAAGTTTAAAAACTTAGAGCTCACGATGAAACTTCAACGGCTTGCTATTTCTTAACTTTTGAGATTGCCTCTGTCAGTTTCTGTTAATCAGCAAGAGAGGATATCCTCTCTAGTGATCAGCTGGCCACGAGACAAAAAACTGTGACACCTACAACTGATAATACAGTAAAACATGTTGAACTTACGGAGCTGACTGATCTTTGCAGTTGTGACAGAAAACGCGGCCGCAGCATCGACAATGATGGCGTCTTCTAGTCTACAACAAACACCAAATGCATCTGTGTTCAGCGAATAGAACCCAAACCAATCAAAAGACTAAACACACGTTTTCTAATTTTCAAATCCTGAGAGGTTTGATGTCCATAGAATAACCCTGATTGCGCCTACACTTACCTTTTCTTGGAAAGGAAATTTGTTCTGTGGACTTCTGGTGTCCGTTTTCGATCGAAAATTAGGTTTATCAATTGAGTTGACATAAGGTAGATATCGTAGAACATGAGCTTCTACGGCACAAATTGGGTATAATGTCTATGAAAATGTTACCAAAGATTTGAAATTATGGAGTAAAGGCAACCTCCTTTCCAGGGCCCCGCCCATTTCCTAAAGGAAAAGGCTCTGGGAACAACTTTTGGGTGCAAGACACAAAACTTACTTGAGTGAATGGCGCTCGACATTTGCTGTTTGAACAATAGTTAACAAGCTGCGAAAAAAATACCTGGATTAAAAAGTGGTTAAGACTAACCAATCAACAGGCGTGTGATAGCAATCAAGTCAACAATACGGGGATTGAAAAGATGTGGGAACTTTGCTGTATCGGCACAATATGAAAAAATAAGGTTTGAAATATATTTACGTTTTATTTGAATTCAAACAAACAACTTTTTACTTCTCGGGGAGTAATAATAATAATAATAGTAATTTTATTACTTGTAACGGACAAATTCGCATATGAATGTATATGATATAGGCTGATTTATATTAAAAGAGTCTTAACTAAGGATTTAAAAGTAGTAAAATTATTTTCGTGTCGGTGTGACGAGGAAGGGCAAAAACCAGTTCCTGGTGTCGGATTTTCAGTAGCAGGTCTAGATCGCGATTTGAAAGTTTTTTAGTTTATTGTTTCATAGTGATATCGATTTTACTTAATGCTACATTTTGAAAAACTTCAATCCAAAGTCAGTCAGTGGTGAACATTTTATAGCGATCGGACCAGGATAAAATCACTTTTTAGGCGATGGAAAGATATCGGTATGGTTTTCGAAAAACTGTATCGAAACACCTTAAGTAAACAGTTTATTGTATTTGTCCTCTATAAGCCCCAATATCTCAGTACAGTCTATAGGTCTATTCTTACCTCATCTGGTACCCACGATAATCTGAAAGTGTTTTGTAAATGTAGTACCTCGGCTCGGTCCCTCTCTGCTTGATTAAGTCGTGCGTTTGCCTGGAAAAAGAGACTATTTGCTGCACAGTGTACAAGTAACAGACGAAAAACTGAATACAGACGTACTGAAAGACCTGAAATCTAGCCTAAAACTAACCTCGTGAATAGCTGCTTCCGTTTCCTGACGAATTTTGGCCATTTTGTTGACAAATGTAGCTTCACACTGCATCAAACCACAAATAAGAATTTTTTTAATATCAGCAGAGGCGTTCCAATTTCACGTTACGAATGTGTTCTGTAAATTAACTTTCCCACAAAAGAGTAAAAAAAAAAAACCCAACTAATTCGATGAATTCACACCAAAGAGTACAGGAATACATCATAGGTAAGTCTCCTTTATTTACTTTATAAAAAAAAAGTAAAAATAATGATATTTAGCGTGCGCAGACCTCAGTATTTTATTTCTCATACAAATTCTCAACGGTTGCTTGTAACGCGACACTGACTCTCTTGTGAGAAAGTTAATTTACATAACACACTCGTACCGTGAGCTTGGGACGCCTGTGATATTAGTGAACAATACGACAGCAGAAGAAAGAACACGGTAAAACCTTTTGTTACAACTATGTTCAAAAAGATTTTCCGCCCGGCCAAACTTCATCTTCCTTTAAACAGATCTTTTTGGAAAAGCACAGAACACCGTAAAGTTAAGTGAATGATCACGACAAAACCCTCAAGTAATAACCCTGTCAAGTTTGTCATACAAATCTTTTTGCCGAGCTCTTCTTTCTGCCCTGTTGTTGAAACGAGACTTTAGCCTTGAAGCGCGCGGACCATAGTTTCTACTCGACATGCGCTGAACTTTATTTCATAAATGCATTGTGCACTGTACCTTCAACTCCGCTAGATAATTTTGATATTCTAGAAGCCGTGAAACCAGCCTCGGTCCCAGGGCGCTATCCTCGCCCTTCCCACATTTGAAGGAAAAAGCGCTTTGAGGACGTGAGGCACCTCCACAGAGAAATCAATTTACACATGCAGGAATCAAGTGCCTGGCCTTTCTCACGCTAGCTATGGAGCAGAGAGCAAATACCCGTCATTTTCTGCTTATTTAGCACACCGAGCGTACTGGAAAAAACTGTCACTGAGATATGTATGGTGGCCGAGAACTGCCAATCAAAAAATCCGCATATTGAAGGAATATGAGTTTAAGACCTTGTTTAACGTACATCTGCATCGCTCCTTTAAGAAGGTGATCTTCCTTCCACGATGAAAACCTATTATCCGCCATCTTCGAGCTTCCTCGAGAGAAAGGGTCGTAAACACAACAAAATCAACGTGGTGTACGCAATACATGCTGGTAGTGTCAGCCCTCCGCTGGGTCGAAAATTTTATTTGATTTTAATTTTGATTTCATTTCATTTTACTTTGGTTTCATTTCGTTTTATTTTGATCTCACTTAAAATTTACTTTCACTTTTCTTTTGAATTAAAATAAAAATTAGAAAGAAAGTGGAAAATGATTACAGATGACACTAAAAATAATAAAAAATAAAAAATAATGCCAAGTCAATATGCGGATTATTCGATTGACAGTTCTCGGCCACCATAGATATGAAATGACCAAAAAAAAAGATTTTTAGGTACATGTAAAGTATTGTACGATGATAGACAGTGAAATGGAGTCTGTAGCAATGAAAATCTGTGAGTACGTTACCCGTTTAATGGCGATATGTTTCTGTTCTCTTGCAATATCTATCTCCTGCTGCAATCTCATAACCTCTTTGTCATGCGTCTAAATAAAGAAAGTGAAAACAAGAGAGAGAATGAAAGTGAATACTTTCCTAGGGCCAGCAGTTCTATCAGAATATCTTATAACGTGTTTAAACGAAAACCGCTGACTGGTCAGATCAATTGCTTGGGTACCAGTCTTCGGAGCAGTCGACCTTACTAACCACTCAGGGTCTTGACTAAATACTTGAGAAGACCGTCTTTTCTTTTTGCTTTTAAGATAAGGACGAAGAACCGTAGCCGTCACCCCTTCTTAAAACACTTCACCGATAGGACTAGTACATGTGGAAATAGAAGAATTGATACGGGAGTAAAGATCTCTGGCCGTAACCTCCCCTAGCGCTGGTTGTTAGATTAGGTAGGTTCAATACGGTACCGTCTTCATTTGGTAGGTCGGTGCCACGTTCGTTTCTATTTTCATTTGGTACGTCTGTGTCCCGTTTGTTAATCGTTACTATTTTTATTTGGTAGGTCTGTGCCTTGTTCGTTACTATTTTCATTTGGTAGGTCTGTGCCCTCCATTGGGTAGGCTTGTGTTCCATTCGTTACATCTCGATTTGGTAGATCTATGCCCAATAACGCTAAAACAATACTTTACCTCAAAAGACTGCGAACAGTCTCCCTTGGAATTGGAACTGAATACTATGACTGAGAACAACTGATACTACTATCAAAACGGCGTTAAACCAGCAATAAACTTTTGCCGCTATAACTTACCTCTGCTGCACTAGCGATAGACTGCATGAGTCTTTTGCAACGCTGTTCAAGGTCCTCTTTCTCAGCTTGACACTTCATCAGCTTTTCCTGAATAATACGGTGGAAAATATAAAGATCTTGGGTACCATTTGTACGGGAAACCGGAAATTCCAGTTGGAAATTAAATGGTTCGCGTCAATTCGTCAGGGAAGCTTCAGAAAATATGGGCTGTATAACAAAATGCAAATTCACTTTTCTTGTCCCAGATGTTTCTTATAGGAATACTGTTAAAATATCGTGAGAATTTATCCTCGTCCCTCCTTGCATCAGAGTTTCCATGTGATTATCTCGACCACCCGAACACATTTTGGGAAGCCTTAGACAATGATTATGGAAACCAAGCTAAACCAGACAACAAGTAAAAGAGGTTTGTCCAGTAAATACTCTTTCTTTACTAACAGATTTATGTACGTAGGGTTAAATACTGAGCCTCGGCCGATTGAAAATAGTTTAGACCGCAGTCTTGTTACGCAAAGCCTTCTTTAAAGACTTTCTGATACTTTCCGGGTTAAGTCAGTTGCCGTAAATGTGGTTGTGTCTTGATTACGCAGATCAGTGAATTAAAAGGATCAAGTACCTCGAGTTTTGAAGGGTTTGCCACCACACACGGTAATAAATCCGGTCTGATGATAGGTTCCACATCAGCTGTAGGAATGTTAGATGATGGAGTGCCACTAGTTGAACCAAAGAAACGATTAACTACAATAAAAGGGATGGAAAACCAGTACCAGATAAACGGATGTCTTTCAATATCATTGAGCTCAAATTTATATGAAGACCCGCCTTCCCGAGAGGCTGGTGATCACTGGCGAACGCTACAGTAACGAAGGCGAAAATAGATGGCTAATGTGCGCGCCTGTCCCTGCAGTGCTTGATAAACTTTTATTAACTGTCGATAAGGCAGACACCTCTCTGAAGCGGTCAGCCAAACTTGGTTTGGATAGCATTTGGCTTAAAGCTGTGTCACTAAAGTAGAAATTGGCCCCTAACTGAGCGAGGACAATAACCACTTCAAGCATTGAAGGAAGGTTTGAATATCACAGCAAATATAAAAGAAGACAAGGATGGGCAACATCGAAACACCCCATCTAAGAGAATACGGATTCCGGAAATATCCGAAAATATGTTTGCTTGTTGAATCCGGAATCCGGGAAATTTAGGAATTTAGGTTTTGAAATGTGGAATACAGCTCAAGGAATCCGGAACCCCACTAACAGTTGGAATCTGCAATCAGAAATTTACTGAGAAAGAATCCGGTATCTACGCGTAGAATCCAAAATCCAAGACTGTCTTGGATTCCATTGCTTGAGGACCGCATTTGCATGGATGTTTTGAAACGTTTCATCTTAACAGTTTTTCAAAGTTTCTCTGCGTTTGTTTGTCACGCTTGGGAGACACATTTGTTTGTCAGATGCTGCGATTTTGTCACTTACAAGTAATATGATTTCCTTCCTTGTACAGAAAGCCAAGTATCTCTAAGAAGAAGAGCTTTTGGAATAATGTCCGGCTTAAGAAAGTTCAGTGCCATTACTAGTAAGACGTTTACCATATAATGCCTACAACTCTAAGCTTCTCACCTGGAGTTTCGGACCGAAGCTCCTCACACGAGTTATGCTTTCGAAGACTCTGAAAACAAAGACAACAAAATATGTGACCATAATTTCAAGAAATTTCTACAGTATTTAAGGATCCAAACACCAGAAGTAAAATTAATACAGCTTCTCCCTGAACTGTGCCTTACATTGAAATGTTAAGACTCAAATTAAACACTCCAGGAGAATGACAAAGAAGCTATAGTCATGCTTGTTTTGATCTGTTTGAGTTGCTACAGTGTTTCGCCTTAATCGGAAATAAAGTTTCCCACCTCAGTGTTATTTTCTGCGTCTTGGTACTTTCACTTCTTGTGTGCCTATCATTACTTGGCTGTGTAGCCGCGTGATGCGGTTCCAGTCGAGACCCACAAATTGGCCCTTGCTCACCATAGAGTCTCCAGTAGCTCAAGTGGTTAGAGCATCCGACTAGATCACGGAGGGTCGTGGGTTCAAATCCCATCTGGGACTCGGATTTTTTTTTTCCGAGTTCTCCTCAAATTAATATCATGTTCTTGGTACTTTCGTGTAGGTTAAAAATTTGCAAGGAATGTTTAACTCACCCAGTCAAGGGACTTAGTTTTGTCGGCTTCTCTTCTTAAAAGTTCTGGTGTCTTCAACAATTTATGTCTTTCTTGCGGATTATCTGAGTTTTTTTAAATAATAACAAAAACTGTATGAAAAATCATTAAATTCACAACAAATACAACATGGATCAATACCAAGTCACATTTCTAACAACATTTTGCAGAATACTGTTCATTTTAGCATGTTTAATTTTCAAATACCATCGTAAGTGGGTAGATTCATCAATTTTGGCGACCTCATACCTAAGTCCTACGCTTCCAGAGAGGGCGTGAGAACGAGATTGCACCTTGGGTTCCCTGTGTGCTGCTTTCCGCCCTCACCTCTGTTTAGCGCTTGATCACTGTTCACACGCACCCGCGAGATTTTCGAGCCTGATGAGTATACCATTATTTACAATTGTATGTAAAGTGTTCTATCCCCGCGTAGCAGGGCTCAGACTTTTCCGTGCTGGGCTATGCACGTGACAAAATGAATACTTTATCCTTCTTATCCTTCTTAACCCATACGCCCCTGAAGCGCCTGTAACCGCCCGTGCGGATCCAGGTCCTTTCTACCCTTTGTGACGTCATCAGTTTTAACGGTCAAGGACAACTTTGTCCGCTAACTTGTGCAGAGTGAAGAGATCTTTCAAACCATACCAGAATGAGCACAATTAAGTCAAGGACACCGGAGAAAGAGGCAAAAAACCATGTAACATTGACCTGAAAATCTCCATTTCGGGCTGTTGGGTGGTACGTTTTCATTAATGTGTCTCACAATCGTGGCCACATACAGCTTTAACATTGGGTCTTTGGTTGAGAACCCTGCAACAGAAAACATACATTATGCTACAGCATAATCCTTATATCCGAGTTAACCAGAAAAAAAAAATTAAAAAATCTTTCCATTCCATTAAATTTGTAAATAAGATGGAAGATCAGTTAGATTACCTGTTGGCGTTTGTAGCCTCTCTTGTAAGTTCTGTACTGCAACATCAACTGCAAGATTATTTTTTATACAGAATTAAAACTTAAAAAGGTTTTATGGCACTTGTAAGTCACAGCCTAGTAGTAGTTTGAATTCATGTACAATGGGATCAGAACGTCCCAGACATCCTCAAGTGTATAAAGTTATTCGCCACTTTCAAAAAGAAAACGGAACCGGAGCCGATATAGCGATTTTCGTATGACCTTGAAAAATGGTTTCGGTGTGTTCGTTATTTGTTTTATCAGCCAATGGATGAAAAGATCAAACACGGACTCTTCGTTTTCCCGCCAAAGAAAACTTTTTAGAATATGGAGAACGCATTGTTCGATTGGCCAATAGTGTTGCAGTATGACGTCAAAGCGAAGTTCGATTGATTTCTAGAAAGTTCGTCGGGCAAGAAGTCTTTTCAGCCGAGTGTTCGCTTAACCAACCAAAACTAGCCTGAGTATCAGGCCTTCCTAAGGGGCTAGGGGAGAGGAGATTTTAGATCATCTTCCCCCATTTCCCCAGAAACGCCTGATACTCAGGCTAACCAAAACCCACGAGCGTTTGTATTCGTTCGACAAACTAATCAAATCGCTCTATTTCTGCTCGTTTGTTGTTTCTGAGACTGTTTTGTTCGCGCGTTTTTATTTCAAGGTCATACGAAAATGGCTCTATACGTCCCGCAACTGTTCCTAGCCGGGATCTTTACTGGGGACGCGCCGGTCCGTTCGCTATTGGCCAATTTTTTTCATGAACAGTCCCAGAAGTCTTAGCAACTTAACCACGTTTTAAAAGTAAGAGTTTTTGGAACTCAAAGCCTATTTGTAAAAAGGATCTGTAATGTTATCAACTTAATAAAAAAGCTTACACAGAGAAATCTTGTATAACAAGTATTATGGTGGGTTTGTTTTACCTTCCACAGCTCTCAATAGTTGAACCAGCTCCTGTTTGCCACCGGAACGGGATGCAAGGTCTGCTGCTGTCTCTAATGTGTCAGTCAAGGCAAACACTGGAACACGCATCTAAACAGGGAGAGTAAAGTGGGAGGGGAGGGGACGGGAAGCAAATCATTAGCGCACATACTTGGTTAGGTCAAAATAAATCAGTTTGCCCCATCCTGTCAAAAAAGGATTTATCAGTATACTACTAAATAGTAATAACTATAAAAGTTTTATGGAGTGCATGCAGCATTTCAGCTTCCATTTTCTGGAAGGTGTTCGCGGCAAGTTTACGGTACGGTGACTTCTCTAAAGGAATGTGGTTCAGTTCTCAACAGCTGTTTGTGGGGAGGAGCATCGCGTGAAGACAGAAAGAACGGCTGTGAAGCAGACTATGCCTATGCAAATTGGTGATAATGTCACTTGTCCCTGAGAAATCTGTGGGGATGCCAAATACACATTCCAAGATCCATTCAACCCCCCAACGGTCGTCCAATGCAATATCATCACCTGACTCGTCTCCAGTCATCTCTCACTATCTCTCTCTAGTGGCGTGTGGGGTGTGATGGGAAGGAGGAAAGTGAGGCAGACAGATGACCATCTTTCTCTCTTCTCCCTTCCCATCATCTCCTGCTCCCACCGTGCGTTACGTGCGAAGACTACTGGGAACAAGTCAGTATCATCACTCAGATCTATTATGAAGTGCATTTCTTTTGGGCACAATATTTACAAGTTTATTTGCATCTTGGTTAATTTTAAATCATGAGACAAGCTGTTAGGGAATATTTCCTTTGTTTAATTGCTCATATTAATGATCACATTCATCCATTGTCCCCAGAAACAAAAAGTAGCAAACCTTCAAACGGTATAACAAGATTTGTAACAAGTGGATATCATTTCAGCAAGTAAAGGTCTTCCCTGTACATTGTACTGTAGTGTTATAATGTATGGTGAGTTAACTGTGTCCAGGCAAAAACATCAAAGTGAGAAAACAGGGGCAACCAAACGCAGATTTCTTCTAAGTGCTTTGAAAACATCTTTTAGGCTATCTACAGTGCTTTTAAAGCTGTACAAATGCATTTTAAGTGACACCACAAAATTTTGATCTGTTTTGTTGTAAATTAAGGCAACTTTTGGTTAACCTTTTTGAATTTATTTAAGGTTTTCCAACCGCATTATTATTACTTTCCAGAACAATATTATATTCTCACTTTCCAGAAAATCTTATCTTTCCCAGTTTTATCAGTAAGTACCTGTATGAGAAGTTCACCACACTCCACATGACTTTCACTTGATCCTTTCCTACAGATCAATCACATAATATCAGTAATACATCGCTGCTTAATAAAAAATTAGAATCTAGACAGCATTTTTGCCTCATTGACGTGGAATATTCAATATTCTATTCTGACACTAAATGAAATTATCATGGAGGCATACTGATGCAAAAAAGGTTACCTAATATACAAGTACTTCCAAAGCAGCAGTCAATATTAAAAGTAAAAAAGGTGTGATTACTAGCCCGAAATAAGTGCACAAAATGACTGTCATTTCAGACTATGTGTTTATGAGTGATTTTGTGTCAGGCCTTCCATGCGGTACAGAAAGAGACTGGAGTGTACATTTCCATGCTCTGCATAGTTGTTGCTTTGCCGATCAATACACGCTTTGTTTCTTTAATAATTTGTGCTTTTTCTTTATTCATTATGAAACAAAAACAAAAGCTAAGTTCATTTATTTACGTAAAAGAGAATGAAAGTTGAACCTGAAAAGCATGGAGATGAGCTGGATAATTAAGATGGTGAAGCTCATGATAGTTGTTCAAAGTTTCAATATCATAGTTTGACCCAGACCATTTTTGAAATTGATCCAATTTAAAATGCCACATGGAACTTATGACCCACTGTTACCAATTTCTAGACTGAACAGTCTGCTTAATAATGCACCCCACAAGCCAATCTCTTTGTACCACATAATTTATCACTACTAATTATATGCTTTAATTACTTTGATTTAATAGGATTTCATAAAACTTCGTGTAACATGTTTTTTAACCATGGTCATGTAACCTTACCATGCAAGGGCATGAAGAGGGGTCCAAGATTTCTAGATTGGATAACAAAAGAAATATTATTAATAATTATAAGTAGTAGTCTTGATATTCATTTATTCATTTCTAGTCTGTAACATTCCATAAACTTACATTGTTCACTGCTGTCACATCTGACATGCCACACTCTCTGATAGAGATACGAGGATCAGGAATCAGCAGAGGGTTAAATCCCCTTTAATTAATTATCATCATCATCACCATCACTATTATATCAATATCATTCTGTATGGATATTAGCCTAGTCAAAGAATCCTGCAGTTTGGATTTAACTTACAACACACGCCAGTACCGAAAAATGCCAGACTTTGTAGCAAAATGTGCGTAATTCAAGATTGAAGAAAGCACAAAAAATATTCACTTGCAGGATTTTAAGTTTGGGTTCAAAAAGCTTCCAATCATAAGACTCTATCCTGGCTTTACAATTGAAGAGGTGCATGCAACAAGGCCCTACAAGGTGTCTGCTAATCTGCTAATCTCCCTTTAATTTTCAAACATATACTATCCAAACTGATTAATTATTATATATAGAATCAGGGTTTTTATTAAGAATTTAGTACCAGGCGAAAGGTGTAATGTTACAGGAGAGTATTGTGAAAGACACTCTGCATCTGAATAAAAATAGTCATATAGGCTATCAAACGTTAGCCAGAAAATTCTGCCTAGTAAACAGAGAACTCTCTGATCTCCTTTGCCTAATGAACACACTGTAGAATAATGACTGTAACAATCAAGACACTGGGCCAAAATTCTAATGGAAAGTTTACAAACTTTCTCAAGGTTGTTAAATTACTAGGGACAAATTGAGACCAAAATTAGTTACCATTAAGAGCGCCACACAAGGGAGATGGCCACCTTCTGCAGCAAAAAAGAGAGGGGTGTTCTTGTCCTCATCTACAAAAAGAAATAACAAAATAGTATTCACTGTCATTTCATTCAAAAGTAGGATCAAACATTCTTATGGGAAAGAAATAAAAAAGATTTACTTTCCCTGTGAATCTTTATTGGCCAGTACGGAAGAAAATTAATTCAAACTGGGTTTGTTCATATTTAAAAATAAATAATTATTATTACCTCTAATATTGATGTCAACATTCTCATGATTCAGTAAAGTAACCATGGAATAATGGTCTCCTGGAAATACAGCAACTCATTTTTACTGATATTAAATACATCAAAATTAGTATACTCTGACTAACTAATTATTTTATAAATGATTAAAATGCATTACAGTGATACTACATGCATTCAGAGTTATAAATTAGTCATAAATTAATCACATCCTGTTAAAAAGTTACCATTATAAAAGAATAGCAAAAACACATCTGTAGGCACTAGAAAACATGCAGAAACCCTAGATCACAGATTATTGTACAACTCAGCACTGTGAGAAAGATTTGAAGTACATTTACAAGGGGCTTTACTGTTGAAGTACCCATGTATGACTTGCTAGTTTTTGACTTGGTTAGTTTTCGGCAGTCTTTTGATATTAGATTAGTGATAAGCATATTATTACCTGTTTTAGCAGCTTCAAACAAAGCCCTTTTCCTTTGTTCAGGATTTAAACTAGACAAACTTGACACCACAACGAATGCATCAGATGTTGCAGATGATGTTGAATTTGCTAAAGATGAAAGAAAATGTCATTTCAATAAAGACCTTTTCATTTCCATGTACTGTTATGATGTAGTTTAAAATGAAATTTACTGTAGTGGTTTCATCCCAGTTTGATTCTCAGTTTCCTCTTTCTCCTAACTGCTTTCTGATGGACAGTTACCAGTTTGGCAATGCAAGGAGACAGTGTAACACTTCAGAAAACAAGTTTGCCATCCAACATAATTTTCCTGTTGATACAAATTGATGTCATCATCATCACTATCATCATTATCATCATTATCATCATCAACAAGTCTCTCAGTGCCAGAATTAGGAAAACAAGGACCTGGGGGCATCTTTATACTCTGGTATTTATTCATTTTATATTTATTTCATTTAGCTATTTGTCAGACTGCTTGAGTTTATAAAGTAATCAACAATATTATATATTAATATCTCTGATGGGTAAATTTAACACACCTCTTCCTGTTCTAGCCTCTTCTATAGCTGACAGAGCCTTCTGGGTGTTCATTTCATCTTCTTTTTGTTTTAAGAGACATCTTGTACATACCTAGCAGAATGATAAAGGACTACTTACAGTAAATCAATGCTCAGTCAACTGACCACTTTTTCAATGGCCCTCTAAAATGTGGGCAGGCAAATTTTTTGACACACATATTGGCAAACTGAATTTTTGTGAAACAGACAAATGGTAATAGAAATTCTATAATAGTCAGTATGCCTCAGTTCCTGTGAGTGCACCTGAAACTGGAGCCATACTGATGCAGTTGCATGAATCTTACCATAGGACATTACAGTGATCAATTTTAGTATTTCCAGTATAAAGACATTGAACTTTTGTCTCTTAACACTGTATGTCAGCACCCCTGAGATGTTTCTTGATTGAGTCTGTTAATGTTAATGGAGTAATGGCCAACAGTTACAAAGATCATTTACCAAAAGAAGAAAAATTATCTCCCTTTCTAACATTCCACTCTACATTACTGATAAAACTCATTCATTATTTTTATAAAACATAACATGATTTTCAAATGGATGTAATAGCAGGATTTAACTATTTACTTAATATTTGACAAAATAAATTTTTAACAGTGATGTACCTTTACAGCTTTGTTAACAACAACATGACAGGTAACACATACTGCAGTAGAACATGTACGACAATGAGAACTAACAAAAAAAAGAATGTGGAATTATTATCAAGACAAAAGGGTAAGAAAGTGGTGCCTTGTTCTGCTTACCGGTAAATTCTAAATCTAAAGAGGTGTTTAAGCACCTTACTCTTTCATAAGAGGGAGAAAAAGAAGGCGGAGAATAATTATCATGATTTATATTATGCAAATTAACATAGAAATATGATTCAATGCACATTAATTATAAATTAGAATTAAGGGAATATAAGTATTAAGACTTTACCTGTCCTCTACTAATCTTGTTTCTATAGCATGACAAAGCAACTAGGAATATTTCTAATCCCCCCTGTCAAAAGGTTTGCTAGTCCATAATGTTACACTTGCTGGTATTGGTTCATACACCTGGATGAAGTGCCAGGCACATCGAGAGTAAAAGTGTCTTGCCCAAGACATTATGCATTATGTAAGGTCAAGGACCCTAGCTAGCCACAGCTAGAACCTAGATGTTTTGATCTGGACTCCAGAGCACTAACCATAAGGTTATTATGCCTCCCAGATTTCAGAGTACTATGTGTACGCTATGGAATCCATGCATGCATTATGATAAATAAATCTACATGTAACAAGGGTAGATCCAGTGTTAACTTTTTTTTATTTACAATAATATGTATTAAATTGAGTAAACATTATAAGATGCTTACCGCCCTTTGATCAAGTTAGTTCCCCAATACTTCTGAAATATTGTTCCACACTTGGAACAATTCTGCCAAATAAAAAGTACCAATTTATCCTGAGTTCTACAAATGCAAGCAATTCATGGGTACAGTTTAACTTACACTATAGTTAACTTTCCTTCTTCTTGATGAACAGTTCATGCATCAGCACACTCACTCTTGTTTTTGTAATACAGTGCAATGGTCATCTTTTTCAAAATACTATCATGTCAAAACAGTCATGTAAATGTGTGCTAACTATCAAAATACCCTCTGCAAATGAGCCACCCTTGTATAAAAATAGCCAGCAGCATATCAGTCCTATCCATTTGAGTGTTGTTTCACATTATCAGGGTGAAGTACCTGTAAACTAGCTTGAGCAGCTTAGTGCCTTTTTATTATAAAACAAAGCATTTACCTTTTTTAACTATTAAACATTGGATTATGAAGTTAGCAATCACGAACCTTGCAATCGCAGGACTTGTATGATTTTTTACAGTCACTACACCTTCTTGTAAGGCCTGCAGTGTCACTTCCTTTTGAGTTTAAACATAGATTCAAAGAAGAAAGACTGATTTCATTCAATTGAAGATGATCAGCTGCTGTAGCACACTTTATCACTCATAATTATAATCATTATAAGGCCAAAATTTTGAAGTCTTTTATACAAAAACTAAAATCCACACTTGGCAGCTGGGCGTCTTTTTATAAAAAAAAAATTATATCACTTAACAATTAATGAATGGGGCTGAGTATCTTATGAAGAATTATGGAGATCGAGGAGGGTGTTATCGGCTGAGGCGGATGAAACCCTCCGAGATCTCCATAATTCTTCATATGATACGAAAGCAGAATTCATTAATTGTTTTATTATTCATTCAAAATAATTCCTAGTTTAAAAAAAAAGCTGAAACACGCTTACCTTCATCGATTTAAAGTTCACCTTCGATAGTGCTCGTTTAGAGTTGTTCAGCTCCACAAATATTCTCCAAATAGCAGATGTCGCCCTTCGAGTTGTGTTCTTGCTGTTCTTGCCATTATTTTAGCTATAATTTCGCCTAGTTCTTACTCTTAAAAAAGTGAAATGTCTGCCATTTTTTGTTTTCACAACCAAAACAACTCAACCTTGTTCCCAGGTCTTCTCGGTTAACAGTGCATTAACCTGCAAGGATGCTGCATTTTTGACGTCATTTCCTCATTAAACAAAAAATTCTTCCAAATTTGGTCACCAGTATCTGGTTATGGTGAATTATGCGTGTGCTTTTAGCCAATCAGAAAAGGGGAAATATTTTGAATGAATAACAAGGAACTTTAAGCCTGAGAAAACAGCTGACATTTAGTGATCCTACCACTGCATTCTCCACCAAATGACGTCTGAGAAACGAGCGCAGAAATTCCATACGGATGATGCGTCACTACCCAGATCTGGGTAGTGCTTCTGATTGGTCGTACTGCATGGGAAATTTGATTCAACCAATCAGAAGCACTACCCAGATCTGGGTATATAGTGACGTGTCATTAGTATGAAATTTCTGTGCTCGTTTCTCAGACATCACTTGGCGGGGAAACAAGTGGTAGTGTCGCCAAATGTCGGCTGTTTTCTCAGGCTAAGGAACTTTATACCAAACAGATTTGATAAGCTCTTTAATATCATCTGTGTAATATGCAATGCATGCCGAGACAACAAAAACATTTCTAGGTCCACTAATGTATTGGTCAAATCGAAGCTTCAACATGCCCTCCCCCCCCCCCCCCCCCCGGGCATACCCCGGACATTTGACACCTTTGCCGTCCTGGGGATGAGGAAATTTGATTATCAGAGTCTTCCAGGGGGTGGGGAATTTGATTCCCATGCTTTAGGGGTGGGGAATTTGAACTGCACCCTCGATTTCATGTAAAATCTTTGGCGTGGCAAGCTATCATGGGGGACGCGGTGTTAGAGGATTTTCGTGGAAAAGATTGTGCCTTTGTGGCCAATTGGTTGCGAGGAAAGGGCTTAAACAAGCTTTGTGCTGTATTTGAAGTATTTAAATTTTAAAATTTTTAATATTGGATTCAGGCTTTGAATGTATGAATGTATTTTATTGTTGTTTACAGTGAAATACAATACCTATATCGGGGATTCAATCAGCAACAACATAAATAAAATAAGATAAAAAGCTCAGTTCATCTACTTTGACCTACTGCAAGTAGTTAATTAATAAGGTGAACGATGATGCATGTCAGTGAAATGGTCATGATGTAGTAATCTCAGTAGGTAGGATCTTTTTTATAGAACGCTTTGTATGTTGCATGACGAAGAAAAGCTGAGCATTCAGTGACCTTGTAACAGCAATTTCCGCCGTTTTGCACGAGATTTTTGTTCGTAGTAAATACGCTAACAGTGTTTCTCAGTTTTTGTTATATTTATAAATATTTTGTTCGACAACTGAAGGTGTTTCCGCTGTCCTTCTGTCATTTTTGTGCCTGTGAAATGTCCCCGGGGTGGGGGCATTTGATCACCTGAATGGACCCTAGTGTGGGGCATTTGAACGGCATTTTGGCCCGGGTAGGGGGGAATTTGAACGATAATTTTCAAAAAAGTCAAATGCCCGGGGGGTTGCCCGGGGGGGGGGGGCATGTTGAAGCTTCGATTTGACCGATACATAACAATGTAACAGTATGTTTTTTGAATATTAAACTCATGGTCTTTAGTTAATTATCTTTTATTTGGACTACCCTTTTATTTATAGAACATCATGAAGTTTCGTGGACGCAATCGAACACAATATTACAGACATTATATGTTGAAACTTAAATTAGAAAACAATACATAGTCAAAGTTGTCAAATAAAAGTTTACATAAGACTGCAGCAGTATACAGGGTGTGAATGAAACGTTAAAACAAAAACTTACCTTCATTCGAGCTTGAACTGTGGGAACCTTCCATTTCTTATAAAATTATTTCTTTCTGATCATTTCACAATCAAAAACAAATTTCGCAAAATCACAAGTGTTTGAGTTTGTATTTTGTTCCATAACTTGGTATCCGAGCCTGTACAGGTGACCGTTTTGTTTCCAAGCTCCCCCGAGACACACGGTACACAAATTACACAACTTACATGTACAGGCGACGTTTTTGCCGGCGTTTTTGATGCAAGGTTTGTTTCAGAAAGTATCAATTGAACGTGCTTTGAGCATGATTTTAGCCTTTCTATTAGCTTCTACTATTTTTGTTGCTTTACATATCTTCAATTTGAGGAAATTGGTTTATCGCGTGACCAACGGCATGACAAATTCGTGCAGTGCAGCAAGAGGGAGTCCACATTAAGGACCTCGAGAACATCGAATGCAAGTACGACTCCTAAATTGGCATCCATTATTTTTTATATCGGCACCCCCCTCTCACTACTGAGGATTAATTATGACTTCTACTCCCAAGGAAATGTACTCTAACAATAGCAGCAGAGGGCTGTAGCTCACAATTCCCCCAGACCCTCCGTGGCTTGCACCTTTGGTGGTCACAGATGTTGCCTCAGTATCTGTATCAAAACTCTGGCTATGGCCGTGGGTAGACCATGATGTTTTAATGCTAGCCATCATCTCTATTTGTGCTTTTCAGTATGATGTCAGGATTACAAGTTGAAAAATGGAACACCGAAACAGATGGACCTCTAAATGAAGCCAGCATGAGGAGAAAGTTAAAATCACAAGGCTACTCCTGCATAAAATACACTTTTCCTCCTGGTACAGACTTTCCTGATCACACTCATAATGTCTCTAAAAAGGATTCAATAATAGCTGGCCAGTTTCGGTTTGCTATGAAGGGAAGAGAAGTCATCCTCCAGCCTGGTGATATGATTGAGGTTCCAGCTGGTGTGGTGCATAATCCTTCAGTGATTGGAAGTGAATCAGTGGTTTTCTTTGATGCCACAGAGTAGGACAGTTTTAGAAATGATGCTTGGCTTCTATGGATTTTGCCCATGTGGGGGAATCTGGATTCTGGAAGCTGGGAAATTTTTGCCTATGGAATCTGGAATCTGGGAAAATTTTGCTTGCGGAATTCAGAATCCTGGTCTTTGGAATCCGGAATACAGCTCAAGGAATCTGGAATTCCACTAATGATTAACACGCAGAATCTAATAGTTCCACCGACAAAGACTTAAAGGGTCAAGTTCTGGAATCCGGGGACCACAGAATGGAATCCAGAATCCAAGACTCTCTTGGATTTTCTTACATGGGGTGAATGGATGGTTCGTTAGGGAAGAATTGGATGAGGAAAGGGAAAGAAATATTTTTAATGATAAAATCCAATCTTAGAAACTAACTATATGGAGACCAGTCATTTCTCTTTGAAAATTCTGTTAAGTTATTATTTTTCATTAAAAAACACCTCATTTCCTAGGATAATAAAACAATAATGATGCCTCTTATTTGTGATATTTAAACAGCTCAAGACTTATTTTATTTTGTTTTATTGTTTTGTTTTTTAAATATAGTTCTTTATTTCAATCTCTAACAACACTTACACAACAAAAGTTACCTTTAGATAAACTAAAAAAAAAAAATAACAATAAAGGAAACAAAAAGAAATTACGAAACTTTTCAACAGTACATTGTATTACAGTCTTGCCACAAAAGTATAATAAAATTCAAGTCTAATGTTGAGTATAACCTTACTGGTTGAATTAATATTGCTAGATTAGAAAACAAACTTCTTCTCAATTAAAGGCTTATCCATTTATTATAATAATAATCAGGTGAATTAATACTTATTGCTATATGTTTTTCTATCTGGGCTTTGTTTACCACTATAGTTAGATAAACACTTAATAACAAAGGCTCTTCTGTGATACTGCAGCAGTATACCATAAAATTCCAGAAAGAACCCCCTCCATGTATAAGCCCCTCCAAATATATTAGGCCCTCAAACTCATAACACAAAAAACCCTCTGTTAAATTGCCCCTCCAAATATAAGCCCCCGGGGACTTGTTCTTGGAAATTGCTCTGAAATAAAAAATAAAACAAAGCAAAAACAGCACAGAAACATATAAATTTTTGTATTTGCCAAAAAATGTGTGCCAAATGATTGCAGCCAGAAAGTGTCACAGTTTCTTGCTGTTTGCGTAGTTCCTCTTCACTCTTGGCTTGGATTTCCTTGGTCCATATTGACTGAGTACTTGCATGGTTACGCTTTACAAAGGTCTATGTCCGTAAGCAGAGTTCCAGAAAAAACTTTCTACAAATTACTGACACAAAAAAAATTTCCATTCAACTATAAGCTAGCCCAATCGATTTTAAGATGCAGATACTATAAGCCTAGCCAATTTTGAAATGCAAACTTCCCTCCTTATATAAGCCCCCCGAATGTAAGCCGCTCCAAAAATAAGCCCCTCAAAAAGGGCCTTAGAAAAATATAAACCCCGGGGCTTTTATTTTCTAAATTTTATGGTATACAATATTTCGCAAGTAGCAAGAGATGATTAGTTAAATTATTGAGGTGGGTATTACCGATAACACTGTACAAGATTTTAATGGTTGATAGATCTACAGCCCATATTGGTACATGAGACTTGTACCAGTACAGGAAAGCTTCCCAGAACTCTCCCAGAGCTCAAGACTTATGACAAGAAATCCAAAGGCTGCCAAGAAGTTACAAGCTGTTATCTATAAAGCTATGAGAAGGAATTAAGGACAATTGCAGTCAAAATAGTCGCAGGGACTGAACTCACATTTCAAGAAGAAAAGTCAGCAAATGTTATTATAGTAAAGATATTTTATACCCCAGTGAGAAGGATTAAAACTTAGCCTCCATAGCAGGCGCTTCGAAGTAGTGGGCAAAAGAGAGAACGGGCGCGCGAGAGGGAGACACGCGTGTCTTCCTCTTGCGCGCACGTTTTTTCTTGTGCCCACTACTTCCAAGCGCCTGTTAGGCAGGCTAATTAAAACGGAGATTAAGTAATCTTTGAAGTTTTTGGTCATGCCTGTTTACAACTGGCTACTTACAGCAGTGACCCAGGGCATCAGGGCCATTGTTAATTGAGTTTTTTTTGAGGGGCTAACACAAACATTTGGTGTGTCAGAAAGTTGTCCACCATACTAGCCCATGTGTAGCATGTGCTTGAAAGTAATGGGTGCAAGAAAGAATTGGGCGATGTCTGCCTTGTACACCTCTGTTTTTTTTGGCGCCTGTTTCTTCCAGGTGTCTTATATAATGGCTACATATTTCCATGTTCAAAAGTTAATGAGGGAGAGTGTAGGGTTGTGGCAGAGCTGATCCTTGGAAAGGGTATTGTGTCGAAGAGTAGTTTAAGCCTGCATACACAAAATTTTTAAATTGAAAAAAAAATAGATTCCAGATTAGCTTCCTAAATTCATTTGTAAATGCAATTTTCGCTTGGAAGTTATGGGTGCAAGAGAGAACTCAGCTGCATGAGTGATGGAGACATGTGGGGGAGAGGAAGCAAAGCTGTGTCCTTGTATACCCCATCCTTTCTTGCCCCCATTTTATCTCTAAGAAGTTACTATGCAAGCTGCAGACTAAATTTCTTGCATCCCAGGATAGCTTTCATATGGTTTGGGGATTGAGGTGGGACTGGGAGGTATGTTGTCGTTCTGCATTTACCGTAAATGATCGAATAAGCGCCGCGGCGCTTATTTCATTCTTCCTGCTATATATAGGTGCAGCGCCTATACGAGAGCGGCACTTATTCGAGTAGCGGCGCTTATAAATCGATCATACAGTAAATAACAGTTTCCTTTAATTTTGGTAAGGTGGCTTGAATCAAAGGAAAAGAAAATTTAAACCACTGTAGACCATGGTAAACTTCAGTATTCTGTCCTTAACCTGAATTTCAGACGATTACTTCAAGTCGTTTTTATTCCCCTTGGCCGTATATTTCCTGAAAGGCTGATTAGCCGGGATTAGCGCTATTCCAGGATTAAAATTTCATCAGCCGTTTTTGTATTTTTCCTTCCTGTGTATTGCTTAGAGAAACATTTTCTGTTATCATTACTGAAGGCTCAACAGTATTAAGTAAGCCAGAAATTCATGAGCGGTTGAATCAACCCCTTACGAGTTTCTGGTAAGTTCGAGTTGCATGTTCTTAATAGACAAGAAAACCTTGCCGTAAAATTTGGCTTAATCCGGGTTAAACTTTTCTGGTGGTAACTCCATTCCATCCTCGGAGACCCAGGGGCAGTTTAATAGTCGGGATGTTCGTGGTGAAAGTTTATATTCACCACGAAAGTCCTATCGTCCCGACTATTAAAATTCACTACCTCGTTCCCAGGTTCTCTCCAGGAACGAGTAGGAGGGTAGAAAGGAAAGTGAAAGGACCTGAAAAGTTAGTTGGAGGCGCCTTCTTGGTGGTATATTCTTAATTCTCCACAGAAGTCTAACCGAAGAAGATAGAAAATGAAAATAGGATATCAAGAAGTAAGTTTTAACGTCTTTATCTCTAACAAATTTGTTCAATCTCGCAAAAGCAAGGAACGTGTTGCTTGGCCAAAGAACTTTAACCACATGGCACAAGGATGCAAGACTATATTTGCCAACATAGGGAGTTTTAACTGACAGAAAGCTTAAATAAAATTTGTCTCTTTATTTATTGATAATGAAGTACCGTTTCTTTTGGTTTTTAGAAAAGTTCGAATTGTAGCTTTTTGTGTAAAGCACACAATCTCGAGTCACAGCTAAATTGCAAATGGGTTTTCATGTTTTCCACGTGTCTAAACTCGGGAAACTACGGTGAAACCTCTATTAAGAGGACCCCCAATTAAGCGGCCCGAAATTAAAGTGTTATATTTCCCTTAATAACGAACCCCTATTCAGCGGACGCGGACACTAAAATAAAGTGTATTTGGCTGATTTCTATCGTTGATAACCTCTGTTATATTCATTCAAAATATTTCCCCGATTCTGATTGGCTAAAAGCACACGTTTAATTCACCATAACCAGTTACTGATGACCAAATTTGGAGGAATTTTGACTTTAACGAGGAAATGACGTCAAAAATGCAGCGTTTTCGCAGGTTAAGGCACCGTTAACCGAGAAGACCTGGGCACGAGGTTGAGTTGTTTTGGTTGTGAACTTGATGTCTGAAATTCAGGCTAGGAAATCAGTTTACTAAGGTTGTATTTCTTGTGATACTTGCAGCCTGCAAGAACTGAATGTACATGTAATTATAAAACCAAACCGTTTTTGTTATTATGTACCAAACGGAGAGTTTTAAAGAGAAACGTGTGTGTGATAGTTTTCACGTTTCTCATTTTCATGTTTGTTGAGCAGTTGATATTCGTGGAAGTGTTTTCTCAGCTGTACTATGTAACTCATGCCAAGATACAACAATGGCGGACTTCAGTTATAAATCAATAAAATCATGCAAAATCGATGAATTATCGATTTGACACAGCAATCTAGTTTATCGATTTTCACCGATTTCCGTTATCAATCAATAAAAATCACTTGATTGCTACCGATTTATATCGATACCTATTTTTAGTAATTGAGTACTCCGGGAAATACGTATTCTAGTTGATTAATAAAGATAAAATATGCATCAGTCAATTCCTTGTAGTTATGTGTGTGGCTGTGAATGGCGGCACATGATAGCCGTGGCGATGAACATAACAACAAAACGTTTAATCATACACGAGGCTGAATCAACTCACAAGTATCATCACAAACATCCGTTAGAAAGCTTTAGAAATCCGTAGCACGACAAAGAAAAACTGAAACAAACGACTTACAAAACACTTGGGAAACTTGAAGAAAACCTTAGTGAAAACTTCAGGTTATTTCACGGTGGCCTCGTGTCCGCCAATGCCGAGGCCCCGTGCGCATGCTCCTAATAAACAAGGGGGTAAGCCCGCTGGTCAGGATACCAGCGGTTACAATGTGTATCAAATGATGAAAGTGTTAAAACCTTAAGCCTCTTGTAAGAGTGCTTGTGAGGTCTTTTCCACTTATTATCTGATGGCACATGTGGATGAATGCTGACAAACACAGAAGATTACTTGACACGTTGACCTGCAAGGTAGTATTTTTCTTCATTTGATTGGGTTGTCATTTGCCATTTCTTTTCTTTTCAGAGAACTGTGATCTCACCTGTAGGACATGAGGCAGAGGTAAGCTCGGCAAAATAATATTAGGAGTATAGAATGGTTCCTCGAAACACATAGATCTTAGAAAATTTTGGACTGATCTCAAATTCTCAGAAGCATTAATTGTGATTAATGACTCGAAGTCTTGTTTTCTGGAGACTTTGCGTCTCGAAGCCCCAAATTTTTTTCAAGTCTCAGTCTGAAGTTTTGAAAGATTGCTGGGACACCAATGATGAACATGAATCACTACATTGAACAGCCTTGAAAATTATGTTTAACACTCTACAGTTTACAGTATGTATTAGCATGATTGTACGAGCATATCTCTTGACTCTTTGTGCCCCAAGAGTGACCAACATCAATTTTCTTCTAACAAATATTCATACTTAATCAAGAGGAAAGGTTATGAGACATCGATAGATATTTCACCAGCTGAAGGGAAATGTTTTGATCTTCTGTCAAATTCTCTGAACTTGTTTTGTAAGGAAAATTGTAAAATCTGTGCTGTTCAAAAGAGTCTTGACTGATGTTTCAGCAGTGCTGCATTCTTCAGAGTACCAGACCATATACCATTGAAAAGTTTGTTAAATTAGCTCACATGCCTGATTGCATAGTTGCACGCATGCTGCATGTGACAGCGCGCACCTGGCGCATAAGTAAGCAAACGGTGAGTAATTCATGAGAAAGTAAACTCTTGGTAAGGGTCACTAGGACCCACTAGTTTCATGTGAATTACTTACTTTTTGCTTACTTGCACACCAGGACATGTGGCATGTGCAAGTATGCAATCAAGCACATGAGCTAATTAAATGAACTTTTTAACGGTGAACGGCATCAATTTTACAATTTTCAAATTGAAATTAAGAAACTACACTGCGCACGGATTTTAATCTTTATTACACAAGGTTATTTTGTAAGGAACTGTGTGGATATCAGTGTGGAGAATTTATCTGTGGATATTGGGACTTAAAGAGTTCACTGGTTTGATGTTGCTCTCTAATACTTACATCTTTAAAAATAGAATTTCCTTTTTTGTAGTTCAATAAAGAGACTTTAGTTCAAGAGCGACAACAAAGTTCAATAACAACTACATGAGTTCAGAAAATGACATAAGCATTACTAAAACCCAGTGAAAATTCAGTTTTAAACACTGCATAGTTAAACAAAGACACAAAAGTTCAAGAACGACAATATAGTTCAATAACTACTACATGAGTTCAGAAACTGACACAAGCATCAATGTTTGTTTATTTAGTTAATGTCAAGGAGGGGGTCCATCGGGACTGGGAATGTGGGGCGGCGGTTTTTTTTATAGCATATTTTTTATTTTTTTAACATATTCGGACTGTACGTTATTGACAGATATGTCAAGTGACATTGTTCATCCTTTGAAATCTTTTGGGTTTGCTCAGCATTGTCTCATCCTCCTGCTTGCTTAGTTTCATTCTCCAGCCAACATAGCTTTGTGGCAAAATCCCAGAAGGCGTGTCTTGGCAAAGCCGCAGTCATCCCACGACCACAGGCGGCCCAATAATTTAGCCTCCTTTCTTCACTGTCTATACTGATAAATTATATTCTACAACGCTCAGTCATTGCTGTGGTTTATTGCAGATGGCTTTTTGCAGATAGATTAACAAATTCTCATTTAGTTATTGGTTATTGGTCCAAGAATAGACATTTGTATATAGGTTGATAGGTTCTCATTTAGTTACGGGTTATCATTTAGTTATTGACTCCAGAAGAGAAATTTGTATTTAAATTATTTTGTTAGTGCACCTGAAGTTTTAAAGTTGTAAAAATAAGGGACTGTATATTTTTTTGCTAGTGGGGGAGGGGAGGGGGGCGGGATTAGTTTGTGGTGTAGTTTAGGGAGTTGGTATGGAAAACATTATATTATCAGATCTAAGAGATGTTGAATACGCGATATGGGATTGTACTGATAATGATGTCTATATTTATAGAGATGTTAACATGTAATTCAGGGTTATATAGATGTTACCATGTAATTCGGGGTTATATTGTCTATATTTATTTATTTTTTATACCTGGATTTTGTATATCTATAAATCTCTTTTTTTAATTTAATTTATCTGACAGGTTTCAAAATAAAGTGCTTCCTTGAGCTAGAAGACTCTGTGGATGGTGAGGACTGATACTAGTGCATGGTGGTGAAGAATGTTTGCTGTGTAAGGTGGAGGGGTGCACTGAAAAGTTGACCCCTAACTTGAGAGATCTCTCAAATTTTTGCCTGAAAGAGCATGATCCAGTCAAACAAGCCAGAGAAAAATGCAAGGAATCATGTAACCTTGACCATAAAATCTCATGGTAAAACTAGTTCCACTACCTAAAGAAACATTTACATCTCTTGTCACTGTAATAAAGGCCAGAAAATGCCCAGCAAAAGAAGAAAAAATAGGGGGAAAAAACAAATTATAAAAAAGGCGAGCGAGAGAAAGCTACTGAAACTGGGCTAAGTTCCACCTGGGTCTGGCTCACTGACGCTGAATTGATGTGCTTTTAATTTACCTTTTTAAAATTGTTTTATCCCAATGCAAGGATCATATTATAATTTATTTTAAAGAACCCTGAAGATGCTATAAAATGTGTTCGTGTTTTGTTGTTGTGTCAGGCCTTATGATTGAAAGATCATACACCACTCAGAATAATTCTGTGGATGATGATATTGTTATGAAGTCCATTGATTGCAGAAACTGCATGTTAGCCCATGAAAGTTTTAAAAGAAAAAAATTTACTATAAAATTAACCAAATGCGTTTTGATGTTGTCATACACTTTAATTTTTCCATTCAATAGTTTGGCTAAATGATGGTGGTGTTTTATCATCATGCTGCTTGATGGTCAAGATTAATATGGGGCAGAGCTGGTCATGCTGCATGATGCTGGCTGTTGGCCTGGTGAAAAGGTACATTTGTATGAGTATGATACAATGATTCCTTAAACAGAAGTTTTATCTTGTCTTCACTGTCAATTTCTAAGCATTTCATTTTATTTTATTTTTTTTATTTTATTATTTTGCCACACACAATGAATTACAAGCAGGAAAAAAAATGATAATAAATAGGTTAATTAACATTAAATTTAAAATTTGTGCATTACTTGGGAGGAGTGACTGTGGCGGGGTAATCTCCAAGAAGCCGAGCTTATGAGGAATAGAGATTTTCCCCCACGGGTAATTTAAATACTAGGCGGCATTTTAGGAAATAAAGAAAAAAGTCTTTTATTTAAGTATATAAGTGTGTTTAGAGGAAAATATAGATATGAGGTGTTAAGGTATTTAGGTTGCATTCTGTCTGACCCTTAATAATGGTTTGATCACACGCCTGAATATACTAAAAGACGGGGCATTTTTGATGTCGTTTGGTAATGAATTCCATAATCTAGGACCTTGCAACAGGATCTTGAAACAGGATCGAAATTTTTTTAATATTTGTTCTACAGGTATGAGGTCGGTAAAAGTCAGAGTATCTTGTTGAATATTGATGAATCTGGTTTATGTATTATAGCTGAAAAAACTCACTAGGTGTAAATTTTGAGATGTTAACCTTCCATAAGCTTTGATCGAAGTTTTTTCCTAAATTTTCACAAGTTTGATCAGCTTTTGTCTTATCTGACAGTACTCTTGCCTCAGCAACTCAGAGGCTTCAATCAAATAAAAACAAACAGAATCATTTTGTCTCCAATTTATTACATTTTGTATCTTAGTACTTAACATGTATCAAATGATGAAAGTGTTAAAACCTTAAGCCTCTTGTAAGAGTGCTAGTGAGGTCTTTTCCGCTTATTATCTGATGGTATGTGTAGACGAATGGAGACTGAACACAGAAAATTACTTTACATGTTGATCTGCAAGTAACAGCCGGTTACTGAGGCTGTTATTTTGCACCTTAAACAAAGGACATTTTTTTTTTCTTTTCAGATGGTAGGAACATTGCTTGAGTCAAACGTAAGTTTTCTGAAAACTGTTGATGTTCTGCGTGTTATAAAATAACAACATATTGCTGGAACACCAAGTGATGAACATGAATCGCTACATTGAACATTCATGAAAATTATGTTAAACACTCTAATTTTTTCCTGATGGTGTTCCTGAGCTACTTTTAAATGATCAAAAGCATCTCCTTCCTGTGTTCAGTGATGTCTTAAGTTTTTCTTTTTCTTTCCCAAAATAGTTTAAAAACTTGAGAAGCATTCCTTTGATGAATGAAAGCAGAAATCTGTTTCCTGATCATGAGGTACAATTTTTGTTGTCAAACAAATGTTATAATCTAAGGGCACTTATCAAAAGACAAAACCATTTGTCACACTGCGGGAACAAACATTTTTGAAAATGAGAAAAGCCTATTTTAGCATAGCATGAGAAAGCAGCCAACATTTTGTGACTCCACCACTGGTTTCCCTAATGACGTCTGAGGAACGAGCACAGAAATCAGTTCCATACTGGCAGATCACGCATCACTACCCAGATTTGGGTACTGCTTCTGATTGGTTGAAGCAAATTTTCAACTAAACAAAGCCAGTGTTGTTGTTGCAAAGTGTTAGCTGTTTTCTCAGGCTAATTTGGGGAGCTTTTGCTCAAAAATCTATCTCTGGTGTACAGCCTCATTCCCATGGTCCTCTCCTACTCTCCTGCTCTCGCTTCAGGGGATGAGTAGGAAAGGAGCCTGGGGACAAGGTTGCTTTGCAGTACACACTAGTAAGACTTAGTAGTATATAACCACCTAATCTGACCTAAACTGGTTTGGTCTAGCTGGCCATTTCTTACTTAATGGTCTTGTGTCTTAGAGCGAGGAGACGGCTGTATCTACTGTTGTAATCCGGGGTTTCACCGAAAATATCATGGACGATATTGAGCGAGCTGTTGATGATGGAGTGAACACGTTTAAAGCGCTTACCCGCGATGATCGCTTTGTACCAGGAGCTGGTTCCACGGAAATTGAACTGGCTAAGCAGATATCCAGCTTTGGAGAGGTATGTTGAGTTGCAGGTCTTTACGAAATATGTATCAGTGTCACTCTGCTTTTGAATTCAAAGTGGCTAAGGCTTGGTAATTATATCTGTGAAACGTGTAACTTTACTGTACACGCTTTTCCTTTGTTACAAAGATAGGTTTTAAAAGCCTGCTATTGGTTTCCCAACTACAGTTGAACCTCCATGTGTGAAAAAAGCTCAAAAGTGCAAAAAAGGGGGAGGGGGAGGGGGGAAACACGAAAGGTAAAAACTCCCCTCTCCCCATTCTCCTCCCTACCCGGCGCCCGTCCTTTAGACTCCTACAAGCAGGTGACGTGCGCCCCCTCTACTAAGCGACAAGTTTGGATGGTCGCTTTGGAGAGTCTTGACCGTGTGAACTTGTATTGCTACTTAGCCGTTAACTTTTTTCCTGTTTTCTGTCAGACTTGTGCAGGCCTTGACCAATATGCCATCGACAAATTTGCCGAATCCTTGGAGGTCATTCCCAGGACCCTCACGGAAAATGCTGGCGTAAAGCCCACAGAGTTGATATCTAAACTCAAAGCTGCCCACCAGGGTGGGGACAAAAATGCTGGCTTTGATAATGAGGTATAGTTGAAGTACTAAATAACGTAATGTAAAATTGGATTTCAACACGGAGGTACTGAGCAGAAAAAAAGAACATAGCTTGAAAATCTTAGGCAGTCGACACAAAAATAAAGTAAATGTTAGATAATACTAAAAATTTTCAATTCGATTTAAAAAAGAGAAGAAATCCAGATAAGAATACCGTAAACTGCCGCTTATAATCCCTGGGCTTATACAAGTTCCTGAGGGGTTTTGGGTGGGCTTATAAACGGGGGGCTTATATCCGAGGGGGTCTTACAATCGGAAATATGCTGTCAACTGCCACTTATAATCCCTGGGCTTATACAAGTTCGTAAGGGGTTTTGGGTGGGCTTATAAACGGGGGGCTTATATCCGAGGGGGCTTACAACCGGAAATATGCTGTAAACTGCCACTTATAAGCCCTGGGCTTATACAAGTTCCTGAGGGGTTTTGGGTGGGCTTATAAACGGGGGGGGCTTGTATCCGGATGGGCTTATAAGTGGACGAAACAAAACGTTTCGAAATGAGCAACAGCACTGTTGATCGACGTGTGATTTAAATTTATTACTCTTATAACTGAAGCCTTAAAAAGGCAGCAATAAATCGAATTCAGTTAAATTACAAAGCAAAATCAAAACTGTAACTGGGGCTTATATCCAGATGGGCTTGTAATCGGATGTATTTTTTTGGGTAGGCCTATAACCGGGGGTGGGGCTTATAAGCGGATGGGCTTATAAGCGGCAGTTTACGGTATGCTTAATATAGTGCACAAGCTAAAAATTATAATATAGCTAAAAATATATATATTTATCAATCCTGATTCCAGTAATTTGATAAAGTTTTTGTTGTTTTGATGCCGACCGTATTTGGTCTGTTAAATTGTTCCTCATTTTTGGGTCATCGTTTGTAAATGTGTTAGCGTAGAATCTTGGGTTTTTTGTTTTGACTTTTTATTTACAGTGGAATCATGATTTTCAAACGCCTCTTTGGGAAAAGCTAATTAGACCGAATTATCAAGAGCTGCGAAAAATCGGCGATGAAATAGGCCATTTCCGAGGGGGGATAAGTTCTAATCTAACGTGGTGACACTGACATATATGATCTGACATAACTTTGGATGTTGTTTTTCTTAGGGTGGTGGAGCTGCAGTGAAAGACGCAACAAAAGCAGGAATCTTAGACTTGTATCTTGTAAAGCACTGGGCTATCAAGTTCGCCACTGATGCTGCTGTTACAGTACTTAGAGTGGATCAGGTAAGGGAACACATTTGTGTCGTGCCGTAGCTCTTCAACAAAATTCTCGTCTTTAAATCCAGGTTATACAATTATCTTTGTCCTGATTAAGACCTTGAAGATCTAAATTTTAAGTGTTTGTCTCATAGAGTTCATTAGCAACCTTTAGATGGGAGTATGGTGACACGTTAGATTTTTAATCCAGTTATTTTCCCAAGATTTTCCCTTTTTTCTGTTGCTGGCCAGAACATGAGACGTAAGAGGTATAATGGTAGTCCAATCCAGAAGTCTTTATTTTTTACTTTACCAACCCAGGCATTGGATATATGCTTTATAGAGGGGAGAACAGGGCTGTCTTTAAGAGGCGGGGTCGGGGATTTCCCCCGGCTACTTTTCAAGGGAAATAGAAGAAAAATAGAACCAAAAGAAATCCGTAGCCGTTTGATGCCCCGCCTACTTGTTGTATTTACCTGGCAACTTGAAATCTTAGTGACAAACCTGGAGAAACGATGACGTCACAAAAAGTAGAATTGGTGAAAGGGGTTGGTTGGCATGTCCAGAAAGAAAAGGTGAAAAATGTCCACTTGCTAAAAATCAGCCAGTCACACAGTAATTTTCAAGGAGTTATATTAACTCCAAAAAGGAGTTTAAAGAACTCTTTTTCAGGAGTAAAAATCACCCCAGATATTGAGGAGTTAAAATAACCCCCCAAAAGGAGTTATCCTGTACCTAAAATTTTTACTCCACTTTTAGAGTTAAAGTAACTCCAAAAAAGGTAAAAACAACCCATGTAAGGAGTAAAATTAACCCCATTTTCGGAGTTATATTAACTCCAGACTGGAAGTTAAAAGAACTCTTTTTCAAATTAGGAGTTAAAGTAACCCCTTAAAAGGGGTTATCCTGTACCTAAAATTTTTACTCCATCTTTGGAGTTGTAATAACTCTCTAAAAATTACTGTGTAGTGCAAATTAGTAGTAGGATGTAAGCATCGTTATGCGCCGTTGACTCCATTTAAATTAAATCTTTCTAAAATATGCGATCGAGGCTAATTTTATGAGGATTTGTATGGAGTCATCAGAGCATAGCGGTGCTTATATCACCCCCACCAAATTTTGCACTTGTAGCTTGATTTTTAGAAAAGTGGGCATTCTTCATATTGTTCTTTATCAATATGCCAGCCAATCCCATAATTTCACAAATTTAAATTTTTAAAGTTACACCTCTTTGATCTATTCTGGAAATGAAAAAGATGTAAAGTAACAAGATTTTTTTTAGGGGAACGCTCCACTTTATGGTTCAAGTAACGAAACTATTGTCCTTCAAATATCCTTTCACAAGTTAGTTTTTTAAACAGTGAAGTAACCAATGCATGTTAGAATTATGCCCTTACATTTTCAGATTATCATGTCCAAACCTGCGGGAGGACCAAAGCCTAAAGACAATCCAAACTGGGATGAAGATTGAGCAATAAAGTGTTGTTATGGGAAACAATAACTGAATGATCTGTTAACCTGCTTCCTGGTCTGGATTAACGTGTGTTGTTTAACTTTGAATTAATCCAAGGCCTCCAAATGACAGTGACATTTTGGTGACTGAGAGCCGTTTTACTCTCGGCAACGTTACTAACTACTTGCCTTGCAATAGTCCTCTTCAGCTCGTATGTTCTGTTTTCCCAATGCAGGTCATGTGATAATACTCTAGAGAACTGCTTATTCAAGTTCCGTCTTATTCCAGTGCATATTTGCGCATGATTTATGAGAGGACGAAGGGGCAAATTCCCCGAGACTTTCATTGGGAAAACAGAACAGAGAAGCTAAAGAGGTCAATTCTCTTAAAACTGGTTGGGAATAGTATTAAAGTTTTGGCGAGAGCCATGCTGAAGAAAGTTGTAGCTCCCTGGTAGCTCTCTCCAGGCGCCTGTTTACTCATAGGACCATGCTCGTTCTTAACGCCCCTCGGCAGTTGTTTTACTGAACCAGTTGATGAAAGAGTGACCGTCTTAGCACAAGATGATTAAAGCGCTATCAGTGTTTGCAATCCCAGTAACGTAGTGACCATTATCCTGCAAAGTATCCAATATCAAAGCAAGGTCGTAATTTGGTGTCGCGCTTCTTACCTTACAATTATTAGGTAGCTTAAGCAACGGTGTTTTTGAGCGACGCACGTCAACCGGAAGTGGACTTTTTGCATCATTTGGCAGTGGTTTGGTTGAAACTCTCTGGTTAATCGTCTTTATAAGAGAAAAGACACTTAGCAATACAAATTTGTTAGCGTCAAGGCATATAAAAAGAGAGAAGGCCTCACTTCCGGTTGACGTGCGTCGCTCAAAAACGTCTTTGCTTAATTAAGCTCACTAAGTGGCGTTGAGTTGTCCCTTTTCCTTACACCTCCTGTCGCGTACATGTAGTTCGAAATCACCACTTTAGAAACGAGAAAACTGGGCCGAGTTAACTTTCGCAAAGACTTTTGGCGGGAATGTTACTATGGACAGGGAAAACAAATTGGCCAATAGCTGATCGGCACTTCCCCTGTAACGAACTGTGGGACGCATTACGGCTCCAGTTTCTTTCTTGTATATGAAGTGACGAATAAAGCTTCGGCACCTTTGAAAAATTGCAAGGCACGTTAAAGTTATCATCAGTCAGTGTAACAGGTGCGTATCAGAACAGCAGGTTCTACCAATAAATACACAGAGTGAAAAACTGGTTTTCATATTCATTACCGATTGAGAGAATCAAGTATGATGAGGATAAATAAATGGTAAATACACGTAACTGCGGAAGTCAATGGGATGATCCACGGATGCGAAAGGGTTCTTTTTGCCTCATCGCGGGTGTCGTGATTAAATAATCACAATCAAAAATGATAAAGTGACTTTATTAGTAACGATTGCACTGCTGTCGTGGTTTTGCAGACTACTGAAGATAGCTTTGGTGCTCCTTTGTAAATAACATAATCGGGGCAATAGCAGGGCTGTATCCTCTGATCTTGCCCGACAGATATTAAAGCCCCATTTTTTTGGAGGAAAGTCTCCCAGGAAAGAGGGTCCGGCTGAGCGAGACAAAGTAGTTATCTGAAGAACTGTTGACTCGGCTAAGAGGGTGCCCCTACCATCACAAAAGGGTGACTCTTCTATGCGGGTCACCCTTCTAACCGAGCCAAGTCTTTGTTTCTTGTGTAAACGGTTCGCCAAGTTTTGTAAGGAAATGTATGAAAAGGTCGCTCGCCTAGGGTAGCTCGAGTAGGCGAGTGACCCTTCTATCCGCGATAACTTTTCTTCATAAAAACGCTCTGATCACTGTGTTGTATCGTGCCGCAACGCATATCGAAAGACGATTGACGTTTACCTCATTCCCAGCTATTAGTCACTTATATTTGTGAGTTGCACTGTCAAAGTTTCCAGTTCTAACCGACTGTAAAAGTTCAAGGGTCAAATACAAGACGCCCTAACTTTTAACGTAAATTCTACTTGGGTTTCAGTTGTGGGACGGACGGTGTATTCGTAGCAACAGTGAGGTCAGAGGAAAAATTCTCCTAGACCCTACACCCTATCCGTTGTCAATCTTGTCGCTTACCCGACTGATAGTTAGGCTCTCGTTCACTTGATAGATAAATCCACATGTAAGGATAAATTGATTTAATGAGTTTTGTTTGTAGACTTGGGCTGGTTTGTTACATAACATCTTGGGTTTTAGGATGCACTGTCTCCTTTTCAGAATCAATGTTTCAAGAATCTAGCACGTCCATCTTACATCGATACAATGCCATTTAAAGTTTCTTCACATCTCCTCTTTCAAACAAATTTTTCTTGACGTCAATATTACAGGTGTGAAGAGAGAATTTATTGTTCTTCAGTTATTTGCAGTGTATTTTGCTTTCGCTCATAAAAATATGAACTTCTCTAAGCCGTGAACAACCTGTTCATTTATTGAGCGTAAGCTTATTTGTCAAGTCATAATTGTATTTAATCTTCAAGCTGTAATCAACCTGTAAGAAGCCGTTATCCACCTGTGTAGTTCTTGGAAGTAACTAATGTTTCAAAACAAGCTTAGGTTTCCACCAATAGTCTTTTAGAAATGATAGTTGTGTTCTGTAATCTACCTCGCTAGTAGCCTGAGATCATGCCCTCTCCCTATTATCCCTTTATGTCTCTCACGGGAAGAGGCAAAAAAGCAAAGAAGCAAAAAATAAATAATAAAGTAAAAAATAAAATAACGCCTGATCTCAGGTTACCTCACTAGAACATGATGTAATCTATGTCGATTCGCTAGCTTAGGCTTAAATAGAAGTGCTTTATAGGAGCTTCTTCGGTTACATCCTCGTTGGCATCTAGTCTTGGTTACATTTTGGTTGGTTATGTTTTGACTGTACCCGCAGTATAGTCTTAGATTAAACTTCTACATTGGAGCCAAGTTCTGTTGGTTGTTATCATTGTCTCAAGGGTATTCAACAGGCGTAAAAGATTCCGTGCCTTCCTGCAGCCAGCCGTGCCCCCGGGGAAAGGCCTTTCCCAGAGAGTTTTGAAGTTTCCCCCCCCCCCCCCCCATGTCGATGTACCCTTTTGTGAAGGCAAAACACTGTTTCCACACTGGTGTTTAAGTGAAAAAGCTGTTTTCACACAGGGGCAGTTATCTGTCACTTGAACAAGTGACTAGATGGTTTGTAGAAATGTTTTGCAGAAACCTACATTGGGTATATGAGAAGATGGCAATCTGATGCATTTAAAAAAAGTTATAAAGTTATCTTCTGCGGAATCTATTTGTTAACTCTTTTTCTTGCGGTTTTTTCATGCTGTCGCTTGCAGAGGCAGCAGAACTTTTAAAAACCTTGATACGTATTTTTGATTCACTGGTTTAAATTGAAGACTACAGTAGTATTAGTACATGTATTTGCATTCATTTGTCAAAATGAAATTTGTACTGGGATACTGGGACGTGTCCCTGCTTTGCATGGACTTTGACGGTTTCATTGCCCTCACCTTCGCAGGCAGTACATGTGTAATGATAGTTTTTCTTGATATTTTGACTTGATATTATGAGTTTAATGAACCGGTTATGTGTTTTATGTTCATATATATAGCCATTTTACTTCATCATGTGTTTTGTATTGCCTTTACGAACAGAGCGCAGCACATATTTCATTTTGGCTAATTTTGTCAAGTTTTGCTATTCTGCTGGGAACTGCTGGGGAAATTGGAGCAATATGATGTTTACAATGATTTACTACTTTGAAAAAAAATGTATCTAAACTCATTAAAAAATAAAATGAGTGGAAGTTTCAGAAGTCCTGAATTAGTTAAGCGATATAAGTATTTGCATTATGATTTACAAACACCATTCAATGACAATGTTGTTAATAATAATAGACAAACAAAGGATAATTACCTTTTTACTGTTGATAATAGTTGAGAAGCAAATCCAATTGATTGGTACAATGCTTATTTAGAAGTTATTTTTAAACTCGTCAAATATACTGTTGGAACAGGTATAACAGCAGGAGCTAATAATGGAAATCAAGATGGTACAACAACAAGAGGTCATACATTCATTCAGTCATTAGAAGTTGAATCATTCTCGACCCCAGAGCTCTTCTGCGAATGACGCTAAGGAGGAAGAGCTGTGGGGAACCCTAGAACAAGATTTTGTCTAATTGGTTTCGGCTTAAAACAATAAAAGTGTTTCTGATTGGTCCATTCATGTTAGCACGAGAGCAGGTGAACGTGCCGCGTGTCCAGCAAGTAACAACGCCCGGCCGATTCTTGATTTCAGCGATTTCAAAACAACATTTGCACGACTAATTAGACAGAATAACTGAATTCCCCAGTTTTTAAATAAATGGCATTAGCTACATATCAAAAATTGATTTTAATGTGAAAAATAAAATAAAAATACACCCACATCTTTGCCAGCTATAATTTAAGAAGCATGACACGTTACTGATTTTTCTTCGACTTTCACGTTATCGTATTTAAACGAAGAAGGCGAGTATGAATGAAAACGTTGGCTTTATGTCGTGAATTGCCTAAAAAGCAAACTTGCAAGAGAAACGTAAACAGAAAAAAAACGAACCGTTCCCAAAGTGATGGGTGTACACAATGCGACTAGATATTTATAGTTGTCGTGTTTTTCTCACGATAGCTTTACAAAAGCGATCATATTCATAAACAAACAGAAATAGAAGGACGCTAAATTCATGCATATTTTGGAAATTTTTATTGGAATTACATACGTTTTTTTAAAAAGCCATTCGGATTTTTTCACTAACTGCCTCGTGAAGTAGAACACAAATATTTCATCAACTGTCGAGCGTATGCAAATTTCACGTCTCAGATCTATGAACGTTTAACGGTATTTTCTCAGTGGTTACTACAGTTAAGAGCCTCGTGTATCTGAAAATTCTTCAAGGGTTCCGTTTCTTCAGTTCTAATTCCGAAGGAGCAAGAAATTTCGCGATAAAATAGATATAAGAAGAAGACAAAACTTTTGGTTGGATAAAAGAGCATGCAGTGTGCGGCCCAAATAGCCAGATTTTGGCTAGGCCGGCGCAGAGTTTCCCAGAGCCTACGCGCGGAGTCAGAAGCGTAAGCACTGGGGTCCAGAATGAGGTTAAATGTAATGGAATTGAATGTAATGAAACATCAAAAACCGCCCATGCCCACCTCTCCTAGGCGACCCCTGGGCATTTGGCTTTTTTGAAAAATTTTGGTTAAATTCCCTGGTATGTTGGCAGTTTAGATGGTTAAAATGCCCCACCGGCTAGCGCTTCAAAACGCGTGAAATCTCCAACGTACCCACAAGAGATTATTCCAAAATTTTCCCATTTGTCAAACCGTTTATTCAAAGTTAAATATCGCAATAGACAAAACGGAAACTCTCTCAAGTCTAGGAAAGCTGTCTTACGGAGGTTTCTTCATTTCCAAAGAATTGGTCATTCCAGAGAGCCCACATTTGACGGGCTTTTTCAAAGGCTTTCAAATGCTCCAACAAAGCAGTGAAGTGAATATAGGAGCAACGACTCGTGAATGAGGTGCACATGGGAATAAAAGAATTACGAGATCCTTTTGCTTGCGACGCTGACCAGCGTTTTGACACGACAGTCAAATGCCCGACCTGGCGGGCCTCATTTTGGGTCAAATTCTCCACTGTACGGAGCAAAAAACCAGTCAAATGCCCGGGGTGTGGGGGGCAATTGGCGGTGTTGGAATTGACTGGCACATAAACTATACAAAAAGTTATGCAGACACAGTTGGAAAAGATCAGTTTTTTTATTTAGACACATCTAGTAGAACAACAGAGGCAAGCAGCTCGGCCATTATATAATGAAGGATTTGCCACAAGAAAAATATTTAAGGAATAGAAACCGTTTTTCCGTGTTTGCATACCCTTATAACAAACACGAGAGGGGCTGGGAGAACTCGAGACAATTATGCAAACCCGTGACGAAGTCGAGAGTTTGCATAACTGCCTCGAATTCCCCCAACCCGTAGAGTGTTTGTATTAGGCTGTGCAAACACAGGAAAAAATTTTCTTTTGCTTTTATAAAATACTTTTCCTAGAAAAAGAGAAAAACACTTTGTTTTATATGGCACTGATTAAAAGAGAAATTCTTACCAGTCTCGAAGTGTTGTACACGAAACTTGTACGCGAATCAGTCTCTTCTGCTTTAAAATGTGTTTCTGCAAAAGATGTTTGCACGATCGATTAAAGTCACTTTTTTTACCCTTATTTTCATTTGAAACCGCGCGAGAGGTGTTTCTTTTAAGACGGTGGCTGGCGTGATTGACCCTGACATAATACTTAGGGATCGAACATATCTTGTATTTGTTCCCTTGGCTGCGTGGTGAAGTTTCAGGCACGCAAAGCTAACAGCTGACGAAGAAGCACGAGCTTAAATCCTGGCAATCGAGTTTGTGTGCTTTTTCTCTTTCTTTCTGTCTTTTTCTTTATCTTCTTACTTTTAGCATTTTTTCTCCTTTACCTTTATTAATTAAGTTAGTAAAGCCGGTTCGGCATCACTTCAACTGTTAAAAAAATACATATAAATGATTGGCTAGTTCTCGATCAAACGCACACACTCACACAAACAACGGCGCGGACAGACGCCGAAAGGCCGAAAGGAGACAGAGAGCAGTTCGCCGCTTCACTCGATTTGTGGATTACGGATTAATGTTAGACTGGGGGCGTTCATGTAGTCTGGAATATGATCTGATTCGTTCACCGTATTAAAAATCCCTAGAATTGTAGCTAGCCCGACTTCACGTTCAGCGAGCGTTTTTCACCCTCTAGCGTTACGATAAATAGTGACCCTATTTGGTGCATGAGCTGTGTTTCAATTAGAGCCTTGCTTTAAAAGTAGTAATTAATGGACCGGCAAAGCGATTGCTCCTTCAAATTGGCGCCAAAAAAGGTGCGGCAGAGACGCACGCATGCTTTCCTGTTAAATTTATTTCTTTGCCCCATTTTCCATAAATTAAATTCCGCATAATTATGTCATTGCGCAAGTCATGCCACATGCCACTCGGCAAACTCACTGCATCTTTTACCCTCACCGCGTCAAAACCACGTT
>OZ037992.1:36293584-36308584 GCA_964035705.1 Porites rus
CTACAGACCCATGGAACAGCCATGGGAACAAAGATGGCCGTTGCTTTTGCTAACATCTCAGAATAGAAGACCAGATATTAAGACAGAGTTGTATTGAACCGCACCCTGGTCACCAGAGGATTTTTCTCGGGTGCGCCGGGATGCTTCCGTGTCGCTGCAAGCCAACAGATCTTTGGCCGAAGGCAGAAGGCACTATAGGCGAAGCCGCGAGAAAAAACGCTTTCCACGCGGGTCACTTTAAACGGCTTTACCAAACCACAAACCGCACATAAAAAGTCTCTGGGCACCCAGGCTAATTGAACCGCTGTTTTGGAAAAGATATATTGACGATGTGTTTTCCCTATGGAACCTAGACAAAATAAAGGGCTAAAATTGTGGAAAAGGCAAATACTATCAAATTCACGGCTAAGATGTAAGAAACAGAGATCACTCTCTTAGACACAAAAGTGTACAAAGGGATTAGATTCAACAAGGAACCAATCCTAGACGTGCAAACACACAAACCAACCAGGGGCCCATGAGCCAACGTACAGAAGCCTTTCACGTACTCGTGGCAACCACCAGGCGTGACGAAATGCTTCATTAAAGGAGAAGCGCTCATGCGTCTAAGGTCTGTTCCTCTCATGCTCAAACCACTTCTAGGGAAACTATCAAAGATTTCGAAAATCGCCAGGTAAAAAGAAGCTAACCCGGTCCCTATTGCGAGAAAGTACCTCTCTGAGTTAAAACTCGCCGACAGGAAAACAGCCCTTCAACACAGCAACAAATCTGCAAGTAAAAAACCACTACCATTTGTTACAAAATAGCGGCTTTATTTAGACTGAAGAAAATACTGTGGGAAAATCCACCTTATACAAAAATAACGAAGGCTAAGAGAAATCTTTAAGGAATATCATATCGCAAGGGAAAATCCTTTAAGGACCAGCTATTAGTTAGAGCGAAGCTCTGAAGGACGGAGAACTTCCTTTACAACTAAGTGCAGGAGTTGTGTGTTGCGATCGTCACCAAGTTTTAAACCTGGTAGCCTGAGATGCGTCAAAGTTTGATCCCATGCTTTCTTTGCGACCAAGGGAGTCCCAGGAGACCTAAGGGGATTGTAGTGTATGCCATTTTCTCTGTCCCCCCATCCGGCCTTGTCATGACGCAAGTTAAAGAAAAGCCATAAAGTTACCTTCTCATTGTAATCTCCCTACTCTCAACATTTCATTTTCTCCCTCCTCCCTATTATGTACCTCCCCCCTCATTAAAGGTGGTCAACAAGTGTGGGTCTCTTAAAATAAGGTAGCTAAGCTTTGACAACCTTTTGATATAAACAGGTCACCACATTACCGGGGAAAATACTCCGGCGTCATTCTTGTTTTTAAAAAGTTTACAGAGGAACCTATTAACCAATGCATTATATGTCACATTAAAAAGATCACTTTCGCTTCCCTAACAGAAAATTTGAAATGAAAAAAATATAGGTTAACCCTTTAAACCCTAAGATCAAAATTCAAATTCTCATTTGTTATCTTTATACGTTTTCAATAGAATTCGTTGAAGTATCAAATTAGATTCATTTTGTGTGATCATGTCCTCAATTCCCATGACCACTTTGTTTTATAAAGGAGTGATATTACAAAGAGAAATTTGACACTGGTCACTCTTAGAGCTTAAAGGGTTGAGCCGCCCTGAGGGAAAAAAAATCATGCGAGACCTTTTGCAAACTTTAAGACGGAATCCACTAGGAAATTGAGTAATTTTTATTCTCAGTGGACAAAAACCTTGTACCAGAATAGTTTAAAGAATATTGCATTCTTTTTGACATTGTTTAAGGACTAAAGATGTAATTAGTCATCTGTAATAACACCAACGAAAATTTCTCCTGGGAGTCCGAGAAAATAAATGTCAAATTTCAAAATAATTGTGAAAACACAGGTAAATCTCTGTCTCTCTTTCATATGAAGATGTAATTTTGTGAAATTTGACATTCATTTTCTCGGGCTCCGATAAGAAATTTTCTTTGGTGTTATTACAGATGATATATTACATCTCTTGTTATTTGGGCGTGCCCCAAATAGAGTAATCGAGATGGCTTGTTTTGAAGCAAACTTGCAATAGGCACGCAATACGTGCTAACGTAAACAAGGCAAGTAAAAAGGAGAAGCGAGGCGAATGTCAGCCATGCGAACGTCCTGTACAAGGTAAGAGGCATGTTGGAAAGAAAGCTCCGCTAGCAAGGTACTTTATCTCACTTTTACCATCTCAAACATTAATCTGAATGTTCAGTATTTTTACCTCATCTAAATTTGGAAGTTTGAAGTCCGGAGATGAAAACTGTTAAAAATATTCGTACTATAACGGGTTTTCGTCGCCATAAGACTTTGAGCGATGCTGAATTGTTCTGAGGTCGAGAGCGAAAGGAGATGTTGCGCAAAAATGTTGTTACTTGCAGCCTAGAAAAATTAAAAGAAAGATGAAAAATACATTTAGGAATTGGTGAATGAATTTAAAAGGAATTGGCCTATTGTCGGTACTAAAGGAGCATTTTAATAGATTCACGTGCGTCTTTGCTCGTAAGTGCTAAAGTCACGTATGTGGGAAAAGTGTGGATAAGATACAGCTGTTTTGAGACGTTTATCTTGATGATCTTGTCTTACATATCAAAATGTACGAATCAATATGTAAGGTTTTGGCATGGGGCTTTCGTGAACAATGTGTATTTGATAATGTGTGACATTTCTTTGACGAGAGGATCGAAATGCACCAATCATACAGTCTGGCGAGTCTCTTATTGAAATAAACCACCCATCATGAGGCAGCGTTTATTCGAGGGCGGCGTTTAATGGAGGAAATATGGTACGCGTAGTACAACCACGCCCAAATATACGCTCCCACAGAGTCTTGTTGAAATCCGTTTCAGGATTCGACACTTTTATACTAGAAATAAGGTTTTAATTTCCGTGTTATTGCTACCACAAGAGTAAAATATTAAAAAAGCCGAGTAACATTAAATAAAAATTATTAAAAATTCAACTGTGTTATTGTTGAATTGTGTTTGATTGCTTCCGCCAGTGCAGTACAGTCACCAGTACCAAGTTCATTGTCTGACAAATTCAACTGTGTTATTGTTGAATTGTGTTTGATTGCTTCCGCCAGTGCAGTACAGTCACCAGTACCAAGTTGATTGTATGTCAAATCCAACTGTGTTATTGTTGAATTGTGTTTGATTGCTTCCGCCAGTGCAGTACAGTCACCAGTAGCAAGTTGATTGTATGTCAAATCCAACTGTGTTATTGTTGAATTGTGTTTGATTGCTTCCACCAGTGCAGTACAGTCACCAGTACCAAGTCTATTAGCTGCCAAATCCAACTGTGTTATTGTTGAATTGTGTTTGATTGCTTCCGCCAGTGCAGTACAGTCACCAGTACCAAGTTCATTGTATCTCAAATTCAACTGTGTTATTGTTGAATTGTGTTTGATTGCTTCCGCCAGTGCAGTACAGTCACCGGTACCAAGTTCGTTGTCTGACAAATTCAACTGTGTTATTGTTGAGTTGTGTTTCATTGCTTCCGCCAGTGCAGTACAGTCACCAGTACCAAGTTCATTGTCTGACAAATTCAACTGTGTTATTGTTGAATTGTGTTTGATTGCTTCCGCCAGTGCAGTACAGTCACCAGTACCAAGTCCATTGTATCTCAAATCCAACTGTGTTATTGTTGAATTGTGTTTGATTGCTTCCGCCAGTGCAGTACAGTCACCAGTAGCAAGTTGATTGTATGTCAAATCCAACTGTGTTATTGTTGAATTGTGTTTGATTGCTTCCGCCAGTGCAGTACAGTCACCAGTACCAAGTTCATTGTATCTCAAATTCAACTGTGTTATTGTTGAATTGTGTTTGATTGCTTCCGCCAGTGCAGTACAGTCACCAACACCGAGACAATTGCCTGACAAATCCAACTGTGTTATTGTTGAATTGTGTTTGATTGCTTCCGCCAGTGCAGTACAGTCACCAGTACCAAGTCTATTCAAAGACAAATCCAACTGTGTTATTGTTGAATTGTGTTTGATTGCTTCCGCCAGTGCAGTACAGTCACCGGTACCAAGTTCGTTGTCTGACAAATTCAACTGTGTTATTGTTGAGTTGTGTTTCATTGCTTCCGCCAGTGCAGTACAGTCACCAGTACCAAGTTCATTGTCTGACAAATTCAACTGTGTTATTGTTGAATTGTGTTTGATTGCTTCCGCCAGTGCAGTACAGTCACCAGTACCAAGTCCATTGTATCTCAAATCCAACTGTGTTATTGTTGAATTGTGTTTGATTGCTTCCGCCAGTGCAGTACAGTCACCAGTAGCAAGTTGATTGTATGTCAAATCCAACTGTGTTATTGTTGAATTGTGTTTGATTGCTTCCGCCAGTGCAGTACAGTCACCAGTACCAAGTTCATTGTATCTCAAATTCAACTGTGTTATTGTTGAATTGTGTTTGATTGCTTCCGCCAGTGCAGTACAGTCACCAACACCGAGACAATTGCCTGACAAATCCAACTGTGTTATTGTTGAATTGTGTTTGATTGCTTCCGCCAGTGCAGTACAGTCACCAGTACCAAGTCTATTCAAAGACAAATCCAACTGTGTTATTGTTGAATTGTGTTTGATTGCTTCCGCCAGTGCAGTACAGTCACCGGTACCAAGTTCGTTGTCTGACAAATTCAACTGTGTTATTGTTGAGTTGTGTTTCATTGCTTCCGCCAGTGCAGTACAGTCACCAGTACCAAGTTCATTGTCTGACAAATTCAACTGTGTTATTGTTGAATTGTGTTTGATTGCTTCCGCCAGTGCAGTACAGTCACCAGTACCAAGTCCATTGTATCTCAAATCCAACTGTGTTATTGTTGAATTGTGTTTGATTGCTTCCGCCAGTGCAGTACAATCACCAGTACCAAGTTCATTCCCTTCCAAATCCAAGTCCGTTATTTGAAGAAGCGAGCCAAGAGTACGAGCTAAGAGCAGATGAAGGGTACAACTCTTTTCGTTTTTACATTCTTTAATGCATTCCAATGCAACTGAGAACGTAGCGTTATCCTTTACCTTCTTAGCAATACACGAGACGAAAGCCTTTATCGCTTCTTCCGATTGCGAAGCTAGCATGCCGCATGTGAACAAAAGCACCTGTTTAAGCTCTTTAAAATGTCTGTCGTCGGCAATTAAGGCTTCTGGACAAATTTCGTTGTCTAGAACCTGGCAACAGAGGTGAAATGCCGCAAACAGTTCCTGAAATGTTTTATGTAAAAAGCAATAGTTCAGAGATGGTCTCACTTTTTTAGGGCTACACTCAACGGACAAGAAGCCGAATTCAGGTAATTCTTCTGAGCAATTTTTAAACTCGCCTTCTTCGAGGGACAGGTTATTATGAAGCAGACCGTTCCAGGCGATGGAGCCAAGCTGTCTTAGTTGAGTCTTGTATACTTTAGTGAGGTCTTCGTCTTTGGTATTTGGTAATGGTAATCCTTTCTTTTTCCTATATCTTCTAAGAACACACTCTACCATTTCTAGATACAGCTGTGTACCACTTTCTGCAAAAATACCATCAGAGTCCTCACAAAGAAGACAAAGAAGTACAGTGTTTAAAGGACTTTCTGTCAACTGTTGGAGGTTTTCGTCAGACTCTAGTTTGTTTATAAGCTTCTGGGCCAAATGCGGTTCCGCTTTGAAATACCTTAAAATGAACTCTCGGGCGTCTTCTTTGGTGAAACCTTCAATTTCTAGCAAGGTATCACAGCACTCACGCACCTCCATCCCAACCTCTTGTCGTGCTGTAGCTACAATGTAACACTTTGGTAGCACTCTTCCTTGAATGACTTCCTTAAACGCTGCAAAGATATTGGCAGGCAACTCATCCAATCCGTCAAGTACCAGTAAAATTTCGGGCTGATTACAGCGAATGAATTTGAAGAATTCTTCCTTATCTTCTTTTGTGCAATCTCGAGGCAGAAGCTGGTCTTCAATGGCGTCCCAAAGGACAGACTTGAAGATTTCGTTCGCTTTCTCTTTTTCAGATCGAGGGAGAGGTTGTCCTTCGGTGGCCTTCGAAAGGCAAGACTCTATTTCTCGGCATTTAAGCAGTAAAACAACTTCGAAGTTTGGAAAAAAACTTCCTGAAGGATCTTCTGCCACTTGTTTGTTCGCTGTCCAATCGTAAGCAAGTTTATTACAGAATGTGGTCTTTCCTATACCTGGCCTCCCTTCAACTAAGACCGTCCTAGGATGAGCGCATTCTTCGTGGGGTTTGAAGATATGTTTCATAGTAACAGTTTCATCAGTCTTTATTCCCCGTTCTTTCTTTCTGCTCACTATTTTGAGTCTGGTAAAATTGTTATCAAGGCTTAATCGAAACTTTTCCCACCATGGAAAGGGTGCAAACCATCTTTCACGGCTGCTGTACAGTTGGCGAATGCCATCAACAAATCCAGTTGGGTAAAAACCACCTGAAAATAAAAGATATATCGTGTTTAGTCTAACCCCCACTTCACAGACACCACCTTAATACGGACATCTCTCTCGTTGTTTTATGGACAGTTTCCTTTAACACTGGCAAGAGCCCTTATATTGTCTCAAAATTCAACCCGCTTTAAACGGACACCTGTGTAAGTAAGCCACCTCTGTAGAGTGCTTGGCATATGACTACTAATTCGAGGGTCCTACAGATGTAACGGCCCTCTTTTTAGTTTTAATCGTTTTAATTGTGATTCTGACAACCCTCCCCGGCTAAAATGGTGTTGGGCTTAAAACTCGCCCCAGTCCCCGCGCGCAAAATGCTTATTTGGAGCCGGAATTGCCCCTTTTGTTGTCTCTGCAAGGAAAGAAGAACGGTGATTCCCCTTTTTTATTGGTTATGGCTAGAAGAAAAAGATATTTAAAGGAGAAAAAAAAATCTGGTTAGTAGAAGTTTTATTATTTTCTTTATAAGAATGACGTAAAATGCCGCATTTGGAGACACAGTATAAACGGTCCACGTTTTAAATTACTTCCAAGATCGAGCAATTTAAAGTCACTTTACTGAAAAATTACAGCCCAGATCAACAAACGGGCTTTAGATTTTAGTATATTTCATAGGTTTTTTTTTGTCCGAGAATGATTCTTGACGGTTGTTCCAGCTTCGAACATTCGGTGCGCAACTTGGCAAAAACACATAGAATAACGGGCTCGTGGGGCGAAATCAAGCAAGGTGACCCCATCCATTTACTGGAGATTTTCAATGTACTGACTGTCAATTGGACCAAGTTTTAAAAAAACTTGATAGTACACCCTTGTTAGTTAGACGGGGTCTAGGGTTTATCGTTCATATCCGAGAAGACCAGAAAGTCTAACCGTTTGTCTTTCCAAAGGCAGCACGTTCTCCTCAGACATTTAAAAAACCCTGAGTGTTGGTCCGGCCGGGGCTTGAACCAGCGGCCTCCAGCTCGGCAGACCTGCGCTTAACCAATTGAGCTAACCAGGCGGGGTTAATGAAGTGCGGTGGATATGAAGCCCGGCCGACTTCATTGTCATGTTTTTGTTCGCTTTTTTGGACTTGACCGTGCACCTTTCATTGTGAACTAACGGACCAATAGCAACGTCCTATAAATTTATTCAGTCATAATTTGTGAACCAAGACAAAACATTGTACACGCTCAGCGAGCCCTCAACAGAACCTGCACCCCATTGTTTCCATCTTTGATTTTTGCAGGCTTTCAGAAACTGTCTCCTCTACTAAACTAACGGGACCACTTGCACTATTTTCCTTCCCATGACCTGGACATTCAAGAACAAAAATAGCCAGAATTTCAGCCGTCTCCTCGAGTCGCAAACTTTTTTGTTTACGACATTATTAAACAAGTTGCTTCTTCTTTCGGAACATGTAAATTACATAACTTGAAAGATGAGTGCCCTTAAATGCAGAAACTAAATTCTGTCACTGAATTGGAAGCATAGATTTCTTCGAGAATCTCTTGATTGATTCTAATTTTCCAACAATTTAGGGTCGAGATTTTGAACATTGAATCTGCTGTTAGTGACGGTTCTGTGTAAGCATAGTATTTTTGAATAAAGAAAAAACAGTGAAGAAGCAACTAGTTTTAATAATGTAGTAACCAAAAAATACACCATTAAATCTGGATGAAAACGTAATTGTGAAATGTTTTCATAAAGGCCCATTGGTTTTATGTAATGCTTTAGTTGTGTAGACGCTGTATTTTCAGTCAATTTTTCGCACGTTTCTTCGATAGTTTGCCGATAAAACGCACATGGTTTAAAGAGCAAAAACGGTTGTAAAACTAAAAAGAAACTAATTATACTGTTCAATAAATCTTTGTAATTGGCAATTATTGAATGAATAATAAATGGCTTTATTATAGTTGCTACATTTTGCATGATGTGGCGTGTGCTTTTGTTCATATTTATTGTTTCAAGGAAATGTGTTAGTCGGTTGCTCTATTCAAACCTGCTGGCTACTTCAGTTTTTATTGCAACCCCTGCTTTAATCTACCCACCACTTAACTGAGGGATTGATATGGCTGTATTGCAGACTCCTTAACTTAACAAATCTTACATCGAGTTGATAGCCTCATATGTACACCTAAAACTGGCAATCATCTTCGATCACATTTAAAAGCCATAATGGCTCTTGATCACCGTACAGTAATTAGGTCTGGAAAAAAATCAGGCCCAATTTTTTGCGTTCGAGACGTTTAGTTTACAAAATCTTGCCAACAAATCTGGGTGCGTGTAAACCAACCCTTTATGCCATTTATACATCACATCTGAGTTGAAATAGTACTATGAGGCACTGTTTTTATCATACAGACCTCGGACAGAATGCAGTATTTCACAATTTTGCAATACAAATTGCACTCATTCAATATTCTGGACAATCGAAGCATGCGTGGGCTTTTAGCTAAACCGTTAAAAAAATTTCCAAAATCATCTGTACGGCCAGCCGGTTCTCATTTTTGAAGGGCGAGATGTGGTCGAGTGTTTGAATAAACATTAATAAAGTTACGCTCCAACACAATAAAGAATTTATTATGTTTATTTTTTATTTAATGGTTTTATCGATGGGTAATCTTCAATTTTGAAAAGCGCTTGATTCGCGGATATATATATATATATATATATATATATATATAGATATATATAGATATATATATATATATATAGATATATATATATATATATATATATATATATATATATATATATACGTTTAGCGGATAGCCTGTTTTGACAGCTGTCAATTGATCACAACATTGATGTCCAATATGTGTGCATTATCAGTTTTCCTGCGCTCCCAAACTGACTCGAAAGTATGAGATTGAACATTGATCGCGATCTAGTAAAACAATAAACTGGTCAGCGGACAGCTTCCAAAATAAATCACGTCACCTCGATGACTTGACATATGAACCCGCGATATGCTCATGTGATACTGGTCAGTGGCTATCCTGTTTTGACAGCTGTCAATTTGTATTGTAAAGCAGTAGCACTATATGCAATGTGTTACTCTCTTATTAATCCTTGTGGATACTGAACTTAAGGAACTTTATTTGCCCTTGTTAGTAACCGGATCTACACTGTACAATGTGATGGGTGTGAAAACACATCTGTCAGTATCAGTGAAACTGAGATAAACCTTACTCTGCGGGCTGTAACCACTTATGTCCTCCTATGTTGCAATTTGGCTCCAAGCATGTCTGCATTGAAGATGTGCATATTTTCAAAGATTGTCATAAAAAGACAATATTTTTGTTGTGGATTGGGACATACTGTATAAGCTGTGTGGTTCGGAAAACAAGTGGAGTAAAGGATTTGTCCTCTCTGGTAAGATATGATGGCAGTTCTTTAGCTGCAGTAAGGCATGTTCAAAGTATCATACCTGTCGTACGACCACGCCCAAATATACGCTTCCACAGCGTCTTCTATACACTTCTTAAACGCTGGTGTACACCTTGGTGATGGAGAACTCTTTTGCGTGAACCTAAAGCTTCACTTCTAGCACCTGCAGGATCACTGCTTGCCCCTTGCTGAACTTTAGATTTGCCTTAAAAATTCATGCCCAGTTCATAGCCTGGGGCCAGGCTCTTTAGTGAGGGAAAAGGGCTATAAACTGAAAGTGGGGAGCGAGGGGAGGAAGGTTGTTTTCTTGCAATCTAATTTAATACTTCATACTTGTTGTGCCATCTTTTGACTCGAATATTCGATTTGTGTACTTTCACGTTAAAGGCGTGCGCAGGTATATTTTCCCATCAAATTTTTTTTGTATTTTGTAGCCCGAATAGACTTCTTTAGCTTGTATGTTTTGTTTTCAATAGAGGTCCCAGAGGAACTTGACCCTTTGTCTCTTCATAAATTGTGCGTAGATATCCGGTGAACACGATGTAATTAGAAAGAATTAGTTCTCTACAGTATTATCACATGACCTATATTGGGAAAACAAAACATACAGGCTAAAGAGGTCTATTGCTCGAACTCCTTCCTTGTTTTTTTGGGAATATCATGAAAGATAAACCCTCTTAACTCGAAAGAGGGCAGCTACACCGAGAACATAATCATGTATACTTTGATCTACTTACTAGCTTATCAGTTTAAAAAAATTTCTAAAAAATGGCAAAAATCCGAATGTTGGGTGGAAAATTGGTCATCAAGAAATGAGGATTTTGAAGACAAGAAATGAAGGGAAAGACTGAAAGTCCTAAATAAAGCAGCTAAAACCTACGTACAAAAGAGGAACTTGGCAAGGTAGCCTCAACAGTTAGCAAGCCAAGTCTGGAGCAGATTTGTGACCTTAAAAATTGGACGAAAAGTTTAGCCGTGTCTATATCAGATATAAAAGACACATTAAACATTAATTTCTTTGGTTTTTTCTTTATGAATTATTAACCATTTCCTAACGCTGTCGTAAGCGACCACTCCGTATTGTTTACAATGCAGTCGCTTACTATAGCTCATTTCCGACCAGCTCTAGTTACGACCACTTTTTCGAATTTCCCGGGTGGTCGCGTAAGAGAGCTTTGATTGTGTGTTCCATTGTGGACTTTCACCAATTCCCCCGTAGAGCCCTTTTTGCTGTTTTCTAAATTCAACCCGCTTAAAACGGACAAATAATGACGCGGACACTGTTTATAGTCCTTTAAGTGCAGAACGTATCTGCAGATCTTACCTGTTCCTTTATCACTGCTTTCTTGTCCGGCGGATGTCAAGGCATCTAACTTTTCTCTAATGGCTGTTATTTCACCTTTAATCTTCTCAAATTTTTCTCTGTCTGGGGATACAAATATAAGCAAAACTTCCGTTAGTTGAAAATATACTAAGTATTGAAAAAGGTAAAGGGCGGCGTGGTTGCCTAATGGTTAGTGCTGTGAACTTTGGATCCAAAAGAGTTCCGAACTGAAGCCCTGGCGGCAGTCACTGCGTTGCCGCAGTGTGCCTCATTCCACCCAAGTGTATACATGGGTACCAGCGAATTTTATGCTAGGGGTAAACATGCCTTGGACTAGCATCCCATCCATGAAGTGGCAGAAAAATTCCTCGCCGTGTCAAAGAATACCGGGACAAGGTCTGGCCGGATGGCCCAGTTTGCCTCGAACGCAGAGGATTGAAACTCAGGGACCAGTTGTTACTGCAATCTCACGATTATGGGGATTTTCCTAGCAAATCGCAAAGCCTGTCATTCTCCTCAACTTTGTTTGTCAAAAGACGTAAATTAACTCAAAATCTTCATTGCTTGAAATACTAGAATACTAATACTGCCCATATGCAAATTGCCTTCATTTGCTAAAGTTTTCAATTTCTCGCCCATGTTTCCTAGTTCGCTGTGATCTCTTCGATGTCTTCTCTGATTTTTTCTGGGGAAGACATTCATTGTAAGTTGAATAGTACAATTATAACTAGACTGTAAAAAAGTCGTTTTGTTTTCTTAAAATCGGTATAGTGTAGCGTGCGCGCGAGCCTTTTTCAAACTCACTCCAACAGACCTTTTGTTTGCGCGTACTTGAATACGCAAAAATACGGACTCCCAGAGACAATAGGCAAGGTCCAGCCTCTTGACGTTTAGCCTGTTCACAGACCCTCTATTTTCTCTTTACAGGTCATCAAGCGCGCTTATGCAATTAAACACCGCAAGTTCTTTTGACAAAATGGCCAGAGGGCAAGCTTGGCAAAAAATCTCTCCGGCATCGATGAAAGGATGCCAATACTGATCACTATTCGCTCGTTTGTCAAATGTGGTATTGCTGTCCCAACGACTGGGGAACGTTATAACGAAATTAACATTAGCATCAATCGGTCACTCCAGTGACAATGAGGACCTAATATGGTTCTATGACGAAAGCGACAAAGAATGATAAATGCAAACTTAGAAAAGAAAAATGAACGCTAGATACTTTATGGCAACTTCGTCTGAAAAAACTTTTATCAGTTCAATTGAAATGTTAGTTCTTGTTCAAAATATAACAATAAAGCTTGTTCGATATTAGGCACTGATGGATGGTACAGTAAATGAATGCATATTGCTTCATAAAGGGCAAGAAAAGAGGAAGGTCTGAAAAATGGAACTCTACTGTATCAACAGACAAGAGCTTCCCAAGAATGTTGGAAACAAGGGAACATGTCCATTCACGTTTAAGGGTCAATGGATAAGAAAAGCATTGATTTCCTGCTATGGAAGGATGTTCGATCAATATGTTTTTTTCCATCAGGCCTTTATTGGACAACACTTCAGCTATTTCTCCTGTCTCTCAGCTGTTCTGTTTATTATCAAAAAAATGCACATAATGCACCCAAAATTTTGCATAAGCTTGGACTTCAATTTGTGTGCAACGACTGCAACACCCGGGAGAAATTGGGAAAAATGGTTACAAAAAATAAAGCAAAGTGCAAACAAAGTGTATTATTGACAATACAAAAGTTGCGTATAAGCCCTGTAGATACATGCAACATAGCAGGACATGTAAACCTATCTTTACTGCTCATGAGGCAAGTTGTCAATAACACCTCAAAGGTTCGAGAGTTTCTTATCATGAGTGTGTGGTCGCTTCATGTTCTTTAAGTAGAGGAAAAGGAGGTAAGGGCAATTACTCAAGAAGTACTTAAATCCATGTAAATAAAAATAAGATTGAAAATGAAAGTATAGGGAAAACTTGACTCGTTGCCTTGGGGATAAGTATTTATATGTAAACCAAACAGTATTAATTGCATGTCAACGTAAGTTCTTACGTCAGGCTTGCATTATGATGCAAGGTAAATTTTGTGGTTCAGTTTTACCCTTGTTCAAAATTTTGTTTTCAGCAAAAAAGGTTTTTGTGTATGGTAATTTACGATACTGAGCACAAGAAAGAAAATGAAAACTGATCACACAAAATGAGAACATTTTATATGACTGAGGAGGTCGTGACTCTTATTCTGTCAGGAGTTAAGAGGGCTACCCTACTGATTTTCATAACGACTGGGATTCCCCCACCCAACCGACTGAGTCATCTTATAGAAGGTGTCTTAATTTTAGAGGGGAATAGATTATTAAAACCTTTTAAAGGCCAACATACCTTCAAGTTTGTCTCGTGAATTATCGCCGTCTTTCTTCAATTCCATTAACAATCCTTACATGAAAGAATAGGTACAATAAGATAGTGAAAAAAACACAGTTCAAGTTGCTAAATACCAAATGTTTGTTTTGTTTAAACACCTTAACTCTGTACTGTTATGGGGGGTCTAAATTTAAAACAAATCGGATTTGATCTCAAACATTGCAAGTGATTTTGGTGAGTTTTGTCTTGGGTGGTTATTTCTGTCTTGGGGATTAGAACTTGCCTCAAAGTCTTAAGACTTACAAACAAGGTCTCCGCATCTTTGACCCTATTACTGAATTTGCAACCCCTTAATTCCTGATATAATCAGTTGAACATGTTGGCAAAAGAGACTAAATTACATGCGAACGTAAAAAGTCATAGACATTAGTAGTGTTTTGCATATTTACATCCCTTTTTGGGGTTTGTCTCATTTTTCAGGGGACTAATCTAAACAGCCACTTTTAATAGCAAAAACTCTAAACTCTAAACTGTGAATAAACCTTTAAAGGCATACCATTTTAATAATTATTTTATAGTCAGATGATATAAAATTTTGTGCAGGTCATAAAACTTCGTGTCAAGCCGTGTGTGTCTACACTTAAAAAAGATGATGATAAGGAGATGATGGCAGACATTGCAAGTGTCATCTTATTACTAGCAGTCTCAGAAGAAAGACTGCAACAGATTATGGAAGCCAAAGAAGTAGATTCCGTGTTTAGGCAGATCACAACTTACTGCTTCAGGAAGTGGCCTGACAAGCACTCATTAATAAAAAAGGATGCCATAAAAACCTACTGGCAGTACAAGTGGAACTCTCTATTGCACAGAACCTGGAGGATTCAAGAGGATCGTCATTCCCACCTCCGTGTGATTAGAAATCCTCGCAAAGATCCATAAAGGACACTACAGGATTGCAAAATGCCGAGAGTGTGGTGCCACGGGAAAGCAGAGATGACCAGGAACTAGTGCAACAATCCAGAGATGCGCACTACACATAGACAAGAGGCCTGAACAGCATATTGCGGCACCTCTATTGCTCCTGCCAGAAGGTGGCTTCAGTCCTCCTCGAATTGAAAGGCATGGACTACCTGATACATGTAGCTTTTGACCACTTTTCAAGGTATGTAAAAGTGGCAGTCATGAAAAAAACAACAAGTCAACTGAGATCATTGGGGCACTGGGCGCCATATTTGCCACACGGTACAAGAGATCCCCGAAAAAGTGTGATCTGAACAAGTTTTTCAGTTTGACATATCAGAATTCACCAGTTGTTCCAAAAAGTAAATAAAGGATTTAAACACACCACTAGTACTCCCAGATTTTCTCCCAGCTGAATAGAGAAGTCAAGCGTAAAGTCTGTACAGCCAAGAACATCTTAAAAAAGAAAAGGACCCTGGAAAAGGGCTGCTCGCTTACAGAT
>OZ037992.1:36313584-36321084 GCA_964035705.1 Porites rus
TTGTCCATGTATTTGCCATGAACCTTTGAAATGCAGTTTTCGTATTAGAGTTTCTGAGTGTAATTCTTTTGTTCTCTTTTGTGTTTTCTCAATTAGTACACTTTGTTTCCTGGGTTAATGAAAATCCTCATACATGACATGCCTAGGATGGACAATTGTTTTATATACATCTCATAATGAGTTCAACCAACACTGCAAATGTAATAGAACGCGTGTTAAACAGCAAAACCATCTTTAATTATCTATTTGTAACTAAATTTCCTATAACTAATGTGTCGAACGGATGCTTTGGCTTCGAGTGTGACATTCTTGAACGCAACGTCGAACGCAACTGATATCAATGATTTCGCAATGAAACTTACCCTACAAAAACATGGACCACTGTTTCAAGTTTCTCACCTTTGAGATATTTCCCAGTTCATTTTTTCTGGCATGTCCTTGTATCAAATAAAATAATCGGGATTTCGCAATAAACTAACCCTAAAAACACATGGACCACTGTTTATTAAACCCTGAATACCTTAATATAGAACAAAACCCGGTTATTTCACGATAGCACCTTTCTTGTCTTTGACTGGGTTTTGAGAAATTTGAGCTATTCCTGATGTGGTTTGAATCGAGTTTGTCGATCCACCTTGACAAGACCAGTTCAAAGTTCTGTCGATCCACGTTGCTGATTTGTGTCTGACAAATCAAGTTCTTTAATACCAAACAATTGCAGTACTGCTGAATAACTTTTTAACTCTATAGAAATATGTATCTCGCAATAACCTTCGCGTAACTCGGTTTGGTAACGGCACTCAAGTTAAGCCCTGTCGGTCGGGGTTACGAACTGGACGGGTGACCAACCGCGAATATCGTGTTAAAGGTCCATACGTTGTTCTTTCTTTTCTTCTTCTTCTTTTTTGCGTATTATGTAGTGTTATTGTTAACAGTGTCCTGAAAAGCACATTTAGCATTATTTCGCCGCCCGCATTTAGAAAAAGACAAAAACAAAGAACAAATATGGCCCGGTGCAGTTCGCCTGAAAATTATTATTATTCGGGCTGTAATACGGAGCTGAAACTTTGCAGACTTTGATCTATATATCTGCGGGGAAACCGGCAAACTAAGAAATCTGGGTTTTCGACAGTGTAAAACGATCATAATTCCTTTGATTCCAATCTCCTGTTCCTCTGTCTGTTGTTGTCGGCGTTGCCTTCGCTGTGCTCATCGATGTTCCTTCTACTCCGCGGTTTCTTGTTAACGTCTTCTCCTTCGTTGTTCACGCTGAATTTGAAGTCGGCGTTCTCGCTCTAGAGGAGTTTCGGTGGAAAATCTTCCCGGACGAGGATTTGGAGCCACTTGTTGTGCTTGTGTGCGACACTCGGCGAATGCGACTCGTTGACAAACCCAGTTTGCGCGGTTGCTGAGCCACGCGCACGCGCTGAAAATTAACCGGGACCACCGTGCGCGCCTAGTTTCATCAAATCGGGAAAGCTTCGCATATACTAACAGTAATACGATACTTCTTCTTCACGCGGGGGACATTAGGGTGCCTCCTCGGGTTCCGGCCTCTGGGCCGGAACCCTGCGGGGGCAAATATAATGATCTTTGTAAACATAAATCAAAATCCAATAATACAGTCGAAGCTCTCCTTGCGACCACTCTCGAAAGCGACCAGCTCTAGTTACGACCACCTTTGTGAAACCACGTTTGAACTGCGACTTACACTTTGTAATGAAAAGCTCTCGTTAAGCGACCAATCCCATAAGCGACCGCGATCACTTTTGGAATCATGTACTTAACTAGACTTTTCCTTTGTTTTTTAGTTCTCGTAAGCGACCACTCAGCGGCCACGTGACTCAGAGTCTTATTCATATAAATCAACACTTAAATGAAACTGCACAGTGCGCTAATGATCTAAAAAATTGGACGTAAAGTTTAGCTGTGTCTTTATCAGGTATAAAAGACACTCATTAAACATCAATTTCTTTTGTTTTTTTCTTCATGAATTATTAATGATTTTCTGAAGCTCTCGTAAGGGACTACACCGTATTGTTTACAATGCGGTCGCTTACGAGAGCTCATTCTCGACCAGCTCTAATTACGACCACTTTTTCGAATTTCTCAGGTGGTCGCGTAACTGAGAGCTTTGACTGTGTGTTCCATTGCGGACTTTCGCCAATTTCCCCGTATGGCTCTTTTTGTTGTTTTCTAAATACAACCCGATTAAAACGGCCAAGTAATTGACGCAGACACTGTTTATAGTCCTTAAGTGCAGAACTTATATGCAGATCTTACATGTTCCTTGATCATTGCTTTCTTGTCCCGCTGATGTCAAGGCATCTAACTTTTCTCTCATGGCTGTTATTTCACCTTTAATCTCCTCAAATTTTTCTCTGTCTGGGGATAAAAAATTTTAGCAAACTTCCGTTAGTTGAAAAATACTAAGTATTGAAATAGGTAATGGGTGGCGTGGTTGCCTAATGGTTAGTGTGAACTCTGGATCGAGAGTTCCAGGCTCAAGCCCTGAAGCAGTCACTGTGTTGCATTCAATGTGCCTCATTCCACATAAGTGTATACATGGGTACCAGGGAATTTAATGCTACGGGTAAACATGCCTTGGACTAGCATCCCATCCATGGGGTGGCAGAAAAAATTCCTCGCCGTGTCAATGAATACCGGGACAAGCCGGATGGCCAAGCTTGGCTCGAACGCACGGGATTAAAACTTGGGACCTTTTGTACCTGTAATCTCACGATTATGGGAATTTTCCTAGCAAATCGCAAAGCCTGTTACTCTCTTCAAATTTTTCTGTCAAAAGAAGTAAATTCACTCAAAATCTCCATTGCTTGAAATACTACAATACTAATACTACCTATAGGCAAATTACCTTCATTTGCTGAAGTTCTCAATTTCTCGCCCATCCTTCCTAGTTCGCTTTTGATGTCTTCGAGGTCATCTCTGATTTTTTCTGGGGAAGACATTCATTGTAAGTCGAATAGTACAATTATAACTAGACTGCAAAGAAGTCGGTTTTTTCTCAAAATCGGTAAAGCGTAGTGTGCGAGCGAGCCTTTTTTAGTGCCTCGCTCCAGACCTTTTGTTTCCGCGCACTTGAATACGCAAAAATACGGACTGTTTTGCAGTCTAAATTATAACAAGAAAAAAGTATTGAGAAAGATTATTATCTCTTCAGCAAAAAAAACGTTCAGTGTCTTTTTAATTGTGTCATGCAGTAAATGAAATGAATTTTATGACTCAATATTTGTATTACAGTAGAGTTTGGCAAGTAGCAGCCTCCGTTACTTTCGGAATTAGCAGGCCAGAGGGGCCACAACCTTTGGGTGGCCGTAAATTTCAGATAACCGTTACTTTCGAATTAGCAGGCCAGAGGGGCCGCAACCTTTGGGTGGCCGTAACTTTCAGATAACCGTTACTTTCGGAATTAGCAGGCCAGAGGGGCCGCAACCTTTGGGTGACCGTAACTTTCAGATAACCGTTACTTTCGGATGGCTAAAATGTGACATTAATTAAGTAAAGAAATTGACCACGACTGCGCAAAAAGCATAATGTAGCTTTCATCCTCAGTGAATTCTCTCTGCTCCGTAACTTTAATTTCTCGACGTTCAGGATCATGTAAGAATACTCTTGCCTTAGTCCCACCAGAGACAAAAGGTAAGGTCCAGCCTATTGACGTTTAGCCTGTTCGCAGACCCTCCATTTTCTCTTTAGAGATCACTGAGCGCGCTTATGCAATTAAAAACCGCTGGTTCTTTTGACAAAATGGCCGGAGGGCAAGCTTGGCAAGAAATCTCTCCGGCGTCGATGAAAGGATACCATTACTGATCACTATTCACTCGTTTCTTAAATGTGGTATTGCCTTATTAACGACTGGGGCACGGTATAATAAAATTAACGTTAGTGTCAATTGGTCACTCCAGTGACAATGAGGACCTAATACGGTTCTATGACGAAAGCGACGAAGAATGATAAGTGTAAACCTACACATGTCGAAGAACAATGAAACCTAGATACTATATGGCAACTTCGTTTGAAAAAACTTTCACCAGTACAATTGAAATGTTAGTTCTTGTTCAAATTATAACAATAAAGCTTGTTTGATTTTAGGCACTGACGGATGGTACAGTAAATGAAGGCATATTGCTTCATAAAGGGCAAGAAAAGAGGAAAACTCTATGATATCAACAGATGAAGGGGAATATGTCCATGTACTTTTAGGGGCCAACGGATAAGAGAAACATTTATTTTCTCCCTTGAAAGGATATTTGATAAGTATATTGGTTTTTTTTTATCAGACCCTTAATGGACATCCGTACTTTTGCTATTTCTCTTGTCTCTCACTCATTCAGTTGCAATGTTGTGACTTGGTTGCTACAGGACTAAGGCCTTGAGTCAATTTTGCTCTTCATAAATTAACTGGACGCCTGTTTGTTACAAGGCAAAAACGAAAAAAACGAAAAGGAAAGTGTACTGGTCAGAAGAGAATAAAAAGTAATAAACAGTTTGGAATACCGGGAAGAAAACAGTGACAGGCTAGGCGATCTATATAGGCTGAAAGCAGCTTGATATAAAATTGTTTGTAAAAATTGAACGCGCAGGTTCGAATGTGACACAGCTTCTATAAGGTACAACCAAGGTGGCTGCTTGTCTTTTGATAACAAAGTTTATAAGTACACATACCTTTTTCTTGGTTTTCTTCCTCTACCGGATCTACTGTCAAACGTTCTAGCTTGTCCCTGATTTTTTTCTCACTTTCGAGGATCTGATCATTCATGTTCTTTAGCTGTTCTGTTCAATATCAACATTAAATATCCATTCACCATTTTTGCATTGCCCATAATGCATCTTGTTTGCCCCCCGCCCCCACCCCCCAAATTTTTCATAAGATGGGCTTCAATTTGTCTTGGAACGACTGTAACACCCAGGAGAAATTGGGAAAAAAGGTTACACAAAATAAAGCAAAGCGCAAACAAAGTGTGTTATGAGTAATACAAAAGTTGCGAATAAACCCTGTAGGTACATGCAATAAAAAAAAAAACATGTAAAAGTATCTTTACTGCTCAGCAGGCAAGTAGTGACAATAACACCTCAAAGGTTCGAGAGTTTCTTATCATGGGTGTGATAATGGGTGTGTGGTAACTTGATCCTTAAGTAGAGGAGGAGAAGGGGAGCGCGGTTCCCCGGGAAATGCCACGTAACAAAAATAAAAAATAGAACCAATCCAACAGAAACGACATCAGACTTAAAATCCATCCGAATAAAAATGAGATTAAAAATGAAAATTTAAGGAAACTTGACTCGTTGGCTTGGGGATAAGTAATGTTTACGAAACGCAAACATTTTTAATTGAACGTCACAGCACACGTTCTTGAGTTATATTTGCATTATGATGAAAGGCAAATTTTGAGGTTCAATTTTATCCTTGTTCAAAATTTAGTGTTTCAAAATGGTAGTTTTTGTTTTAGTTCCAACTTTTGTGTATGGTAATGTACATGTACGATACTGAGCTTAAAAAAAAGAAAATGCAAATTGATCACGCTAAATGACAACATATTTTTTCACTACAGGGAGGATAAAGAGTTAAGAAGTCTACCATACTGATTGTAATAACGACTGAGAGTTCTCCCCCCACCCCCACCCCAACAGACCAAGTCACCTTAAAGAAGGTCTCTTAATTTAACTAGAGAACTGATTATTTTACCCTTTTAATTGCCAAAATACCTTCAAGTTTGTCTCGTGAGTCATCGTTGTCTTTCTTCAGTTTCTTTATCAATCCTTAAATGAAAAAATAGGTAGAATAAGAAGTCAGCTACTACAAGTGGAGGAAACACAGTTTAAGTTGCTCTTTACCAAATGTTTAAGAAGTTTAAACACCTTAACTCTGCACACTGTTATGGGGGTCTAAATAACAAAATCTGATTTGATCTCCAAACATTGAAAGTGATTTAGGTGGGTACTAAGGTTTGTCTTATGTAGTTATTTCTGTTTTGTGGATTAAAACTTGCCTCAAACTCTCGACATTTTTGATTTTATTACTGTATTCGCAACCCCTTCCTGATATAATAAGTTGAACATGTTGGAAAAAGAGACTGCATTACTTGGAAAGGTCAAAACTATGTCATAGACATTAGTAATGTATTGCAGATTTAGATCCCTTTATTGGGTTCCTTAATTTTTCAGTTGACTACTCTAAACAGCCATGATTAATAGCAAAAACTATTAACTATAAACTGTAAATGAACCCTCAAAAGGGTACCATTTTAATAATAATTAATTTAATGGTCAGATGACATAAAATTTTGTTGAGCTCATAAAACTCCACGTCAAGCCGTGTCTACAATTTAAAAAGTTGATGGCACCCCCTTTGTTCCTGGCAGAAGATGGCTTCAGTCCTCCTCGAATTGAAAGGCATGGGCTACCTGGTAGCTTTTGACTACTTTTCAAGGTATGTGAAAGTGGCAGGCATGGAAAAAACAACAAAGTCAACTGAGATCATCAGGACACTGAGGGCTATAATTGCCACACAGTACAAGAGAATCCCGAAAAAGTGTGATCTGAACAAGGATTTCAGTTTGAATTTGCCAAGTTTGCCAAGTAATAACTAAAGGATTTAAACACGCGAATCTCCTGCTCTCCCATATGGGTCACCATATCTCCTGGATAAAATCATCTTTTGAGCTTTTCCGTGCCTTAGTTTGAGAGTCAGCCCATTTTTAGCTCAAAACTTGAATTTTTCTTATTCGCCGTAATGTTTCTGGGGCATTTTTGCACACATTTAGTCACTGACAAAGATTATATCTGGCATCAAAATGATGAATTTTTATAGTATGTACTTCATGTAAGAGTTCATATAATGTCGTAAGTCATTCCCATTGGGGGCTGGATCAATTTGTTGAAGGGGGGTCCATTGAAATTCTGGGGGAAGGGGGTGATAAAAAGAGAGTCTCCAGATTTTAGATCTCCAGAGGTTGGCATCTCTCCACTTTGTCCTATATACATATTTTAACTACAGTTGATCTGATTTGTAATTACAGGACTGATCTGTGATCTTATCCACTCAATCTTGGTTTTTCAAAGTCATTACAGTCTACTCATCATGATGTATGTGTTGCACAGCACGTGTTTTATCACTGGTTAAAAATTTTTACGCTTCATGCTCGAATTTCAGCTAATGATAAAACAATTCTGTTCTTATTTTGAACATTACTTAAACTGATTCCTATAACCGAAAACTCCCTGTCACTTGTCAGTCAGGACAATCTGCATCATCTGCAGCTATGGCTGCCCTTTTAGTTAAATGACATTTGAATCTGCATATTAGCACATCTTTTTTACTATACTTGTAATAATAATTAGTTATTCGTTAGTTTATCTGTATTCATTATTTTTTTATTGTAAATAATAAATTATTACTATTTATCATTGTCTGCATTATAAATTATGTTACAAGATGCTCAATAGTGGGAACACAATAAAGTCTATTCTAGTAATGGT
>OZ037992.1:36326084-36371084 GCA_964035705.1 Porites rus
ATCATCAATCAAATTATTTAACTTGTGATCTAAGCTAGAGGTGATCTTTCAAAACCCTTAGTATGTTTTCAGGTTTACCTTCAACACATGAAGTATGTTAAGTCACAGAGAAGCTTGGGTAGGCAGATTGTCCCTGAAACATGGACATAATTATATTATTGAGCTAAACAAAATTCACATTTCCTGCCATTTTTACACCATTATGATGTTCAGAGCCCTTGTCTGCCACTAAATGTCAGGCTAGGGATGACACTGACATTCTTGCATTTATAATTGTGGAAATCATACCAAACAAAATAGCCCTGTGATAATGAGATCTGTATACAAAACAAAAAGGCCAGGAGGAATACGAGAACAGGTCAACTTGGATCTTTCTCTTACAACTGTAAACTGGGCAGTTCAATTTCAGAATACTTGATCGGGTTTGTACCGAGCAAAGTCCATTCCTTATGGGCCCATCCCACCCCACCCCCTACAAAAAAGGCAGAGATGGGTTTTGATGGACAGAGAATTGAAGAAATAACAAAAAGAAGATAGCTACACTAACAGTCACCTCATGCAGCTCACAAACTGGCGGGTTTGCTTCGTTATCTGATAATTTCATTGTATCATTTTCAAAATTGTTGAAACTTTACTTGAGCGGAAACACGGCAAACATAAAACAGCTTTTAAGGACCGAAAAGTTTTAAAGTTATCGGGACTTTCGAGAAACGGGCCCCTGGATCGAAAAGGCTCGCCAGCAACGAGTGGACTTTCTGACAGACTTCAACCTAACCAATGAACACGTCCTGCATGGTTGTAAAATTCCTGGTTGTTTCTTGTTTGTGGGCCACAGTGAGTTATAGCTGTAATAATGATACATTCGACACACTTCCCAATAAGAATACCGTAAAGATATCTTAAGCATCTTACATTTTTGTTGGCGTGATGACACGTCCCATAGCTAAATATATGCTGTCGATCGCAAGCTCAGCTCGGGAAAGTAAACAGTTCGAGATGAATAAGTCACGCCACGTGTTGTTATTTCGATTCCCCTGCCCGTCTTTTCGGTCACAAAATAATGATAGTAAGCACAGATCAAAGAAAGAATTGTGAGAGAGGCGTTCACTCGAAGATGAAAAAGATGCTGATTAATCAAATTGCACGAGCTGGAAGGAGGAAATATCATCAGTCGTATGCTCTTTTTTGAAATATCAAATTTGCATAGTAAAATTCCTTGTTGTTTAGTGTTTGCAGGGCAAAATAAATCACCGGAGTCATCTTAGTATATCTAACATATTATCCAACGAGACAACATGTCAAGATTTCTTACTTTTTGTTCAACAGCCGCGACAGCAAGCTCAGCTCGTCAGCTTCCAGGAGTTCCAGGCGACAAAGTCACGCGATGTGTTGGTATTTCGATTCACTTGGAATTTCTTCTCGGAATAAAAAATGAACTATTGTAATCAGCAACCAAAGAGAGAAGTTTGAGAAAGCTGGTTTCTTCCTCGCAGATCGAAATGGCAATCAAGGCGTTCACTGTGCTGAAGGTATTTCTGATCACGAGATGATCACGAGATCAAATTCACTTCCTTGAAAGAAAATGTTAGTTTGTACCCAGCAGGGGGGGGGGGGCTGGCAGCGAGGTCTGGAACCGAGTTTACATGATCGCCCCAGTTAAGAAATTCGGCCGAGTGAGACTGAGTACAAATTTTCCTTCAAAACAAATATGGCGGAGAATGAAGACATGGAAGGACGATGAGTTTTTGCTTGGTTTTAATTTTTCCCGCCGACAAATATCAAGAAAGGTTTCTATGAACTTTTTTTAATGGACCTTTTGGTCCTTTTGGACATCAGGAGGCGTGATGTACGAACAGTTCATGGGTGACTTCACTTATCGTGCTTCGGGATATCGGCAAGTTCAGTTATTTTTTGGCTTCGTGAATTTTCGAGCGACCATCTTGCTCCATCCCTTATATTTTTCCACTTACAGTGGTATTAAGACTCTCTTCCTTATCTTAAACATATCCTACGAGCACAATATATTGGTATGAGTCTTGCAACAGTCATATGTGAATGTTCATTAAACCATTGATTTTCTACTTCGCTGTTCGTAAGTTTGTTTGTGTACATCGGGAGGCACAACAAAGATTTATGGGTGTAAATACAGAATACAAGGCCAATTTAGTAAAAACCAGGGTAAATGTTCCAGTCACTTTGCTTCACATATACTGGGTCTGTCACTATAAGCTATTTTTAATATCAGAAGGCTGGGAGGGGTTTACTGAACCTTCAAAACCTTCACTGGAATGTCATCGGAGTGATAATTAATCAATAAGAGAGATGATTTCCAACAGCAATACCGTATTTAGTAGTTTTGTATTAGATAGTGACTTCGGTTTCAAGTATTTCCTTGAAATTGTTGGTACAAAAATTACCCTTTAGTTATGAATTACACTTGAAATGATTGTAGTGGTTTAGTATGGGGACAAGAGGCTAATTCAGTTGCTAATAAGAGTGAGTACATCAGGAAAGAGTATGCGTTGAGAAAATCCCTCAAAGGACTGAAGTACAAGAAACAGAAAAAAGAAAACTGAATGTTTTGCAAAGTTTATAAAGAGAATCAGAAGAGGCTTGAAAAATATACAACTTAAGTTTATTGCTTGCGTAAGTTATGAATCTGATTTACAACTAAATTATACAAGGTAAAATGGATTTTTTATCAACCATCAAAAGAAGCTATTTTCAGGCTTGAGCCTTATCCTCTCTCTCAGCAGTTCTTCCTACTATACTACCCTTGGCTTATTTGGCCTAGATGGGTATGTGCTGCTGATTTAGGGTGGTGACCATTTCACTCTTTAGAGTTTTGAACAAGGTGTCTGTTTATGTTGTGAAGGTTGAAGAAGAAGCGGTCTATAGAGTACAGTCTATTGGTACCACCATTTTTCCCTGAAGTTTTGCCATGTTTCTAAGTTTAAAAGCTACCTTAATTCTGTATGCTAAAGGAAATGAATCAGGATTATAAAATAAGGTCTCTTGGCTTAAAAAGGGTAGGGAAATGCACAATGTGTTCTACTACCCATACTCTCTTTCAGTGTAAGCCCAGGGAGGTGTGTGAGGTGTGCTTCTCACATTTTAATTCCCTTTTACCACTTGTTGTAACAGCAAAGTCATTGAAGGTTTATGATCGCTGAAAAATATTTTTGCCAGCCTCAACACAAGTTTCTAACTGTTATTGTTGACTGCAAATAATATTTTCTTAATAATCATTTTACATTTTTTTCCAAGGCATCCTATGGTGTTTTCAATATCCACTAGTACAAGGCAATTTTTAAGTTGAGAGGGTTTACTTTGATTTCATTAAGAGTAAACTACATTTTTACACAGACACACACTAACCTGGCAGGTTGATGTCCAAAGGTGTAAAACATTACATGCAACCATATGGCAAAAACTGATCACAGTGGCCAAAGGAAAGGCAAAAATAGAAATGTCATCATTTTTTTAATTTTATAAATTCCCTTTGAAGCATATTTTGCCAGATGTAGTCCTTGTCAAAACATGCAAACTTGAACACTTATTTTCTGAGCTTAGCTAATGTTTTTTAAACCATACTCTCGTTCCAGTGGGTAGTGTAGTTTTTGGAATAAAATATATTTATAATTTCTTCCTCTTTGTTTGCAACAAAACAAAACAAAACACAATTGAATGAGGACTGAAACTGAAGGCAGTGTAGTAACTGCGGTCATGAAAAGAGAATTTCAAACGCACAAAATAATTACCCTTTCATTTGCCTATATTCATTTCTTAGAAACTACGGTAAAGTTTAAATTAAATCACACGAAGACAAGAACTTAAGCATATCAAAAGTGAATGATCTCTTGGCAAAATTTATTTAGCTTCTAGTACATAACAAAATACTTGAACTACGAGATTTGACCATATGCCACTCAATCATCCAACGCAACTCTGCCAGGATAAGTTCACAATCAAGGATGAAGAATTAAGAATCTAAATCATTATTTCTTTTCGTCTTAAAAGTGTAATAAAACCGTAAACAACTACTTGACCACGGCCACCGCGCTTGTTTTAATATCACGAAGGATTAATTTTTGGCCTTTAATTTGAAAATATAAACTCTTCTACATACGCATTGGAGGGTTGGCCCTTCTTCTAGTCTTGTGGGTCTTCTAAACAGAAACACAGCTTGAAAGCCTGTAGTCAACCAAAAAGTCGGGCATCAAGGAACATGTACAATGACTGTTCACTGGGCTCGTTCTTAGCGTAGTAAACCGCATGTAATGCCAACCGCAAGACCAGAAGAAAGGAAAACGTAAAGGAAAACATTAATGCCGAAAAAATCGGTTACAGCAAAAAAGCAATGACCAACAGGACCAAAAGCGAATTCGAGGGGGGCGTAAGGGGGGTACGAATACCGCAATACCGCACATGGTAACGCGAGAATACCGCAATACCGCATCAAAATTTAGCCAAATACCGAAACCGCAGTTACAAATAGGAAAAAGTTTACGTTGTCAATACTACAAATCCTCCTTTCAAATAGAAATAATACTTTTATGTCCGTGTTTCCAAATCAAGGTGCGTCGATGTCAAGCGTACGATAAACATAAGATCATCGCACTCGTTTAACTTTGTTCATTTCATGTATACGTTTACGTAAATGATACAACAGGAATTTTCTAGTATTACTTTGTATATTACTGGACCTGGATCATAAACGGGCGGTAAACAGTTGACTCTTATGAGGTTGTTTCAGATTCACAATTAACTCGGTTCTGTGTTGAGGGTTTCAAAACGTCGACCCGGGCTGCCTTTTGGATTCGAAGGGCACACAGCACACACTAGCCTGCGTAGCATGGCGGTTTTGGTTGGGCGCGCCAAATAATAAAGGCGGGCGTGGGCGAGGAGATTTGGGCGGGAGCTGCTTCGCCGCCCACAGTCGTGCTGCCGACAAAACCATGTAAAACTGCCATGCCCGGAGGAGAGGGGGGAGGGGGTACTTGGGTTAATTTTTGCTTGGTATGTGCCGCTGGCCTCTCAGAACCCCTACCCCATTATAGTCTATTCTATGGCCAATTATAGACCCCATCTTAGTCACTTTTGAACAAATAGTTAATTTTCGCGATCCCAACTTCGTCACTTTCTATTTTTATGAATTGACCATGTTTTAGACTGAATAAAGAACACTTTACTTTTCATCTACAATATAAACATTCTGGTACCTTTGCTAACCATAAAAATGAAGAACTGTCGTACCCCAAAAAAGCAGAAAATGTGCGACCCCATTCCAGTAACTCTCTGAAAATGCGACCCCATTATAGTCAATCCAGTCGTGAAAATGCGACCCCATCCAGCGGCACATCCTCATTAGCCTCTTATCAGGAAGTACCCCTCCCCCACCCCCGGGCCGCTATGCCACGTAGGGTAAGCACACACGAATACTAGTACATTTTATATTCCTGCATGCACAACGAGAAGGACGAGTATTAATTTTTAGACCACAGCATCTTCATAGATTATCTTTCGACACTACGCAATTTATAACGACCTCACTGACCTTACTATTTGTTGGAATATCTGACTGATCACTTAGTTGACCCTCTGGATCGCTCGCAATTGTTTTGCGACTGGCACGAAGGTGGTAGTAAGATTGGTAAGGAGGTTAACCAAGCTGACTATTCCCGCAAGGTCCATGAAGTCATAAATAATGCGACATGTTTACGTATCATTGGATAAAAAAGTTAATGTCGTTAGTCATATCAAGTATTAACTGAAATTACAAGCCATATGATTTGTCTGCACTGTTTGGGCAATACGATCCCCGACTGTGCAACTATAGGAAGACACGCCGGTCACGCAGGCTAGCCAGGGAGACCTTGGATTTGTATCCTCTTGTCATGAAAAAGAAGCAGATCACCGCGACACAACGATTTTTTCACCGACTACCGCGACATAAAATTTAAACTTACCGCACACCGCTTGGACTCTGAAAACCGCAATACCGTACTTTGAAATAAAAATTACCGCAACACCGCACCAAAAATAACCCAATACCGCAATACCGCAAACCCTTACGCCCCCCTCGAATTCACTTTACACTGTCGAATCGCTGCGAAGACGAACTTCTTGTTGTTGTTCCCAGCCCGTTTCGCGCATGCTCGGTACAGTTCTCGAATGATTGACAGATTTCTTAACTGGGGCGATCATGCGTTGCAGTTGTGTCCTCCGTTGCAGTTTGGTCCTCTCACCTATCAACCAATAGAATGGGGTTTTATTTCTTCCAATCAAAGTGCGTTGTGATCGTGTCTTCTTCATGTGACTTCCCAACTAGGGGAGGGCTGTAGTATGAGTTTTGTTCGTTTCAGTGTCCTGATCGTGTGGAAGACTTGTGTATGAAACAGTTTTGGAACGTTTTCCCTGATGGGTTTTTGGAGAATTTTACAGAAGTTTGACGTTTGTTCGAAACTTTCCTCGGTCAACGCATATTTTCATATGTTGGAGAGCTAGAAAGCCTGGGACAAGGATGAAAGAACAATCAGAGAGTTCGAAGAAGGAGAGTAGCAACAAGAATGTATTTTCGAGCTTCTGAGGTAAGGTGTTATTTGCAGTACTTTCAAAGGCGTTTTTAAATAAGAATAAGAGTCATTGCACAGATAAGCTCAAGCTAGGCTAGTTCTAGTCTTGTTTTTATAGATCGTGAAGTTGTGAGCTTTTTTGATTTTGCTGCAAATTGTAAGTTAAGTTACTGCTTACTTACCGAACCGGGCTTTAAAATGACCGTAACAAGAAAAAACTGAAGCATTGTTCATGGGGATTTTGAAGTCTTCCTTTAGAAAATAATATATAAACAGTTGATTTAGAAAATAATAACCTATTTCAAAGTTTAGGCTGAAGAGTTTCCTGTATCATGAGGGCCCTCAAATTAGCAAATTTAGGGATTAGTGCAGTCATTCAGGCAGCAGACTGCATGATTCCCTGAAAGTAGCTAAGAATAATAATGTGGAAATTCAATGTGGATGTGTTTTTTTTTGCTTTTGATTTGGAAGATGATGCTGTTAGACTTTTTTGGATCAAAATTCTGCGAGAAATGTGAGCACAGTTTAGCCTGCTTTCAATTTTTTATTTTGTCAACTCTCTATGGACACCTCTGGGATCAGAAAAAAGGGTCTGTCTTAAAGAGGTCCGTCTTTTAGAGAATCAATAAAGGAAGTAGAGTGAAGTAGGGACCAGCTCTAGCTGTCCAATTTATGGTGTAGCAAGATGTCCGTCAAGGGATTTTGTATTTTAAAATTTAGCATGAAAGCTACAGTACTATCATGCTGAATTTCAATATATACAAATGTAGAAAGAGGTCTTTTTGTGGATGTGAGGGCACATATGTCCCTAGACTAAATTTCAAATACTTTCAATTAATATAGTTTCACGTTTTTGCATTTCTGTATTCAGCCCATCGTTAACTGTGTTTGTTGTCACTTAGTCTTCTGTCACTGTTTCAAGGCAAGGTTGCTTATTAGAATTTTGCCCTATCAGAGCCTCTAGAAGGTGGGCTATTTCAATACTACAGTTAAAATGTTAACCTGCAAAGAAGTGTTGATACCAGTGCGGTTAATTTTTTCATACTCACACATTGAATATGTTGTGGCCTGCTTAAGGCAGCATGCACAGAAACTTTTGGCATACAGTAAAACCCCATGACTCAGAACCTGGATTTTAAGAGCCTGTTAGGCGAAAATAAGCCAGTTAAGCCCCCCTTCTACACTGTATATAAGAACCTGTTTAGCCTAAAATTTGAAACAGGTTCTTATCTAATTATGGAAAAAATTCTGTACACTTAGGTAAATATCAGATAAGTCAGCATTTAGAATTTTCTTTGGAGACATAGGTGCCTTGTCACTCCAACTGAAATTTATATGCCAATGAGGTCAATGCTTTAGCTCCTTATCTCGTCATTTTTACTTAACTTCTAAATTGGTATGAAAATTTTTTTCTTGGGAGGGTGTCTTTACAAACTGTCAAGGCCACCACATTGTCACGGCATGACCATTGTGTGACATAGCATCTCACTAGAGAGTTAAACATAAACTCATCTGAACATTGTACCCTTTTGAAAGACTTTCGTAACAAGAAAAATGAGTACCATTTTTAAATCGAGGCTGTAACTTTTCAAATTCCACCATTATGAATCAAAGTAAGCAAGTTAGTCATTCTAAGCAGGTAACAATAAGCGTTATTTTCACTCACCCCTGCCCCAAGCCCTCTGTCCCCCAAAATAAAGTGTGACAGTATTACGTGACTGATTTGACCTAACCAGAAATTCCAAAAATTATTGTCGTTCTATGGGTCATAAAACACTATTAATGAGCAGTACATTTCTCAATTCTGGTTCTTAAAACTAACAAAGCAAATTTAATTTAGGTTTCATTTTTGTTTGATATTGCATTTAAAGATTTTCTAACTGTCCTGGTAAACATATATATAAATTTTTTTGGAGGTGGTGATCTAGAATGAGCAAGGAATGGCATTTCATATGCAAAGCAAGAATTGCAATAAGATAAAAAGAGACATTGGTCGTCACATTTTAAACGTTTTTAACTTCAACATAAAGCAATGACAAACCTCAAAGCAACCCATCCTACCATCGTTTGTAAAATGCAGTGAAAAAAAGTGCCAATGATAGCTTGAGAGACATCTTTATTCAATGGATGTACACACACACACACACACCCACACTAGAGCAGAGAGAGATTTGCAATCACGTTTTGGAAGGGAAAAAACTCATCAAAAGGTTTAAACTTCAACAAAAATTAAACTAAGAAAAACCACAAAAGGTACTCATCATAGCATCTTTTGAAGGAGACGATGAAAAAGCATATTATGCTAGCTTCAAACACGTCTTCATTTAATCACTGCCTTTGCTTAATGTGCGTTATAATTAATAATTTATAGTGTTTATCACCATAACTAAAAACAATGAAAATTTTCGGGGGAGTTTTCCCTTACATTTGTCTCATAGGTATTGATCTAAAATAATGTCTAGGGTCAGGATTTGGAGAGCAAAACAACACAGCCCCCCACCATGAAGTCCCAGGAATACTCTCCCCCCCCCCCAGATTTGTCAGTAGTTAATAATAATTATTAAGTACTAACATATTATTGATAGCGTACATTTTGTGAACAGAAAATCCCGGAGGGGAACTGCCTTACATTTGCTTAATAGGTATTGGTCTGAAATAGGTCTAGGGTCAGGATTTGAAGAATAGACATCACACCCCCACCAGGAATTGCTAGAAATACACACAGGAGGAAAAATTGAAGGCATTTTATGAACTGGGCCTGTCTTTTGGCAAGCCAGTTAATGATAAGCTGACCCACTATATACTCTTAGCTGTATTGCATTTTTTTTTCATAAGAACCTAAATAGTCTTAACTTGTGTTAACTACACATATATGTACCATTTCTATAAGAACCTTTTTAGGCTAACTCTGTCTCGAATATAAAACGCAAAAACATTGTCCACAAAATTTGAAAGGTGCTAAAACCGACACCAGAAGCCTATTACCCTCTGAAGCTTTCTGTGAACTAGCTTACAAATCATGTCTAACCCAAAGCACCTCTATCCCTTGTAAAAGTTAGGAAAAATGGCTGGCAGACTGCAACTCTTGTGACTTTGACATGATTGATTGGGGTAAGTCATATACCCTTGCTTTTCTATATACCAACGAATCTAAATTACGTGTTTTTCAATTTAAATTTCTGCATAGAAAATTGGCAACACACTGTTTCCTTTTAAAAACTGGAATCAAATCTAATGATCAATGCAGTTTCTGCTAAGAAAGCTCAGAAACTCTTTTGCACCTCTTTTGAGAATGTCCTTTGGTTAAATCCTTTTGGAATGAAATTGGTAACTGGACGAAAAACAGCTCTTGCTTTCTTAACGAAGAATTCTCCGTTTTGTCTTGCATAGGCCTAGTGAACGATACTACAAACCTGCTTTTCCATCATGCACTTTTAATCACGAGGTATCACATCTATTTCTCCAAACAAAAAGGCCCTAACCCTTCATGGGAACTCTTTTTTCAAACCATTCTAAATTGTCTTGATTATGAAAGACGTTATGCCATTTAAACTGGGATTTTAAGAAAATTCAAAGCAAAAATAATGGGGAGCATTTATCTGGGAAAATGATCTGTACTCATTATTTCCTTTGTCAAGATGTGCAGAGAACAGCAATCACGCTAACTCTCTAGAGGCTCTTTTGATGTTCCTAGGCGGATAATCAGTAAATGTGCGTAGTGCGTCTGTGTGCATGTGTGTGTGTGGGTGCGCATGAGTATCCAAGAACTACTTAATAAGTTACTTTGGCTACTCTGTATTATAGATCTGGATTGTTTAAGTAATTCGTGTACAGTAGCAATGTAATCATTTATTTATATGCTTTGTAAGTAATGTAAATCAGTGATGCAAATAAATAAATTTTAAAAAAAACCCTGGAAAAATCTAGGTTCTTATTCGTGGGGGCAGTATACATTGCCATTCTTAGAGTTACCAATGTTGTGAACTGTCATGCTGTACAGCCAGCTCCTATATCCATCCAAGACATGTGATCCTTGAGTCACTATGTATCAGATAGACAAGGGTAAACAAGGTGTATTATGGGTAGTGTGAAAGAGGCAGATAAAAAGGACTTTGATATCAAACAATTATTTTTAAGTAATGTACAAATGTAGCGACTGTGCAGGCTGAAGACCTTACACAAATGTACTCATACAGAGTACAACAAAAATCTACACTGCTTGGTTTGGTCTTTTTTATGAAGAATAGTGCACTGCTAGAGCACCATGTTTACAGCTGAATTATGCTAAAATGTAGATTTTTCAATAAGTGAGTTAGATAGAATCCACTCTCCTTTGCTGGTTAATATCCAGTATTAAATTCCTTTATTATTACCAGCTTTTTCTGAAAAAAATTGTGAAATTTTGTTTCTGTAACCTAGCCTCCCTCACAGTATTTTTAGGAGATTTGTATATCCTCCCTTCCCACAAAACGCCTGCATACCCAACATCAACATTTCTGATTTCCATTTTTTTATTCATGTGTTACGTGTAACCAATCAACAATGAGAGGTATTATGTTAATTTTTTCCAAACTTCTTCCTTAAGAGTTGTGGGCACTGTGTAGTGAGAAAAAAGCAATGTTACTCTACTAAGTGTGACAAACTCTTTTATTCAACTTTGATTTTTTGTTTCCTTTATGTAAAGTGGAATTATACATGTATTAACAGCAATTCTGCCAAATTTCATCAGGTTCTTATAAGTGGATTTTGATATTTTGTCATTTGTTAACACAGCCTATGAAAGTCAACAAGAGTACTGTATGTACAGTATGCCCAAAACGTGTGCAAGCACTGAGATCACCACATGATAGGACAAAGTGATGAAAGCCGAATAAATTTGTTCTGACAAATTCTGGGCATTTTTCTCAGCTTGCTCTCAATTTTTTTCTTGAAAATTCCATTAATTAGCTTCAATGTTCTCTTGATAAAGATGTATCAGGGAGTTTTTTAGTGCATGCAGCTTTATGTAATAGAAAATGTATGTGCTCATCTTCTTGCACTAAAAGTTTCAAGAAACTCTAACAAATTGAAAAAAAAAACTAGAATCCATCAGAAACGAGATCTGTACAATTCACGAAGAATAAAGTTGTTGAGATTGGAGGGGGAAACATTCAAATCACACAACAAAGCAAACTTCAACGACAAAGTCCAGACACATGGGCTTCTTATACTTCTTAATAATTATACTTCTGAAGTTCAGAATTAAAAACAGACTTCTGCCAATTGCTGCTTTGTCCTGATATCACAAACTCACATCTTGTCATTATTTATCGTGAGGCTATCTTTGTTCATTTGTATATACTACTTCTAGCCACTCTCTGTAACTGTATAGGTACATGTAATAAAAGTTCTCTCGTCCGTGAATTTTAGAATGTTAATGAAAAAAAAACAATTCTTGAGTTATATTTTCTTTTTATTTTCATTTTTTGTACAGGCATGAAAGAAAACCAGGGATTAAAAGAAGCAAACAAAGGCTTGGATTAGCTGGTAAGCTTTATTGATATGTATTTTCCCTGTAATGCACTAGTGGTTAAATATTGTCCTTTGTGTAAATGTTGGTGTGTATGAAAATGCATTGGCAAAGGATACTAACATTCACTACTAGATAAAGTCATGGTAAAATGATTTATCGCTCAGAATCTTGTACCAGCGTAATAAAACATCTTGGTGGCTGTTGATTGTGTGCAAGAAGTATTTGGAAACTGTGCAAAATTTCCATGTGGTCACATGCAACAAAGAAGGTCTACCAGGAAGAAAATTGTGCATTTTTTCTGGAGACTGACTTTTCACAGAGGACACTTGTTGTCATTAAATTCTCAACAACACCAAAGCTCTCAGAGACTCTGCACAATTTTATGATTAGTGTAACAATAGCAGTCTGGCTTAATAAGGACAAACTCAGTCTTTAATGGCCGCCTCAAAGCTGCTACAAAAGCACCTGTTTTTTAGGCCAAGTGGTTTACAACTACAGGCCTACCATGACACCTTTCCTTCTTTCTTTTTAAAAGAAAAAATGAAAATAAAAAAAATTTCATTGCACAATGGGCACTTAATAACTAGTGAAAGCCCAACAACATCAGCCAAAGCACTGAACGCAGAACATTTTGAACAAACAAAGTCAGCTGTTTCAAAAGGCAACGTGTTCAATGTCTAAGCAAGAAAAAAAAAAGAGAAAAAACCCAATTTTTCAACTGTCTCCTGCAATCATCAGGTGTAGTCAAGCACAATCTTTTAAATAGCCAGGTGGATTTGACAACCAACCTGGGGCCCATTTCTCGAATGCCCCGATAATTAAAGCTCTTGTTGTTTACATGCAAGATAGAGGTTTCAATAGTTTTACATCTAACATGATAAAACTATCACTTAGTGAAACAAAATGAAGTAGTTTGCTGTCCAGGACTGGTGCTCTTATTCTTTTTATTTTGATTTGAATATTTGATTTTGGGCCCGAAAAGTTACCGGGACTTTCGAGAAACCGGCCACAGCTCTAGTGATCCTATTTTCAACTGGCTGAGACTTGTTAAGTGTTATGCATAGAGGTTGGGCCTTGCTAGATAGTGCAACTGGGGTTTTGGTCGGCTGGCACTGGTGGGAATGACTGACCCTCTATTGGCTGAAGTCCATGGAGTTTCTCTGGAGAGGCTGCCAAATCTGGGGGTTGCAGGGCTACAGAGAGCCTCTCTAGGTTGTGAGCTGTTGAATGGCTGTCTGCTCCTGCGGAGGATTCTTCCATCTTCTGTCTTTACGTCATAGGATCGCATATCTGCTAGTTCTCCTATTTCTGTTTTGAACCATGTCTGGCTCTTATCACGGGGAAGTGGCATTACTCTGACTGTCTCGTCTTTCACCAATGGCAAGAGCTGCTTGAAGGTGGGTTCGCGTACATTGCCCAAACATGTGCTGAGCTGGCGAAGTGTTAAGCCCCTCTATTGGGGTGTTTCTTCAGCTTAGCAGAGAAAGAAAATAACCAGCTCCTGATGTTTTGGCTTTCTTGATTAAGCTCTTTGCAGTCTCGACTGTGTTTTCTACTCGTCAATTGCTTTGCGGTCAGCCCTGGGAGCTGGTTACATGCTCAGTCCCAGATGATCACAAAAAAATTTCAAATTGCCACTTAGCAATTCATTAGGTGCTCCATGTGTGACAAAATGTCTCTTTTAAGTTTCTTTGTGATGACAGTTCTTGTTCTGCTGTGTAACTAATCCATTTCGAAATACCCAGAGTAATAGTGTACTGTGCAGAGATAATTCATGTCATCAAGAGTGAAGATGTCAGTGGCAACTTTCTCCCAGCCGGCCTTGATGTTGGGTAAGTGGTTGTTTTGTCTAGTTACTCTGGTTACTCTGAAGTGACATACAGACGTCACATTTCTGGGTGTAGTCAGTGATTTCAGCATTCATGCCTGGCCAGTATACTGTCTCCCGTGCTCTGCATAAACAGCCTAGCAACCCGATATGGGAGTCATGTAGCTTCTGCTTGATCTTTTTCCTCAGGGTCTGCAGTATGATGCATCGCTGGCCCTTGAATATTACACCATCATGTACTGACAGCTCATCTCAGATTTCAAAGTACTGTATTTCCTAGAATAATAGCCGTCCCTTGATTAGTTGCCTGCCTCAAATTAACACCCCCCTTTGACAGAAATACTTAAAATAATCGCCTCCTTTGAATAATCGCCCCTCCCCTGCCCCTCTCACCATCTTCTCTTCCTTTTATCCCCCCCCCCCCCTGTCAAATTGAAGTGCAATGAGATTCAGCAAAACTGATCAGTGACGATTCAAGCTCTGAAAATATTAGTCAGGGAACTAAATTTGGAACACTTTAAAAGCACATGATCAGTTTATTTGGCATAATTATTTTTTTGATTTAATGGAAAAATAAAACAAAATATCATTTTTTAGGACACGACTGCCAGTGAGCAATATTGAGATAATTGGCTCCCTCAAATAATCACCTTCTTTCGAATAATTGCCCCCTTTTTGTGCGAAAAAAGAAATATTATTCAAGGAAATACAGTACTGGTGAATGGCTGCTGGTTGTTCATCCTTTGTATCTGGGATTGCTTTCTTTACAAACGGTAGAGTTGGATCACAAGCCGTCTCTCTCTGAAGTTCGTTAAGCTGGTGGTCTGGAACAGGAAGGAAGTGAGTGGCATTTAGGCACTCCACCTCTGATTTTGAGGCTGATCACTCATAGTCCTCTGAATAAGCTCTTGACAGGGTATCAGCTAGCAGCGTCTCCTTGTAGCGTATTTCACAGTCATATTGTTGAAGCCGCAACAGTAGGTGCTGTAGTCTCTTGAAAACTGATACCAGAGTCTTCTGCTAAATGGAGACTAATAGTTTGTGATATGTCCAGAGGATGACTTTCCGAACATACACATGGTGGTGGTTGTGTTCCATGCCGAAGAGCCGAAGACCTGGGCCAGCAATTCCTTTCAAATCTGTGAGCACTTCCTTTCTGCCATTGTGGGTGCTCTGCTTGCATTGGCTGGCCTAGCTGCACCATTACAAAGCCAGGTCCATCTCTAGATGCATCTCCTTAGCCTTCGTTTGGGTCACTCTTACTGAAGTACTTGAGTACTTGAGTACAGCTTTAGAGACAGCATCTTTAGTTTTCTCAAAGCCATCTTCCTGTTCGTGAGTCCAATATCACTCAGCTTTCTTATGTGTTAGATGGCACAGTAGCTCACACAGTTCTGATAGGTCTTGTAGGAACTTAGACAGATACTTCACAAGCCCAATGAATCTCTGCCGGTCACTCCATCTTAATAAGTGCTTTGACTTTTTTAGGATTTGCTTTAAGCCCATTCCTTGTCATTACATGCCTGGTGAATGACACTTCACTGCACTTCAAATGGAACTTCTTCTTGTTCAGCTTGATATTTCTCGCTCTGCAATGATCAAGGAGGTTCCTCAGATTTTGATCGTGCTCAAGGTCAGGCTTTTCATCAGTGTCCCCCTGCCCAATGATGAGTAGAAGCACCTAATGAAATTAATTTGTAGACAGCAAGTTCTACCAACCTCTTCTAGTCCTGCTACAAGTGCAAGGTCGTCTGCAAATCCAGGCTTGGTAAGATCTCGCATAGGTTGTCTTCTGCTCTGACTAGGCTGATTTGGTAAACCCCACTTATTTAGGCTGTCGGGGAACAGATGCAGAAAGTAGTTGAGCACAATAGTGAAGTAACAGGAACAAGGGTGTAACCTTAGTACCCTGCTGTATCGCCAAAGAATGTGGTTTCTTCTCAGGACCAATTGAGTAGCCCAGTTTCCTCATATAGTGACTTTGACTCAGCAGCAATTGGTTAAAGTTGAAGTGGAGGTGTGTCAGATATTGCGTACCTGCTTACTTGTTCAAGGCTTTCCTGCCTACGATTTCCACCGCACCTTACCAATTAACGCCTTTATTATAGACTCGGTCTTATTTTGCCACAAAACATATTCAAGTTTAGCAAAAAATTTAACCCTTGGAAGGGCTAATGGCAGAAAGATGACCATTGCTTTTTATTTCTTTTGTTCTCTTAATGGAACCCAAGTTCAGCTGAATTTGAGAGGTTTCTTGATAGGCAAATAACTTCTGCTCTATTATATTGAATTCACGGCTGCTATGTTAGAAAAAATCTGAAACATCACACATACTGGAAGAGTAGTGTAGGATATTACAAGAGGCCGTACCTTACAGAAAGTTCTTTTTATAGGTCTTTACTGGAAAATTTTGATGTTTTTGGATCCCTAGTTGATTATGGGAGGTGGTCTCTTGCAATGTAAAAGAGTTGTTGTCACATGGAACTTATCATTAACAGTTATGTTATGGGGAAGGGAGGTAAGAGGCTGGGTATTTTGATTTTGTCAAATACAAAATGCAAGTTCCATGTTTACTACATTTAGTGGTGGGTCTAGAGGTGGGAATTTTCAGCCACGGGTGGATAAGTCACTTTTGTACCCCATTCTCAAATGCTTCAGCCCACCAACCCCATACTGCCAAATGAAGTATCAACAGGTCCTAATATTGATCCATTATCTTTGCAGATTTTGTACCTAAAGATGCTCTATTCAGAAGAGAGGTCAGGTTTTCCATGGACAGAACCCTGTCACAGAACAGTACTTTCACAAATTAAGGAACTAGAAAGAGAAAACAATTGCGTCATAATATTTGGTTCAGTAAATCAACGTTTTGTAGTATTGATATTAACATTAGGAAAGAGGATAAGGGTAGGGATCAAATCATAAAGATCTGTAAATGTTTACTACTTGTCAGTACGATGGTAGGCAGTCAAAAGGAAAATAATTGTATCTTTACTTAAATGTTGAGCTCCTCATAAGAGTCAGGCAATTTTCAAAGATACACCTTGTCTTTTTAACCAACTTTTATTAAATTGCTCCAAATTCAAGATGGTATTTTTTCTGAAAAATAAATTTATGGGCGTGATTCCTCAAATTTCTTTCATTCATTGTTCATTATTAAATCAAGTGTCAGATAATTAACAAACTTAAGGCAAGAATTCATACGGCTGGGATATTTGCTCTCCTCACCATTTATCCTGGAAGAGACTTTACATGAAATGGTACTAATTGGGAAGGCAAATGCTAGGTGCTTTCCTTTTTTATTTGCTAGCATTTTTTACTTTTTTGAGACATTTTCCTGAAATTTGTATCCTACCCATGAATGTCAACCATAAAAAATTCCCTATTATGGTTTTTCTTGGCGTCTAGGATATAAAAGATATGGGAGTGTTATATAATGATTTATGGTAACTCCTACATGGAAACCTGGACCTAAGTTAGTCTTTTAAGTTCTTACCCGTATTTCATTCAATAGGAATGTTACCCAAGCCCAATTTAAATAAATAACTAGGTTTGAGGTTACCTAATAGTTCCAGGGTTGTCACTAAGATTTCAAGTTGCCGGGTAAATGCCACAAGTAGGCGGGGAATCAAACGGCTAGGGATTTCTTTTGATTCTATTTTTCTTCTATTTTTGTATGAAAGTAGCTGGGGACCACATTCATAGTAGCCGGATGAGATCCCCGGCCTCCCAGCTCTTAATGACAGCCCAACTAATACACTGTAAACACGAACTATTATTATCATTATGTACTTGGGATGGATTCCTTCAATTTAGATCTTAGGCGGGGTTCTCCCTCGTCTTCAGTGCATGGTATAAAGCAACTAAAATAAATGGTGCAAAATTAAGTGCTCATTAGTATGGTCCGATTTTATTTTATAAATTGGTATGTTTTGTATAACGTCTCTTCAGCAGTTGTGCATGTGTTGCTATTATTTCTACGTATCACCGTCACAAAGGCTGGTGAAATCACGTACCAAACATATTGTATTAACTTACTGGGAAAATGGCATACAATGTATCACACAGATTTTTTTTTTCAGCTATAAACTGAAAATTTAAAAGAAAATAGCATTCTTTGAATGAACAGATCATGAACTTCTCCTGAATCAATTGTCCTCCTCTCATATTTACAGTATCTGGATGTTTGCCTATAGATGCAAACCTGTGGGGAATGTTATCTCTACTGCACTTCCTCTTCTCTCAGGAAACAGGGGTATCAAGAAATGAATGAGAAAGGAACGATTTCATATTAAGACTGACCCAGAGCCAGTTTTGTAAGGGTTAACTAGCTGCTTTTATATTCATCTATAACTGGGGGTTTCACAGTGCCTGTGGTGGATGGCCATTGTATTTATAACGAGTCCATCCACCCTTAAATAGGTCCCCTGCATGCCCTCGTACTCTTCTTGACCACAGGCTGTAGGTTGGTGGGGAAGCTAAGTTAGCACTGACTTTATAGGCCCCATTTATATGAAGAACAATTGTCCCGGGAAAAAGGTTCTCTCTTCCTTTAGCGATCAATTTTCTGAGAATAAAACTGACCCAAGCTAATAGGGCGCGCATGCTCTGATTGTCTAAAGCAGCGGTCGCGCATGCATTCAAAGTGTTCGTGTGGAGAAACGTTGACCCCCTACAATCGAAAGGGTGAGCGGTCTACGCGCGGCACCCTTAAGCCGAGCGTAAATTTATAAAACGTTGGCGCTCAGGGCGGCTAAAGAAGGAGAGTAACCCTTATACCCCGGACAACGTTTCTACATATAACAGGGGCGGATCTAGGGGGAGGGTGCAGGGGGTGCGCACCCTCCCCTGAGATGACCTACGGTTTTCTATTACAACTGGTATTCTGCAGGAAAAAAAAAAACTATGTGGTTTATTGGTGTTGAAGTAGAGCAAGAGACGAGTGCACCCCCTCCCAAAAAAAATCCTGGATCCGCCCCTGTATAAGCGAGGCCTTAATTGGCTTAGCGGTATTAGGCATCGTGACGTGACCTGACCTGACCTAAATATTGACTTTCCCAGTTTATACTAGGAACAAACGGCCCTAGCGTTTGAATCAAAAACTGTTCATGTTTACTTAAGTAGTATAGTAAGGACCGAATTCAGTTCTTTTTGGGAAGAATCTCTTAAAGTAGGGAAGGCATACATTATCGGAAACGTGCATAGTCATGAAGACGAAGGCAAACTAGCTTTTTTTTTAAAAAAAAAAAGTAATATACGCCCTTCCACATTTCCCATAATGCACCTTATTTGCCCCCGAAGATTTTGCATGACCTTTGCTTTCATTTCTCCTGGGTATTGCAGTCGTCCCAAGAGAAATTGAAAACAGTGGTTATGCAAAATTTGGGGGGGCAAATAAGGTGCATGCATTATGGAAAATGTGGAAGTGGAGCAGGAAACGTGATTTTTTACTCTTCATTCGCCATTTGCACATCTCCCACACGCCTTGCTTTCCCTCCAAAGACTTTCCATAACCTTACACTTAATTTCCCCTGGGTATTACAGTCGTCCCAAAAGAGATTAAGGACTGCTTATGCAAAACAGGTCTATTATAGAAGATGTGAAAATGGCGAGTTCTCCCTTTAAGCTTTTTTACCTTTCCTTTGTTTACGAAAAGGGCAAATTTGACAAGAATTTATAACATATTTATCACCCTAAACCTAATTAACACAGGATGAACAGGAGGGCATTTTGTATGCGCATGCGTCAATATGGGCTGTTGAAGTGCCACAGAGGCATTTTATGTGAATTGTTTACGTTCAGTACCAGCATTTGCAGGCTGTTTTCTGGAGCTGAATGACGTGTATTGGGTGCTACTTTCCACAAACATGGTATCGTGGTATTTCTAGGATGAAAGTGAGTTTATTGTAGCCTCGCTGTCGCCCTTGAGAGGACAGTCTTTCCTTTCGTAAAACAGTGCATCGAAGACAAGATGGCGGCTGAATGTTCTTACGACCTAACATTTCGTGCACATTTTTTGAGCAGGAGGAAAAGGTCAGTATGCTAATTTTTCGTTAAACAATTATCCTACAGACACTTAATTCTTCTCAATAGTGTAACTTTAAAATCGAACTTTATCGTTTCAGGAATACGGTGGTTAATTAAGTGTCCATTCTGCCGTGAAACTGTTTTTCACCCTTTCGCTGGCTTGTTTATCTCGAAATCTTGCCTTTCTCCCCAAATTAAGTTAATGACTGATGAAACTAAGATTACTTCCCCGAATAAATGGCGCTTTGGTGAAGGCTGTGAAAAATCGCCTTCTGTAGTAATTTTAGCTTTTTTCACCGGTACGTCTTCGTTGAGAAATAAAATACACGCACTTCAACTACAAATTTAAATCAATATAATGATGCCAGTAAGATTGTGTTTTGAAAATAAGAATATTCTATCATTTAGTTATACAACGGAAAAAAATTACAGCAATCGGTTTGAATTCTGACTTTTTCCACCTTATTTTGATGGTACACTGTTTGTATACATTTTATTATGCAAATAGATATAACACTTTGGCGTTGTAAAGAAAATCTAGCCTAACTCCCCAACCCCAAAATAGCACGAAATGAAACGTTATCAATACACCTTTTAAATAAATCCTGGCTTCTGTTGCAAAAAAATTGGACTTATTCGTAGATGATACCATTTGTGGATACTACATTTGTTGATATGCTAATTTGTGAGACATTTTATTCACAAATGATGTTGAATGAGAACAGCTTCTCCTCTGTATTGAACCACATTCTTGTTTAATGCATCAGTTTATGCTATATAATTCTTCCATGATGTACAACTTACATAAGGGGTTCATCTGGATACAGTAAAAAACTCCCAACAGAAACATTAATAACAGACAAATTCACTCCATCCATTTGTGTAATGTTTGTTGTCGCATCCCAGCTCATTTGGGTCCTCTAGCAGTAGCATTTATTTTTTGAGGAAACAGCATTATATGCACCCCTTTAACAAACGTCTTGTCTTATGTTTAAACAGGCTTTGAAAGTGAACAACATCGTCAGTTTGATTTATGGAGTGATGGTCATTCTCTGTTTTGAATGGATCACTCCTGTCATCAAATATAGATAAATAACAAGAAATCGATTGTGGAACACAGGAGCTGTTACTCAAGAGTCGCTTCAAAATAGTAGCTTGGGAACAATCTCTGTATCTTTTAGAGTTAAAGAAAAGTAAAAGTATTGTTCGTTTTTGCGGGGTATGTGCATTCGTTTTGCCTGCAACTGAGCTTATGAAATGCTCAAGTGCTTATGTAGTACATAATCACTTGTAATTGTTGCTGTCTCAAACTAAATCCATTCTAAGTTCATTTCTTGTAGAATATTTTTCATAAAGTTTTCCGCAAAACTTTCGAAAAACTGTAAAAAAATGCCATAGATTTCATGTTTTTGTGGCATATATAAACGCGTGTCTCCGTGATCAGTTTAACGTGAGACATCGCGCTAATAAATAAACCTCGCGTGGTAATTTTTTTTTTCGCTTTTAGTCGTACATGTAAAACAGCTGAACATTGCTACGATGCATTTCCCCCTTGATAAGTAAAACCACGAGTTTGGAAATCAAACCATAGAAATGTATTGCTTTGCCAGTGAAAATTCGACTTGTACAGGAACATGACTTTTTGGCGTTGAGTCTTGAAAGACTTTAAAGGGCCAAGAAGACCTACTGCTGAAAAATCTACAAGTGAAAAACCCGCGTAGAAAACGTCCGATTTTTGTCATGGAGAATATTTTTTGTAGGAAAGTACAATATTCAATGCACGAACGAAATGGCTTTTAAAAGGACCGTACCTTTACGCGAGTTTCGATTTCCCGCCATCAGATTTGATGCGCCCACGCTATTGTCGTTCAGCGGATGCACGCATGCGCATGCAAAATGCCCTCCTGTTCACAGGATGATAAAAGAGGCATGTCGATAATTGGGGGTCTCACGAAAATGACATTTTGCGAAATTGGCAAATTTGGCAATTAAGGATTCATCAAAGGTCAGGCAAAAAAATTAAATAAGAACAGAAGAGGCCTATTGGCAGTTGGCGATTTTCACGAGAATTGCAAATTGGAGAAAATGGGGAAATTGGCAAGAATCTATCAAAAGGTTTTGCAAAACCTCAAATGAGGTGACAAAGAGGGAAATCTTGACAAATGGCGATTATAAGAAAATGGCAAATTTTAGGCGAAAGAGAGAAATTTCGGCAAAAATTGTGAGTATGCCAAAAAGTCTCTTGCCAAATATTCACATAAGATGACAAAAAAAGGCATCTGGACAAATAGCGATTTATTTGGCAAGAATTTGTAGGTTTGGCAAAAATTAAAACAAGATGACAAAAGAGGCATGTCGATAATTGTGGGTTTTACGAAAATGACAAATTTTTCGAAATTGGCGAATTTGGATTCATCAAAGATCTGGCGAAAATTTTAAATGAGACAACAAAAGAGGCCTTCTTGGTTTGCAACCACGTGACAAGGCTACCATGTGTGTGGGGGGGGGGGGGTCAATACAATAGTATTTGTCTCCAGGTATTAACACGAAAATAGAGTTAAGTTCCCAGAGGAGAGAAATGCTCTTTTTTCTTGCGCACCAGCATGGCCGCCGTGACGGCGAGTGCAAACCTGCAATATTGACAGTTAGCGATTTCACGAAATTAGGAAATTGAGAAAATGGGGAATTGGGCAAGAATCCATCAAAGGTTTGGCAAAAACTCAAATGAGGTTACAAAGAGGGAGATCTTGACAAATGGTGATTATAAAAAAAAAGGGCAAATGTAGGCGAAAAAGGAAAAAAAATTGGGCAAAAATGGAGAGTTCAAGGGTTTGGCCAATTTCCAAGGGGTACCTTGACAAATGACAATTTTATAAAGTTTATAAATTTGGCAAAAAATTTTACAATTTTACTTGAGCAGGATGACAAAACAGGCATGTCGATAATTGTGGGATTTACGAAAATGACATATTTTGCAAAATTCGCGAGTTTGGCAAAGGAATCATTAAAGGTCTGTCAAAAAAATTAAATGAGATAACAAAAGAGGCATATTGACAGTTGGCGATTTTCGCGAAAATGGCAAATTTGAGAAAACGGGGAATTGAGCAAGAATCCATCAAAGGTTTGGCAAAACCTCAATTGAGGTGTCAAAGAGGGAAATCTTAACAAATGGCTATTACAATAAGAAAATGGCAAATGTAGGCGAGAACGGCAAATTTCGGCAAAAATGGCGAGTGTGCCAAACATTCATCAAGGGTTTGGCCAAATATTCAAATAAGATGACAAAAAAGGACATCTTGACAAATAGCGATTTTACGAAAATGACAAATTTGGCAAAAATTTATTTAAGGTTTGGCAAAAATTAAAACAAGATGACAAAAGAGGCATGTCGATAATTGTGGGTTATACGAAAATGACATATTTTGCGAAACCGGCGAATTTGGCAAGGACTGAGACAATGAAACAACAAAACAGGCATATTGACAGTTGGCGATTTACACAAAAATGGCAAATTTGAGAAAATGGGGAATTGGGCAAGAATCATCAACGATCTGGCAAAACCTCATTTAGAGTGATAAAGAGGGGAATATTGAGAAAAGCTAGATTTCGACAAATATGGCGAGTGTGCCAAAAAAAATCATCAAGGGTTTGGCCAAATATTCAAATAAGATGACAAAAAGGGGCATGTTGATAGCTGGCGATTTTTAGGACAATGACAAATTTTGCAAAGATGACGAATTTGGCAAGAAGTTATCTAAGGTTTGACAAAAATTTACAAAGAGATGACAAAAAGGGGCATCTTGACAAATGGCGATTATAACATAAATGGCAAATTGGGCAACATTTCATTTAAGGTTTGCCAAAATTCAAATGAGATGACAAACGAGGCATGTCGATAATTGTGAGTTTTACGAAAATGACAAATGATCGCGAATTCGGCAAGGATTCATCGAAGGACTTAGAAAATTGCCTGTTGATAATTAGCAAGAATAGCAACTTTGGCTAAAATGGCGAATTTGGCAAGAACTTATCAAAGGTTTGGCAAAAATTTTGAACAAGATGACAAAAGAAGGATGTCGTTATTTGTGGGTTTTTACGAAAATGCCGTTTTTTGCGAAATCAATGAATTTCTGGAAAAATCCATCAAAGGTTTGGCAAAGTTTAAATGAGACGGCAAAAACGGGCATCTTGTAAAAAACGCGTTCTCAATAAGAAAATGGCAAATATAGGCAATAAAGGCAAATTTCGTCGGTAAAAAAAAGCAGTGGCGAGTATGCCAAAAATTAGTCAAGAGTTTGGACAAATATTCAAATCAGATGACAAAACGTGGCATGTTGACAGCTGGCGATTTTTAGGAAAATAACAAATTTGGCAAGACGTTATCAAAGGTTTGACAAAAGAGATGACAAAAAGGGGCATCTTGACAAATGGCGATTATAACAGAAATGGCAAATTTGGCAACAATACATTTAAGAATTGCCAAAAATTACATGAAATGACAAACGAGGCATGTTGACTGTTATCGATTTTTACAAAAATGACAAATTTTGGCGAAAATAGCGAATTTGGCAAGAAGTAATGAATGGCTTGCCAAATGAGAAGGCGAAAAATGGCCTGTTGGTAATTAGAGATTTTTACAAGGATGGCAAATTTTGGCGAAAATGGCAAATTTGGGAAGAATATAACAGGACAGGTTTGAACAAAATTCAAATGAGATACAAAAAAGGTTACCTTGACAATTACTTATTTTTCGAAAAAGGCAAATTTTTGCCAAAAATGGTGAATTAATTTGACAAAGGTTAATCAAATGTTTAGCAAAAACTCATAAATGAGTTGTCAAAAAGAAAGCATGTGAAAATTTGGGTATCAGTTGAGATTGAACCTCGTGTGATCCCTGATCTAATGGTGCTGAAATGACAGAAAAATATCTGACAATCGACGTGACATTGTTATAAAGAAAAAATAAAGCATTTTTTATTGTCGTTGACGAAGATAGGTCCTCTGACTGAAAAACTTCCAACAATGCATCGAGATGGAATTAACTGATTAAGAACACCGTACTAAAAGTAAGCTTGAACAAATGTGGCTATAGAAACGCAAGTAATTCCTGTAGTCATAGGTGCATCATAAGTAATCAACAAAACAATGTGTTTAGCTGTTTAAGTTTTGGCAGTAACCTGTGTACAGCCACCCTCTACCCTCGACAGAAAAACTCCATGAGGGAAAAGCTCAGTTTTTTTAAGCATCATTTTCGATTATGTTTCCCGCGAATTGAAACATAACTTTTATATAGTATTTCCTTGTTTTCTGTTCTTGCTGATGGGGATGTGCTGCTGGGCGAGGTCGCATTTTCACGTCTAGATTAGCTATAATGAGGTTGAACATTATAATTAATTAACATTAATTTTTGAGTAGGAATTCAACGGAAGATTCGCGGTTGAAAAGTTGACTTTATAAGGTAGATGCATAGAAAGAAAGTGACTACATATATTGTGATCGCGTAAATTACATTTGTCAAAAAGTGGATAAGATGGCTTCTATAGGGTCCTCAGAATAGATAGTATAATAATGGGGTAGGGGTTCTGAAAGGCCATCAGCATACACCCAGCAAAAATTATGTAAGTTTGGAAGTCTGGATTCAGAGAATGATAGTAATCCAAAAAAGTAGAGACTTCCAAGTTATGGTTGACAGGACATTCACCCACCTTTAGAACATCAATGACATCACAGGGCATATTAAACCGTCTGTGATTTAGAACAGTGAGATTTGCCGATTAACCTCATCTACAACCAATGAACGTACTCCTACAATGGTATAACCCTTTCCATTTCGACCAACTGCACTGAACAAAGACATCATTTGAAATAACATATCCGTTTCAAAAGGTGGGCCCGTTGCAAAGTCTTATTTTGCGACATTTCAAACTATGGTGCTGTTTCTATACCACACTTTGCGTTATTGCAAAATACGGGGTGTTTAACTCTTCTGTTCTCAGCTCAAAAATCACGTCCAGTCAATTGACCCGATCGGCGTCAGAAAGTCATTGCTGGCAAAAAAAGGAGCACTTTACTGGGACCACGGTTTGCGCTAACGCATAATGTGGTCTGGCAATTGTGACGTATTTTGCGTTAATTCAATCTGTGTTCTAGGTTTTAAGACCAAGGTTTGCGCCAAAAAAATATCGCAAACCGTGCGAACGTAAAGAGTCGCATTTTGAGATAAGTCGTTCCTTGTCCTTCCAAATAAACAGGGGAACCCAACGACGGTGTCCTCCCAAATACATTGAAAACCGCTCTTTTTAGGCTACCCAGAGTACAAATAGATTTGCAAGGGCTTCAGTGCTATATTACCGTAAAATTCCAAAAATAATCAGCGGGGCTTATATTTTTCAAAGGCCCTTTTTGAGGGGCTTATTTTCGGAGGGAAATTTGCGTCCTAAAATCGGCTAGGCTTATACTTGGAGGGAAATTTGCGTCTCAAAATCGAGGGGGCTAGCTTATAGTTAGAAGGAAATTTATGTCAGTAACTTGCAGAAAGTTTTAACTGAAACTCGTCTTGAGGACTTTGACCTTTTTAAAACATAGCCATGCAAGTAGTCCAAGTATACTTTGTCTATATGGACCGAAGAAATCCAAGCCAAGAGTGAGGAGTAAACTACGCAAACAGAAATAAACTGTAACACTTTCTGACTGCAATCATTTGGGGCTTGTGATGGATCTTTGGCAAAGACAAAAATTTATATATTTTTGCTTTGTTTTGTTTTGTATTTGAGGGCGATTTCCAAGTTCAAGACGTCCGTGGGGCTTATATCCGGAGGGACGATTTTACGGAGGATTTTTTGCGTTACAAATATGGGGGCTTATATTTGGAGGGGCTTAATTTCGGAATTTTACGGTATTTTCCCGGAAATTTAAGATGCAGATTAACGTATTACGAAAGTTAGAATTTTTCTGGTTTCTCTCTCCATCACATTTTCGAACCCGAAAATTTTAGGTTTCGTATTTTGTAAGAAATTTTTAGCCTTCCTCAAGTGATAGAAAATTCTAGGCAATATTTGCTTCTGTGAACAGCTATTTTACAGAAAATTATCGTTGGGTTCCCCTGAATATAATAGTCAGTATTTCGCGACAGCGCGAAATGTGGTTCCCAGATCGTGGACTATTTATAGGCTTCGCTTTTCAGGCCAGGATTTGAGTTATCTCAAACTGTGGACTGTGGAAAGAAGTCACATTTTGCGTTAACTCAATCTGTGTCTTACCAATCAATCACCGAAAGTCACACACCTTTCTAGAAAAACTAGTGATTTTACAACCGTTCAGCCTTCATATTAAAACTGGAAACACTGACTGTTTCCTGCGCCAATCAAGAATACAACACAATCAGCGAACTTACGAATTTAATGCTTAAAAGATCACATGTAAAGACCTGTCTTTGAACGCTTTATTTGCATAATGAACAGAATCAATTAGTGTCATACTTTCGTAAGCCGGTTCGCTTTTTATTCGCGTTCACGATATTCATAAGATGCAGAGTATCTGTATATGGACTTAGATGGTGAAAATATTTTGCGATTTGACTTGTCCTCTCCGCCAAGTCTTAGCTATCTTAACGGATATGGGCTAAAAATTAAGTTGATCGATACGAAAGTGAGAGACGGAGTAGAAACGGCACAATCCGCTCTTCATATTTTTATAACATGTAAAAACGTGAAATTTAACTTTAACGACCCACAGCCGGTATTGTTTTTTTCGAATTCTTAATGTAAAATGCCAAAACGGCATTAAATATACTCTCCTTCGCAGCCTTAAAATCCAAAATTGTGTTGTTGATTCGGCCGCCATGTTTACTTAACCTTGCAAGACAAATTTTACTACCGTTCCCGACCCGCTAAACTTGCAAATTTTGCTCGAGGACCAAACTGCAACGGAGGTTCTTTTCCAGTCCTATGCCGCGACTAACACGATAGATCGCATGACCTGATTGGCTTGTATATCACATTACGTCAGAGGACATGTTCACAAGATAGGACATAAGTGCAACGGTACAGGCGCTGACTAGACGCGCGCGGTCTGAGGCCGGGCCGGAGGGGGGAGGCGGGGAAGGAGTGGTTTATACTGGCAAGCTCTATATGGTCCCAGTTGCTCAACCACTGTCAGGAGCCGATTCACCATCCGTCACTGTCCAGTGGATAACGCAAATGGATAGCGATTTATTTGACTGTGTCACTTGTTTTCACGTTTTTTCTTCTAGCATTTTGGCCAACCGTGTATCCTCTCTTGATTTAGGTTATGTTTACAGTTTTTTTTTACCCCTTCTGGAAAGGTAGTGGGCGATGGAGACGATATTCAAGAGGGTCCTGTCCCCACTATCTGAACGCCTGAATCAGGCCAGGGGGCCCAAATAGGAGTCTTCACGATCAAAATTTCCCCTCAGTCTCGTAATACCAACAGTTAGAAGCAAGCAATTCTGTCAAATACAAAGTCATGTGGGAATTACAAATATTTGTGTGTAATGTGAAGTTCACGAGGTTCGAGTTATGTGCATTTCTGGACATAAGTGCAACAGGGTCATTTTTCTTTCCATATAATGGCTCCTTAATATGACATTTCCGAAACCCACATCTTAGAATCGTTAATTTCGAATCTTGTTATCCTTCTGGTCAAAATCCTAAATTATTGCTTTGAAAAAGTCCAAATTCTGGATCTAGAAAAACCAACTGGGGAACCTCAAACAATACAAGTACCTATGGGAAGTTAAACAGCTAGCGAACTTACAGAATTTAAAAACCTCTGAATAACTTTCACTCTGGAGTGTTTATTACCTGTCATTTTATTCAGTGTACATTAATATGGCTTCGGATAAACACAAGAAAACTATTTTCCACGGGTGAATAATATATTATTTGAATAATTTTTATGTTACTCCGAATCCATAATTTACCGTTCCTCGTTTCATGTTAAATTTTACAAAACGAGTCGTACAGGCATGAACTACAGATAACGTCATCTCTTACACTGCTTTTCAGGGTCCGCAACCTTTACTGAGTCAACTTAATTTAACGTGGTTAATCAGCTGACTCTCTCTCTATCTGTCCACCATACAGGCTCCAGCAGGGTGTTGCCACTGAAATTCCTTTCCCTCTATCTCTAGCCTGTAATACAGTGTCCAGGCGCGGATCCACACCGGTTTCCACCGTTTTACGGAAATCGGTCAGACTTTCCACAATAAATATTAGCAAAGACTTTTAACTTTCCAACTGCAATCTGGAAAATGGTTTGGAAAGTCAGAAAATATCCTGTCTGAATGACTCATAAACCCTAGAAAGGAGATTCTGAGGAGTTAAAACTCAAAAGAATTTCCGGGGGAGAGTGCCGCCAGACCTCCCTAAAAGTAGTGGACTACGAGTAGTCCCCTCAGGCGACACGTGGCGGGGAGAGAGCGTGTCGCCTTTTCTCGCGTGGGGTAATTTTCACGCGCGCTCACGTTTCGCTCTCTCTACTATCCCTGAGGAAAAATGGGGGATTACTCGTAGTCTATTAGAGTAGGGAATCGGTTAGTATTTATTGTAGATCCACGCCTGAGAGAGAAATTGATCTTGATTTAACAAAGCCATCAAATTGCATAATGAGCCGAGACTACGAAGAGTTAAGACGGGGGATATAGCGATATTTTACAAACATTAAAACACACAGCCCTCCGTCTACAGTGTAGGTGCCACAAGGCGAACAGCTCCACATGTAACTTCCCATCCAATCAAAGCAACGTTCTTAAGTCACGTGGGGTCTGTGCAAGCAATTGGTTCTTCACAAAACATTTCATCAAGCAAAGCAAAGCAAGGATTGCAAACTCTGACATTCTGATTGTAGCCAAACGCTGGAATCCTGAAAAAGAAGACATGTCCTCGTTGTTAATTTGTCCACCAAACGACGATATGAAGAGATGAGCGCCTCTCTTACTCTCTTCACTGGAAACGAGCTGGTTACCCTGTAGTGTAACACAGGTTTTCCCACTTGGAAAGGAATGTATGTCTCTTCTTCAGTTTTGTGTGATTCCCCTCAGTGACTCAATTACGAAAGACCGCCGCAGAATTTGTGGTCCGGCCAGCGGAGGCTGCATGCTTATCCTATAAGCTGGGAAGTTTAAAACCTTAGAGCTCACGATGAAACTTCAACGGCTTAAAATTTCTTAACTTTTAAGATTGCCTCTGTCAGTTTCTGTTAAACAGCAAGAGAGGATATCCTTTCTTGTAATCAGCTGGCTACGAGACAAAACACTGTGACACCTGCAACTGATAACAAAGTAAATCATGTTGAACTTACGGAGCTGACTGATCTGTGCAGTTGTGACAGAAAACGCGGCCGCAGCATCGACAATGATGGCGTCTTCTAGTCTACAACAAACACCAAATGCATCTGTGTTAAGCAAATAGAACCCAAACCAATCAAAAGAATAAAAACACGTTTTCTAATTTTCAAATCCTGAGAGGTTTGATGTCCATAGAATAACACTGATTGCGCCTACACTCACCCATGTTTGGAAACGAAATTTGTTCCGTGGACTTCTGGTGTCCGTTTTCGGTCGAAAATTTGGTTTATCAATTGAGTTGACATAAGGTAAATATCGTAAAATATGAGCTTCTACGGCACAATTTCGGTATAATGTCTATGAAAATGTTACCAAAGATTTGAAATCATGGAGTAAAGGCAACCTCCTTTCCAGGGCCCCATCCCATTTCCTAAAGAGAAAGGCCCTGGAAACAACGTTTGCGTGAAAGCAAGCCTTGTATTCAATAAAACAAGACACAAAACTTACTTGAGTGAATGGCGCTCGACATTTGCTGTTTGAACAGTAGTTAACAAGCTGCGAAAAAAATACATTACCTGCATTAAAAGTGGTTACGAATAACCAATCAACAGGCGTGTGATAGCAATCAAGTCAACAATACGGGGATTGAAAAGATATGGGAACTTTGATGAATCGGCACAATATGGAAATATAAGGTTTGAAATATATTTACGTTTTATTTGAATTCAAACAAACAGAAGTTTTCACTTCTCGGGGAGGTTATATGCTAATAATAATAATAATAATAATAATAATAATAATAATAATAATAATAATAATAATAATAATAATAATAATAATAATAATAATTTTATTGTAAACTTATAACGCACAAATTCGCATATGCATGTATATGATCAATGCGCGTTACAGATATAGGCTGATTTAAATAATAATAAAAAAACAGTCTTAACTAGGGATTTCAAAATAGCAGAATTCTTTTCGTGTCTTATGTGACGAGGAAGGGCAAAAACCAGTTCCCGGTGTCGGATTTTCAGTAGCAGGTCTAGATCGCGCAATTTTCGGCTTTTATCGATTTGAAAGTTTTTTTAATTGTTTATTGTTTCATAGTGATATCGGTTTTACTTAATGCTATATTTTGACAAACTTCAATCCAAAGTCAGTCAGTGGTGAACATTTTATAGCGATCGGACCAGGATAAAATCACTTTTTAGGCGATGGAAAAATATCGGTATGGTTTTCGAAAAACTGTATCGAAACATCTAAGTAAAACAGTTTATTGTATTTGTCCTCTATAAGCCCCAATATCTCAGTAAAGTCCATAGGTCTATTCTCACCTCATCTGGTACCCACGATAATCTGAAAGTGTTTTGTAAATGTAGTACCTCGGCTCGGTCCCTCTCAGCTTGCTCAAGCCGTGTGTTTGCCTGGAAAAAGAGACCATTTGCTGCACAGTGTATCAGTAACAGACAAAAAACTGAATACAGACGTAATGAAAGACCTGAAATCTAGCCTGAAAACTAACCTCGTGAATAGCTGCTTCCGTTTCCTGACGAATTTTGGCCATTTTGTTAACAAATGTAGCTTCACACTGCATCAAACCACAAGTAAGTATTTTTTTTAATATTAGCACAGGCGTTCCAATCGTAAATTAACTTTCTCACAAGAGAAAAAAACCCGACTAAATCGATGAATTCACACCAAAAATACAGGAATACATCAAAGGTAAGTCTCCTTTATTTATTTTATAGAAAAAAAGTAAAAATAATGATACTTAGCGTTCGCAGACCTCAGTATTTTATTTCTCATACAAAATCTCAGCGGTTGCTTGTAACGTGACACTGACTCTCTTGTGAGAAAGTTAATTTACATAATACACTCGTACCGTGAGCTTGGGACGCCTGTGATATTAGTGAACAATAGGACAGCAGAAGAAAGAACACGGAAAAACCTTTTGTTACCGGGTAGGTAGGTAGGTACTTTATTAAATACATTACAGCATAAGCTGAATTGCGTATTTACATAATGGTAATAATTTATACTAATAATTGTAAAAATGAGTAATAATTGTAATAGCTAAGACTAAAAACGTATAATAAGAAACCTAAAAATTATTTACAATTCTGCTTGAGGCCATAAAAAGACTGTTCTTAAATCTATTTTTCTTGCAACGCGGCAAAGTGATAGTTGCTCTTACAAAGAGGCGGCAACAACTTTCTTAACTTGTGGTTCGGGTCGCTCGTGATGCTTTCAAACGTGCGCGTGCAAATGTTGTGGTGATGCTCCGCAACCATTGGTAAACTCATAAGCGCTAAAGCTTGCTGATATTCAATACCAGGACATATGATTCGCATTGTTCTTTCCTGAACGCGTTCTAATTCTTGCGGAAGGTAGGCTGGTAGCGCGTGATGGAAAACTGGCGCTGCAAATTTCCCGCCCGGCCAAACTTCATCTTCCTTTAAGCAGATCTTTTCGGAAACGCACAGAACACCGTAAAGTTAAGTGAATGATCACGACAAAACCCTCAAGTAATACCCTGGCCACGTTTGTCACACAAATCTTTTTGCCGGCCTCTTCTTTCTGCCCTGTTGTTGAAGGGAAACTTTAGCCTTGAAGCGCGCGGACCATAGTTTGTTCTGGAAATGCGCTGAACTTTATTTCATTAATGTACTGTACATTGTATCACAACTCTTCTAGATAATTTTGATAATCTCGAAGCCTTAAAACTAGCCTCGGCCCCAGGGAGCTTTCCTCGCCCTTCCCACATTTGAAGGAAAAAGCGCTTTGATGACGTGAGGCACCTCCTCAGAAAAAAACAACCTACAAATGCAGGAATAAAGTGCCTGGCCTTCCTCACGCTAGCTATGGAGCAAAGAGCAAATACGGCATTTTCTGCTTATTTAGCACACCGAGCGTACTGGAAAAAACTGTCACTGAGATATGTATGGTGGCCGAGAACTGCCAATCGAAAAATCCTCACATTGAAGGAATATGAGTTTAAGACCTTGTTTAACTTACATCTGCATCGTTCCTTTAAGAAGATGATCTTCCTTCCACGATGAAAACCTGTTATCCGCCATCTTCGAGCTTCTTCCAGAGAAAGGGTCGTAAACACAACACAAAATCTACGTGATGTACGCAATGCATGCTGGTAGTGTCAGCCCTCGGCTGGGTCGAAAATTCTCTTTGATTTTAATTTTGATTTGATTTCATTTTACTTTGGTTTCATTTCGTTTTATTTTGATCTCATTTGATTTTACTTTCACTTTTCTTTTGAATTAAAATAAAGATTAGAAAGAAAGTGGAAAATGATTACGGATGACACTAAAAAATAACAAAAAAATAAAAACTAATTCCTTCAATATGCGGATTTTTCGATTGGCAGTTCTCGGCCACCATACATATGAAATGAAAAAAAAGAGAGAGATTTTCAGGTACATGTAAAGTATTGTACGATGATAGACAGTGAAATGGAGTCTGTAGCAATGAAAATCTGTCAGTACGTTACCCGTTTAATGGCGATATCTTTCTGTTCTCTTGCGATGTCTATCTCCTGCTGCAATCTCATAACCTCTTTGTCATGCGTCTATAAATAAAGAAAGTGAAAACAAGAGAGAGAATGAAAGTGAATACTTTCCTAGGGCCAACAGTTCTATTACAATGTCTTATAACGGGTTTAAACGAAAACCGCCAGTCTTCGGAGCAGTCGACCAGACCACCACTCAGGGTCTTGACTAAATACCTGAGAAGACCGTCTTTTCTTTTTGCTTTTAAGATAAGGACGAAAAACCGTAGCAGCCACCCCTTCTTTAAACACTTTACCGATAGGACTAGTCAAGAGAGAATGAGCTCATTCTCTCTTGGATGTGGAAATAGAAGAATCGATACTGGAGTAAAGATCTCTGGACGTAACCTCCCCTAGCGCTAGCTGTTAGATTAGGTAGGTTCAGTAGGGTACCGTCTTCATTTGGTAGGTCTGTGCCACGTTCTCTTCTACCTTCATTTGGTAGGTCTGTGCCACGTTCGTTTCTACTTTCATTTGGTAGCTCTGTGCCACTTTCGTTTCTATTTTCAATTGGTAGGTCTGTGCCACTTTCGTTTCTATTTTCATTTGGTACGTCTGTGTCCCGTTCGTCAATCGTTACTATTTTTATTTAGAAGGTCTGTGCCCCGTTTGCTACTTTTTCATTTGGTAGGTCTGTGCCCTCCATTGGGTAGGCCTGTGCTCCATTCATTACATCTCGATTTGGTGAATCTATGCCAAACAACGCTAAAACAATACTTTACCTCAAAAGACTGCGAACAGTCTCCCTTGGAATTGGAACTGAATACTATCACTGAGAACAACTGAGACTAGTATCAAAACGGCGTTAAACCAGCAATAAACTTTTGCCGCTATAACTTACCTCTGCTGCACTAGCGATAGACTGCATGAGTCTTTTGCAACGCTGTTCAAGGTCCTCTTTCTCAGCTTGACACTTCATCAGCTTTTCCTGAATAATACGGGGGAAAATATAAAGATCTTGGGTACCCTTTGTACGGGAAACGGGAAATTAAATGGTTCGCGTCAATTCGTCAGGGAAGCTTCAGAAAATATGGGCTGTATAACAAAATACAAATTCACTTTTCTTGTCCCAAATGTTTCTTATAGGAATACTGTTAAAATATCGTGAGAATTTATCCTCGTCCCTCATTGCATCAGAGCCGTTTCCATGTGATCATCTCGACCACCCGAACACATTTTGGGAAGCCTTAGGAAATGATTATGCAAACCAAGCTAAACCAGACAACAAGTAAAAGAGGTTTGTCCAGTAAATACTCTTTTTTACTAACAGATTTATGTAAGTAGGGTTAAATACTGAGCCTCGGCCGATTGAAAATAGTTTAGACCGCAGTCTTGTTACGCAAAGCCTTCTTTGAAGACTTTCTGATACTTTCCGGGTTAAGTTACCGTAAATGTGGTTGAGTCTTGATTACGCAAATCAGTGAATTAAAAGGATCAGGTACCTCGACTTTTGAAGGGTTTGCCACCACACACGGTAATAAATCCGGTCTGATGATAGGTTCCACATCAGCTGTAGGAATGTTAGATGATTGAGTGCCGCTACTTAAACCAAAGAAACGATTAACTACAAATAAACTACTGATAAACTGATGATGTCTTTCATTGAGCTCAAACTCATATGAATACCCGCCTTCCCAAGGGGCTGGTGATCACCGGCGAACGCTACAGAGAGAATAATTTTGATAATAGTAACAAAGGCGAAAGTAGATGGCTAATGTGCGCGCCCGTCCCTGCAGTGCTTGATAAACTTTTACTTGCCTATCCGCAATTTTAACTGTCGATAGGGCAGACACCTCTCTGAAGCGGTCAGCCAAACTTTGTTTGGATAGCATTTGGCTTAAAGCTGTGTCACTAAACTGCGCCCCTAACTGAGCGAGGAGAATAACCACTTCAAGCATTGAAGGAAGGTTTGAATATCACAGCAAATATAAAAGAAGACAAGGATGGGCAACATCGAAACACCCCATCTAAGAGAATACGGATTCCGGAATCATCTAAAAATATGTTTGCTTGTGGAATCCGGAATCCGGGAAATTTCGGAATTTAGGCTTTGAAATGTGGAATACAGCTCGAGGAATCCGGAACCCAACTAACAGTTGGAATCTGCAATCAAAATTTACTGAGAAACAATCCGGTATCCACGGCGTAGAATCCAAAATCCAACACAGTCTTGGATTCCATGGCTTGAGGACTGCATTTGCATGGATTTTTTGAAACGTTTCAACTTAACAGTTTTTCAAAGTTTCTCTCCGTTTGTTTGTCACGCTTGGGAGACACATTTGTTTGTCAGATGCTGCGATTTTGTCATTTACAAGTAATATGACTTCCTTCCTTGTACAGAAAGCGAAGTATCTCTAAGAAGAAGAGCTTTTGGAATAATGTCCGGGTTAAGAAAGTTCAGTGCCATTACCAGTAAGATTAAGTTTACCATATAGTGCCTACAGCTCTAAGCTTCTCACCTGGAGTTTCGGACCGAAGCTCCTCACAAGAGTTATGCTTTCGAAGACTCTGAAAACAAAGACAACAAAATATGTGACCAAGAAATTTCTACAGTATAAGGATCCAAACACCAGAAGTAAAATTAATACAGCTTCTCCCTTTAAAACGAGTTGTTTAATCAACTGATATCAAATTCTCCATAAACTCATGGAGTGGGCGTGGGGTGGGCGTGGTGGTGGGAGTGGGGTTGAAGGAGATGTAAACACGGGAAAAAGAATTGTGTAATTGAACTGTGGGCATACATTGAAATGTTAAGACTCAAATTAAACACTCCAGGAGAATGACAAAGAAGCTATAGTCATGCTTGTTTTGAGTTGCTACAGTGTTTCGCCTTAATCGGAAATAAAGTTTCCCACTTCAGTGATTATTTTATGCGCCTTGGTACTTTCGTGAAGGTTAAAATGTACAACGAATATTTAACTCACCCAGTCAAGGGACTTAGTTTTGTCTTCTCTTCTTAAAAGTTCTGGTGTCTTCAACAATTTATGTCTTTCTTGCGGATTATCTGAGTTTTATAATAACAAAAACTGTATGAAAAATCATAAAATTCACAACAAATACAACAGGGATCAATGCCAAGTCACATTTTTTATTTATAAACATTTTGCAGAATACTGTTTATTTTAGCATGCTTAATTTAAAACACCATCGTAAGTGGATAGATTTATCAATTTTGGCGACCTCATACCTAGGGACTACGCTTCCAGAGAGGCCGTGAGAACGAGATTGCACGTTGGTTGTCCTGTGTGCTGCTTTGCCCCCTCTCTGTTTAGGGCATGATTACTGTTCACACTCACCCGCGAGATTTTCGAGCCTGATGAGTATGCCATTTTCTTTTGCAGTTGTATGTAAGATGTTCTATCCGCGCGTAGCAGGGCTCAGACTTTTCCGTGCTGGGCTATGCACGTGACAAAATGAATACTTTATCCTTCTTAAGACAAACCTTTTGCCATCCATTTCGGGCTGTTGGGTGGTACGTTTTCATTAACGCGTCTCACAATCGTAGCCACATACAGCTTTAACATTGGGTCTTTGGTTGAGAACCCTGCAACAGAGAACATACATTATACAAGTGATTGATAACTACAGCATAATCCTCATATCCGAGTTAACCAGAAAAAAAGCTTAAAAAATCTTTACATTCCATTAAATTTGTAAATAAGATGGAAGATCAGTTAGATTACCTGTTGGGGTTTGTAGCCTCTCTTGTAAGTTCTGTACTGCAACATCAACTACAAGATTATTTTTTATACAGAATTAAAACTTAAAAGATTTTATGGCACTTGTACGTCACAGCCTAGCGGTAGTTTGAATTCATGTACAATGGGAAGAACGTCTCAGACATCCTCAAGTGTATAAAGTTATTCGCCACTTTCAAAAAGAAAAGGGAACCGGACCTGATATAGCGATTTTCGTATGACCTTGAAAAATGGTTTCGGTGTGTTCGTTATTTGTTTTATAAGGCAATGGATGAAAAGATCAAAACACGGACTCTCCGTTTTCCCGCCAAAGAAAACCTTAATATCGAGACCGCATTGTTCGATCGGCCAATGGTGTTGCAGTATGACGTCAAAGCGAAGTTCGATTGATTTCTAGAAAGTTCTTCGGGCATGACGTCTCTTCAGCCGAGTGTTCGCTTAACCAACCAAAACCCACGAGCGTTTGTATTCGTTCGACAAACTAATCAAATCGCTCTATTTCTGTTCGTTTGTTGTTTCTGAGACTGTTTTGTTCGCGCGTTTTTATTTCAAGGTCATACGAAAATAGCTCTATACGTCCCGCAACTGTTCCTGGCCGGGATCGTTACTGGGGACGCGCCGGTTCGTTCGCTATTGGCCAATTTTTTTTCATGTCCCTAATAACAGTCCCACAAGTCTTAGCAACTTAACCTCGTTTTAAAAGTAAGAGTTTTTGAAACTCAAAGCCTATTTTGTGAAAAGGGTTTGTAATGTTATCAACTTAATCAAAAAGCTTACACAGAGAAATCTTGCATAACAACAAGTAATAACACCATACTAACAACACCATAATAACAAGTATTATGGTGGGTTTGTTTTACCTTCCACAGCTCTCAATAGTTGAACCAGCTCCTGTTTGCCACCGGAACGGGATGCAAGGTCTGCTGCTGTCTCTAATGTGTCAGTCAAGGCAAACACTGGAACACCCATCTTAACAGGGAAAGTAAAGTGGGAGGGGGGAGGGGAGGGGAGGGAAGCAAATCATTAGCGCACATACTTGGTTAGGTCAAAATAAATCAGTTTGCCCCATCCTGTCAAAAAAGGATTTATCAGTATACTACTAAGTAGTAATAACTATAAAAGTTTTATGGAGTGCATGCAGCATTTCAGCTTCCATTTTCTGGAGGGTGTTCACTCCAAGTTTACGGTACGGTGGCTTCTCCAAAGGAATGTGGTTCGGTTCTCAACAGCCGTTTGCGGGGAGTGAGCATTGCGTGACGACGGAAAGAACGGCTGTGAAGCAGACTATGCCTTTGGTAAATAGGTGATAATGTCACATGTCCCTGAGAAATCTGTGGGGATGCCAAATACACATTCCAAGATCTATTCGACCACCAACGGTCGTCCAATACAATATCATCACCTGACTCGTCTCCAGTCATCTCTCACTATCTCTCTCTAGTGGCGTGTGGGGTGTGATGGGAAGGAGGAAAGTGAGGCAGACAGATGACCGTCTTTCTCTCTTCTCCCTTCCCATCATCCCCTGCTCCCGCCGTGCGTTACGTGCGAAGACTACTGGGAACAAGTCAGTATCATCACTCAGATCTATTTTGAGGTGCTTTGCTTTTGGGCACAATATTTACAAGTTTATTTGCATCTTGGTTAAGGTTAAATCATGAGACAAGCTGTTTGTTTAATTGCTCATATTAATGATCACATTCATCCATTATCTCCAGAAACAAAAAGTAGCAAACCTTCATACGGTATAACATGATTTGTAACAAGTGGATACCATTTCAGCAAGTAAAGGTCTTCCCTGTACATTGCATTGTAGTATTATAATGTACGGTGAATTAACTGTGTCTAGGCAAAAACATCAACGTGAGAAAACAGGGCAACCAAACGCAGATTTCTTCTAATTGCTTTGGAAACATCTTTTAGGCTATCTACAGTGCTTTTAAAGCTGTAAAAATGCATTTTAAGTGATACCACAAAAGTTTGATCTGTTTGGTTGTAAATTAACGCAACTTTTGGTTAACCTTTTTGAATTTGTTTAAGGCTTTCTGATCGCATTATTATTACTTTCCAGAACAATATTATATTCTCACTTTCCAGAAAATCTTATCTTCCGTTTTGTCAGTAAGTACCTGTATGAGAAGTTCACCACACTCCACATGACTTTCACTTGATCCTTTCCTACAGATCAATCACATAATATCAGTAATACATGGCTGCTTAATCAAAAATTAGAATCTAGACAGCATTTTTGCCTCATTGATGTGAAATATTCAATATTCTATTCTGACACAAAATGAAATTATCATGGAGACATACTGAGGCAAAAAAGGTTACTTAATATACAAGTACTTCCAAAGCACTAGTCAATATTAAAAATAAAAAAGGTGTGATTATTAGCCTGAAATAAGTGCACAAAATGACTGTGATTTCACACTATGTTTTTATGAGTAGTTTTTGTGTCAGGCCTTCCATGCAGTACAGAAAGAGACTGGAGTGTACATTACCATGCTCTGCATAGTTGTTGCTTTGCCGATCAACACACGCTTTGTTTTTTAATTTGCGCTTTTTCTTTATTCATTATGAAACAACAACAAAAGCTAAGTTCATTTATTTACGCAAAAGAGAATGACAGTTGAATCTGAAAAGCATAAAGATGAGCTGGATAATAAAGCTCATGATAGTTGTTCAAAGTTTCAATATCATGGTTTGGCCCAGACCATTTTTGAAATTGATCCAATTTAAAATGCCATGTGGGATGTACGACCCACTTTTACCAATTTCTAGACTGAACAGTTTGCTTAATAATACACACCACAAGCCAATCTCTTTGTACCACATAATTTATCACTACTAATTATATGCTTTAATTACCTTGATTTAATAGGATTTCATAAAAATTTGTATAACATGCTTTTTACCATAGTCATGTAAACTTACCATGCAAGGGCATGAAGAGGGGTCCAAGATTTCTAGATTGGATAACAAAAGAAATATTAATAATAAGTAGTAGTCTTGATATTCATTTATTCATTTCTAGTATGTAACATTCCATAAACTTACATTGTTGACTGCTGTCACATCTGCATTTCGTTCCTGTTGAATTTTAAATAAAATAAATAAATAAGACAGGATTTAATTTATGTAGCTAGTTTACGGGGCTGATATGTACATGGGTTAACCCTGAAAACTGTTGTGTGCAGAGAAACATTATGACGTGTGTATTTCAAGAGTCAGAATGACATGCCACACTTTCTGTTCGAGATACGAGGATCAGGAATCTGTCAGCAGAGGGTTAAATCCCCTTTAATTAATTATCATCATCATCACCATCACTATTATATCAATATCATTCTATATGGATATTAGCGTAGCCAAAGAATCCTGTAGTTTGGATTTAACTTACAACACAGACCAGTACCAAAAAATGCCAGACTTTGTAGCAAAATGTGCTTAATTCAAGATGGAAGAAAGCGCAAAAAATATTCACTTGCAAGATTTTAAGTTTGGGTTCAAAAAGCTTCCAATCATGAGACTCTACCATGGCTTTACAATTGAAGAGGTGCATGCAACAAGGCCCTACAAGGTGTCTGCTAATCTGCTAATCTCCCTTTAATTTTCAAACATAATAATACAATACAAATTGATTAATTATTATATATAGAATCAGGGTTTTCATTAAGAATTTAGCAGCAGGAGAAAGGTGTAATGTTACAGGAGAGTATTGTGAAAGACACTTCGCATCTGAATAAAAAATAGTCATATAGGCTATCAAAATTCTGCGTAGTAAACAGAGAATTCTCTGATCTCCTTTGCCTAATGAACACACTGTAGAATAATGACTGTAACAATCAAGACACTGGGCCAAAATTCTAATGGAAAGTTTACAAAATTTCTCAAGGTTGTTAAATTACTTAAGGGACAAATTGTGACCAAAATTAGTTACCATTAAGAGAGCCACACAAGGGAGATGGCCACCTTCTGCAGCAAAAAAGAGAGGAGTGTTCTTGTCCTCATCTAACAAAAAGAAATAACAAAATAATATTTACTGTGATTTCATTCAAATATAGGATCAAACATTCTTATCGGAAAGAAATAAAAAAATTTACTTTGCCTGTGAATCTTTATTTACCAGTATGGAAGAAATAATTCAAACTGGATTTGTTCTTATTTAAAAATAAATAATTATTATTACCTCTAATATTGATGTCAACATTCTCATGATTCAGTAAAGTAACCATGGAATAATGGTCTCCTGGAAATACAGCAACTCATTTTTACTGATATTAAATAAATCAAATTAATATACTCTGACTAACTAATTATTTTCTAAATGATTAAAATGCATTACAGTGGTACTACATGCATTCAGAGTCATAAATTAGTCATAAATTAATCACATCCTGTTAAAAAGTTACCATTATAAAAGAATAGCAAAAACACATCTGTAGGCACTAGAAAACATGCAGAAACCCTAGATCACAGATTATTGTACACCTCAGCACTGTGTGTGAAGTACATGTACAAGGGGCTTTACTGTTGAAGTACACATGTATGACTTGCTAGTTTTTGACTTGGTTAGTTTTCAGCAGTGTTTTGATATTAGATTAGTGATAAGCATATTATTACCTGTTTTAGCAGCTTCAAACAAAGCCCTTTTCCTTTGTTCAGGATTTAAACTAGACAAACTTGACACCACAACGAATGCATCAGATGTTGCAGATGATGTTGACTTTGCTAAAGATGAAAGAAAATGTCATTTCAATAAAGACCTTTTCATTTCCATGTACTGTTATGATGTAGTTTAAAATGAAATTTACTGTAGTAGTTTCATCCCAGTTTGATTCTCAGTTTCCTCTTTCTCCTAACTGATTTCTGATGGATGGTAATGCAAGGAGACAGTGTAACACTTCAGAAAACAAGTTTGCTATGCAACATAATTTTCTGTTGATACAAATTTATGTCATCATCATCACTATCATCATCATCATTATCATTATCACCATCAACAAGTCTCTTGGTGCCAGAATTAAGAAAACAAGGACCTGGGGGCATCTTTATACGCTGGTATTTATTAATTTTATATTTATTTCATTTAGCTATTTGTCAGACTGATTGATTTTTTAAAGTAATCAACAATATCATATAATATCTCTGACTGGGTAAATATAACACACCTCTTCCTGTTCTAGCCTCTTCTATAGCTGACAGAGCCTTCTGGGTGTCCATTTCATCTTCTTTTTGTTTTAAGAGACATCTTGTGCACACCTAGCAGAATGATAAAGGACTACAGTAGATCAATGCTCAGTCAATTGACCACTTTTTCAATGGCCCTCTAAAATGTGGGCAAGCAAATTTTTTGACACACATTGGCAAAATGATTTTTTGTGAAACAGACAAATTGCAATAGAAATTCTATAATAGTAAGTATGCCTCAGTTCCTGTGAGTGCACTTAAAACTGGAGCCATACTGATGCAGTTGCATGAATCTTACCATAAGACATTACAACGATCAATTATGTTCAGTATAAAGACATTGAACTTTTGTCTCTTAACATTTGTATGTCAACACCAGATGTTTCGTGATTGAGTCTGTTAAGTTTAATGGAGTAACGGCCAACAGTTACAAAGATCATTTGCCAAAAGAAGAAAATTTAACTCTCTCTCTTACATTCCACTCTACATTACTGATAAAACTTATTCATTATTTTTATAAAACATAACATGATTTTCAAATAGATGTAATAGGCTAAGCGGGATTTAACTACCGGTATTTACTTATTATTTGACAAAAATAAATTTTTAACAGTGACGTACCTTTACAGCTTTGTTAACAACAACATGACAGGTAACACACACTGCAGTGGAACATGTACGACAATGAGAACTAACAAACAAAAGAATGTAAAATTATTATCATGACAAAAGGTAAGAAAGTGGTGCATCATTCTACTCAAATTCTAAATCTAAAGAGGTGTTTAAGCACCTTACTCTTTCATAAGGGGGAGAAAAAGAAGGCACAGAATAATAATCATAATTTATATTATGCAAATTAACATAAAAATATGATTAAATGCACATTAATTAGAAATTAGAATTAAGGGAGTATAAGTATTAAGACATTACCTGTCCTCTACTAATCTTGTTTCTATAGCATGACAAAGCAACTAAGAATATTTCTAATCCTTCCTGTCAAAAGGTTTGCTTTAGTCCATAATGTTACATTTGCTGGTACTGGTTCATACACCTGGATGGAGTGCCAGTCGCATTGAGAGTAAAGTGTCTTGCCCAAGAAATTATGAATTAAGCAAGGTCAAGGATCCTAGCTAGCGAGGGCTTGAACCCAGATTTTTTGATCTGGACTCCAGAGCACTGACAATAAGGTCATATGCCTCCCAGATTTCAGAGTACTATGTGTACACTGTACCTAATGAAAATGGAATCCATGCATGCATTATGATAAACACTACATGTAACAAGGGTAGCTCTAGTGTTAACTTTTTTTATTTACAATAATATATATTAAATTGAGTAAACATTATAAGATGCTTACCGCCCTTTGATCAAGTTAGTTCCCCAATACTTCTGAAATATTGTTCCACACTTGGAACAATTCTGCCAAATAAAAAGTAACAATTTATCCTGAGTTCTACAAGTGCAAGCAATTCATGGGTACAGTTTAACTTACACTATAGTTAACTTTCCTTCTTCTTGAGGAACAGTTCATGCATCAGTACACTCACTCTTGTTTTTGTAATACAGTGCAATGGCCATCTTTTTCAAAATACCATCATGTCAAAACAGTCACGCAAGTGTGTGCTAACTATCAAAATACCCTCTGCAAATGAGCCACACTTGTATATAAATAGCCAGCAGCATATCAGTCCTATCCATTTGAGTGTTGTCTCACATTATCAGGGTGGAGTACCTGTAAACTAGCTTGAGCAGCTTGGTGCCTTTTTATTATAAAACAAAGCATTTACCTTTTTTTAACTATTAAACCTTGGATTATGAAGTTAGGAATCACGAACCTTGCAATTGCAGGACTTGTATGATTTTTTACAGTCACTACACCTTCTTGTAAGGCCTGCAGTGTCACTTCCTTTTGAGTTCAAACATAGATTCAAAGAAGAAAGACTGATTTTATTCAAATGAAGATGATCAAATTATAGAGAAAGAACACTTGCTGTAGCACACTTTAACACTCATATAATTATTTTAAGGCCAAAATTTTCAAGTCTTTTATACAAAAACTCAAATCCACATTTGACAGCTGGCTGTCTTTTTATTTAAAATATTAAGGAACTTTTAGCCTGAGAAAACAGCCGACATTTGGCAACGTTACAACTGGTTTCCTGCCAAATGACATCTGACAAATGAGCGCAGAAATTCCATACTGATGACGCGTCACTACCAAGATCTGGGTAGAGCTTCTGATTGGTCGTGCCACGTGGGAAATTTGATTCAACCAATCACAAGCACTGCCCAGATCTGG